>CM067484.1:32382523-32398329 GCA_034552555.1 Semaprochilodus insignis
CTCTGAATACAATGAGTCACAAGGTCACATGACCTTGGTAAACTAATGAAACGCAAGGCATTTCTTCTGACACGGACGTGAGCCAATGGCACACATTATATTGTTTGCGAGTGAACATTTTACATAGCTCATCCCGAAAAGAGGACTGATAGGCGTCCTTCAAGGTATAGCGCCGGACCGAGGACTGGGAGTTGAAAAACCGGACGGTCCAGCCTAAGTATACAGCATTGTAGGGCTGTAATGGTATGAATTTGAGGTGTACTGCCATCACCCCAACCCCACCATTAACACTGCCATTAACCCCCCTGGCAGGATCAGAGTCTTTCTGCATGCATGTCACACAGGCATAAGGACACTACAGATTATACTCTCCATTTTGGTTGTTTATATACTGATAGAGGTTTATTTTTAATATACCTGATAACATAACAAACTAAAGACGTTGACTGTTGGTGCAGCCCCAGGGGGATTGCATGCCTAAAAGTCATAATGATCAGTAGATCAAGAATACGACTCGGAGCATTGCTCACTCGACAATCTGTCAGAACTACGTTACATTTAAGCCACACTGAGACAACAGGAAGTCACAGTAGACGCTCAGAACGTACAAGAAAGACAGTGAGTCTCGGCTAACGTTACAGCTTAGTCTTATTCTGCTTACTAGCAGGAGTGGTGTGACGACCTTAATGAGCTCCACCCTGCAGTAGGCATCACATAACCTGGTATACCAGTAATGTGGTTATCATTACAGCCCTAATTCGTTTCCACAACAGGACAATTAAAAGCAGAGATACAGAAGAAGACTGTGCTGACAGAGTGTACTGTGGTGCTGCCACGCCGTGCTGTAAGTAGTCATCAATAACACACCAACTGGACTCAGTGGTGAAGGTGGCAGAGAGAAGGACACTGCACAAACTGCTCTCCATTATGGATAACGATGGGCACCCACTGCACACCATCATCATGGACAAAAGGAGCAAGGTCAGTGGCAGGTTACTGTCACAGAGCCGCTCTACAGACACAGACTCAGGAGATCCTTTGTCCCGAGAGCCATCAGGCTTCCCAGTGGGGCCGGAAGAGGGAAGAGGACAGATGAGGACTGAATCTCTTATGTTAAATCAGAGGTTTATTTATCTGCACTATATGACACTTTACTGTATGTCCTGTACATCTGCTCTCCTGGACACTCTAGACACTTTACTTAAATACTAATTTATGCACATGTTTATTCAGTATTGTCATTACCTGCTGATACCTGCCGATACCTGCGCCTCTTGAACAGTTTTTATTATTGCACTGCCTTTTTATCTCCGGTATCTTAAAGCATATTTTTACATTTTTTCTACTTGCCATACTACAGTGATATTTGTAGATAGATTTTTTTAAATATTATTGCCTCATTGTAACAAATGAGATATGTTTACCTATAGCTGATTGTATTATTTATAGTTTTTACTTTAATTTTTGCTGAGCTTCTACTTACAGGGGTTGGACAATGAAACACCTGTCATTTTAGTGTGGGAGGTTTCATGGCTAAATTGGACCAGCCTGGTGGCCAATCTTCATTAATTGCACATTGCACCAGTAAGAGCAGAGTGTGAAGGTTCAGTTAGCAGGTAAGAGCACAGTTTTACAGTTTTGCTCAAAATATTGCAATGCACACAACATTATGGGAGACATACCAGAGTTCAAAAGAGGACAAATTGTTGGTGCACGTCTTGCTGGCGCATCTGTGACCAAGACAGCAAGTCTTTGTGATGTATCAAGAGCCACGGTATCCAGGGTAATGTCAGCATACCACCAAGAAGGACGTTTTCCTCCACCAGCATCACGTAGTGACCTGGCCACTATCCTGCAAGAAGAATGCCTTAAAATCCCTCTGACCACTGTGCAGGACTTGTATATGTCATTCCCAAGACGAACTGACGCTGTATTGGCTGCAAAAGGAGGAGGAGGCCCTACACCATACTAATAAATGATTGTGGTCTAAAACCAGGTGTTTCAGTTTCATTGTCCAACCCCTGTATGTTCAAACTGCATAATTGTATTGTATTACTGTGCTGTACTGTGTAACTGCTACTGGCTGATAAATTTCCTTCGGGATCAATAAAGCATCTATCTATCGATCTATCTGTCTGTCTGTCTGTCTGTCTGTCTATCTATCTGTCTATCTATCTATCTATGGATCTATAATAATATATTGTTGACACAAGCAATTCTACATGTAAACCGTTTGAGTGTGCCATGAATACATCTCGGTTTGAGCCGTTGGGTCTATTATTCTCACCCTAAAAGTCCCGCACGCCCACTTTTTTACATGTCTTAAATATTGCCTAAAGCCTCTTACATTAAGGGTTTATATAACCGGCAGATTAGAGCCGGGAACAGGCTGCTGCCAGCTGGAGGTTACATTCATGCACAGACTCTCCATCTGAATCTGTTCTAGTACAGGTTATACGATGTGTCAGTCCAGTGACAGACAACACATAGCACAACTAACGTTCTGTTCATACGTCCTCCTCAGAGATAATGAACTACAGCACCACTGCAGAAGCAAATGACAAACAGAAAGGAGACGAACAGAAGCAGATCAGGGAGCTCTGAACACCAAAAAGTAACTATTTATAACACATGATCTCATGAGGTTCTCAGAGGCCGATTCAGAACAGTTTCTAAGCAACAGGGAATAAAGCCTGGCCGAGGGGGATAACATCAGATTCGGAAACCTGGACGGTTGGTCAGTCAGAGGAAAGGTCCGATACTCTCACAGGAAGAAGAACTAGACAAAAGCAGCCATATGGTCAGATGTTACTTGCCAAAGTTAGTGACCTTGTTAGAGAATTCAATTAACTGTGTGCAGCAATCACCGTATTAGTAAAGACTTAAGACCTGTCAGCTTTATTAACTTGTAGGTTTATGCAAATGACTAAGTAAATACCTAAAAGCATTACTAAGATGCCAACCTAAAGAAACACTTGATGGCAAATTTGATCTCTTTATTTATTAACATGTACGTAATCGCTGACCAAAGGAAAACAAGTATCTCCAAAACGGCAGCTTTACATGAGAGGACAAAAACATGATTTGATCTGAATGGAAGTTGATGGAACCGGACGTCTTTCCAAGCAGTTTTGGGCCATTTCTGTTGGTCCATTCATCATGAAATGTTCATACAGTGTAAACAGCAGCTGCTGTGATCAAATGATGGATAAAAGTAACAATCCATAAAAATGGGGATGCATGCTTTTCATTGGACAGCGTACACACACACACACACACACACACACACACACACACACATACATACAAACATACATACATACATACATATATATGTAAGGGATGCACTGAATTGAAAATTAAACATTTGGCTGAAGGTCGAATACCGAACACGCTTTCTTTAAAACGTTTTCTTGGCTGCCACTGCCTGCTCGGACCACTGGTGGGCTGCTGCTGCATTATTCAAATCCTTCCTAGAACTAATATCCATCATGTTAAAGTATCATTCCTGGTATTAAAAGCCAAATTTTTGGATGTTAGAATTAAATTATATGTCTTTACACAAAAGATATGTTTTTACAGGCGCTAACAACATTGACTTTTCAATAACTGCAAAAACGCTTCCATAAGGTCCAACAAAACGGTCCATGTAAATAAATAAAAGCTGAACACCCCTTAATTAATCCAAATTCCAAACGTATGAGCACATATTCGCATTTCGACAGCACTCACCGACACCAACTGAGGCTTCTTTCTTCGGGCATGGTGTGCACAGCCTTGCCGCGTTCAATTCAGTCAATTACGGCGTGAAATTTGGGGGTTTTGCCAAGTGCAGGGACAATCCCTCTGGAGGAACCTGAGGTAAGTGGCATGCTCAAGAGCACAATGGCAGTCGCTATCAGTTCAACCTCATGACCTCTTGAATAGCGGCCAAGTTGTCTGACTTCTGGCCACGACCACTTGGATGCGTACTGGACTCGCACGTCATTGCTAAACTCATGACAGCTAGCATCAAGCTTTAAATAACCTTTTAGAAGTGCCTGAGAAGAGGACATGGAGCTATTCTCTGTTTTTGTGCAGATTTGCCACACCACTGTAATGCTCAGTAGTCAGTTGACTTGAGTTCACTGCAGTCTTAAATGGATCTATCTAAAATCCAGTCAGTGTGTTCTGGTAGGTTAGCGAGAACAATAGCAGCAGCAAAGAGGATAGAGCCACTGTAATGTAGTTTAAAACCAGCTGACCAGCAGTCAACAACTGGAATACAATCTACCACAAAGCAACAGCAGTACAGATGGCATGACCTATTCCAATATTGATATTAATATTGTCAGGTACTGATCCAATATATACACACATCATCAAAAGAATAGCTGCACAAATAGCTGCACCTTGGTGGGTGGGTTTGACATCATGAGACATTAATGATTTAAGTTTCACGCTCAGTCACACGTGGGCCAGATATTCAGCGAGCAGTGATGCCCTCCATGAGTCATCCTGTTAGTGCCAGCACCACTGGCAGACGGCTGCACCACGCAGGACTGCCCTTAACACCATGTCAACGTCACCAAAGACTGGATTGGTGTCATGCCAGACTGTCACGGAGTGACTCAGAATGGCAGCCGGTCATCTTCAGTGA
The DNA here is from genome assembly GCA_034552555.1 of Semaprochilodus insignis. Taxonomy (NCBI): domain Eukaryota; kingdom Metazoa; phylum Chordata; class Actinopteri; order Characiformes; family Prochilodontidae; genus Semaprochilodus; species Semaprochilodus insignis. Next base: position 32,387,163 of record CM067484.1, read on the forward strand.
CGAGTCCCGCTTCTGTGTTGGTGGAGACGACTGACTAATCCATGTGTGGAGGCACCGTGGTCTGTGCCAACATGAACTGTTTGTTGTCCAGAAGGCCACCTCCACCCCTACCGCTACCTAATGGTATCTGCAGGAACTGCGTGAGAATATTCAAGCTGCATGGGATGGATTATCACAGGACACATTTGGAACCTCTACAACTCCATGCTCAGACGTCTGGCATGTTGAGTTGGCCCGACGCCATACTGAGAGACACTACTTCTGTATGTGTCGCACAATAAATATTGATCATATCAGTCTAAATTCATCATCATTTATTGTTCTTTCTGGGAGCAGCTATTCTTTTAATGAGGAGTGTGTATTTAAAAAAACTACTGAGCTGTAAGCATCTACCGCTCTACTACTCCGCAGGAAGAACTACACAGCTAACACAACACCCAGTAAGACAGAGAGTGCTGTTTGTGGGTAATGGCGGTCCTGACTAAATAACTTTGCCAATGCACTGATTTTGGGTTTGGATGTTGGTGGCCAATTTTGATCAATTCTGTTATTACAGAAATAATTAACTTCTATAATAAATTTTGCTTGTTGTTTCCTTTATCTGTTCATCTGTAAGGTAAGGAATATGAACATCGGAAATAAAACAAATCTCTGTTGCAGTCTGGAAGGGTATCAAAGCAAGCACGCCATAGTAAAAAGCCATCTGGCCAAGCTGCTACTGGGAGCCACTTTGAGGAGCTTCAGGGCCACTAAATACGCATTATAGTCACAACAGACACATTTTCAAGGATTCTGGCCAACTTTAACACAGGCCAAAACTAAAACTAAAAAACGTCAGAGACTAAATCCTTAGATTTTTTCCAGATCTGAAGCAAGAGGGGAGCTTGATTTTCCCCCCTGCCTCAAAGATGAAAGCTTCAAGTTTATCTGTTTATTATGATCAGTTTTGATGGTCTTCTAGGTCTGGCACAGTCATTCCAGGTCCAGTTCTATCATTTTTCCAGAACTCATTTTTTTTCTCCCGTTTGACGTCCCAATAGACATGGATTATCTTGCGTTCTAATTCAAACATGGATGTAGTTTCTGGATTTAGGCCACATTAATGTTCAGACACTCTTGCATCAAAGAATTGTGCAGTTGGGCCAGATTTGGTGGATGCGTTCCCTGGTACAATTCCAAGGAGAATTCCCTGTAGACTGGGATTTTAGCCACTGCTGGTAGACCTGTGTGACCGTATATATATATATGATAGCTAGTAAATCATATAGTGGGCAGCCCTACAACGAACAGCAAACTTTCAGAAAGTTCTTATGAGGAATTTCAGAATGCTTCATCTCTCAGACGTTCATATTCTCACTCCGCCGGATCTTCCCTCTCTGTAATCGCTTCCTCTCCCAGATCCGCAATGTGTGTACTAGCACAGAGGAAGAATGACTGATGTTACTGCTTCTCCGTCTTTCTGCCTGGCACTCTCTCTCATTTTCACACTTTATCTATTATATCTCCCATTTCTCTCTCTCTCTCCCTCCCTCTATCTTATAGACTGGCACAGTACCTCGTCTCTTTGGTTGCCAAGCTCGGTTCCGATCGCCTCACTGCCATAAATCTTCAGAATAAACTTGCTTAATTGGTGTAAAGCACTGCTTCCTTCATTTCCCATCCAACAGACACCACAAACTGAGCTCTATGTACTGGAACAGCAACATCATATGGCCAACAGAGGTACTTTAGAGTTTAGCAGGTTAATAATAGCAGGTTAGGAAGCCTCATTCTTAGGCTGTGCTGGGATAGTAATTCAAAAAAGGGTACTGCCAAAACCTAGTTGGAAGCTTGAACCTAGCTTCAGTAAACCTAGTTGGGTGCTTTAGCAAACCTAGTTGGCTGCTTCAGTAAACCTAGCTTAAGTTAACCTTATTGTGTGTTCCAGTAAACCGAGCTTCAGAAAATCTAGTTGGCTGCTTCAGCAAACCCAACTTAAGTTAACCTTACTGGGTGTTTCAGTAAACCCAGCTTCAGTTAACCTTATTGGGTGCTTCAGTAAACCGAGCTTCAGTAAACCTAGTTGGGTACTTCAGTAAACCCAGCTTCGGTTTACCTTACTGGATGTTTCAGTAAACCCAGCTTCGGTTAACCTAGTTGGCTGCTTCAGGAAAACCCAGCTTAAGTTAACCTTATTGCCTGCTTCAGCAAACCTAGCTTCAGAAAACCTAGTTGGGTGCTTCAGTAAACCTAGCTTCAGAAAACCTAGTTGGGTGCTTCAGCAAACCTAGCTTCAGAAAACCTAGTTGCGTGCTTCAGTAAACCCAGCTTCGGTTAACCTTACTGGGTACATCGGCAAACCTAGCTCCAGTTAACGTGGTTGGGTGCTTCAGTAAACCTAATTAGGTTGAGTCGTTCATTTTGGGAGGTCACTTGACCTTTTAATAAGAACCCCTTTTCAACAACCAAAGTACTGCTGAAATATCAAAGTACTGCTGAAATATCAAAGTACTGCTGTGCCAAACAGTAAAAACAAACCTAATCCACGTGGAATCTGTGTGTATAAATCTGTCAATACTGCTTTACAGCTAAACCAGTTCTGAAATTCTACAAAGCTTTATTTTTTATTTGGCAGCTTTGTGTTAGAAATTTCCATTAAACCTTTAATAGACCTTACATTCTTACAATCTGTCAAATGTACAGGGTCCAAGCCCAGATCCTCAAGTCATCAGCCCCTAGGCACAAAGATTGGGTGGGCTTCTAAATGGCTACGGTTTTTATGGTGGTTATGTTGGACGCGTCACAGCTATTAACACTATTATCATTTTGGTTTGAAGACAATACTAGAGCAGGATTATGCACATGTTAATGAGGACACAGGTTAACACAAACCCAGCAACCAATCCAACACTTCCTCAAGCTAAAGCATACTGCCATACCAGACACGGAAAATGAGATTTCATTCATGTCTTATCTCTGATAATGAAGAGCGTTGAGGCATTATGATAACACTATGACAGATGAGTGTCTTTCAGTGACTCAAGTGTAAACAGCCATTTAGATTCTCTCCTAACGGCTCACAGGTGGCCCTCGTGGCCTGACAAAAGCTTGAATGTAACTTGAATGTATTACAAAGTTTTCTGAAATTGTGTGTTTAAATATGCAAATGAGGCCTTATCCACTTAGATATGCGCTAATTTGTATACATTTAGAGAACAGAAATCTGGACCGTGGTTCAAGTTTCATTTTGCTGACATATCAGAATCCAAGGTTTTTACAGAGAGAATTTTGGACCTATCTTTAATACTTTATACATCAGAAAATACCAGTACCAGGCATACGTTCAGCCATAAAACGTTATACAACTCAGGCTACGAATGATATATGACCAATCCCCTCTGCAAAAACCCTTCAGAACACAGATATGAATACAACTGGAGAATTCAGTGTATGTAAGTGCTACAGAGGTGGAGATTTCTGGCTCAGTGAGTGAGGAAAAAAAACTTTAAGCGAGGAAATGGGCTTTAAAGATGTGTGTTACATAATTTCATACATTTGTATTGGACCCTATTATTTACAGACACAATATCGAATCAAACCATTAGCAGAACCAAAATAGAACATCTATAATAACAAGAACATAAAACCACAGCCATCTATTACACTGGTGTCTACAGGCTGGTCTACAGTTTGCTGCCGGACAAGGTTCAGAGACCAAGGCAGCTACTCAGACAGGGCTCATCAGTCCACGTTAGGTTAAGGTTAACCCCAAAAGACTGGCAATTCCTGTATGTCTGTTATCCTGACCTGAGAGTTGACTACTTAAGATAGAATGGACTCCACAGGAGGTGGTGACTGCATCGTTCAGAATGCACTCATACTATCAAGAGGCTATACGACGTTCTTGGTAAACGAACCATCTTAAACCCAGTCAGTATTCCTCATTATGAGACGGTTTAAGAGTATTATCGGAGTATCCTGCCTATTCTAGGTGTCTTATTAATTTATTCATATAAATATGTAATTTAAGCATACAGATATTGGCTCATTATATCGCCAGATAAAAGACAACATGCAGATAATTGAGTTAATTCCACAAAGTAATGCTTTCACATGCTTTTAGCAAGTCCTAAATTAAAAGTTAAATGAAGTTAAACAACCTTACAACATTCTTACAACAGTCTCACAATGAGAGTATTAAATATGAACTAGATTTCAGGTGATTTCACCAGCCGTGATACTGTGTTTATCAGTAGCCTGCTACACTGAGAACTCAATAGCCTAATTATGTCCATCCAAAAAGTTGGCGCAGACCTTAAAAGGGGCTGAGAAATGAAACACAAAACACTATCATTCCCGTATGCATTCCATAATGCCTTCAATCTGCTTCCCCACAGGCTGTAAATAAGGATAATAAATTAGGGCTTTAATGCAGCCCTTTGGAGAGCTCCCAGGTGGATACGCTGGGGTATAGCAACGCCACCCAGGTTCTCCCCCCTCAACGGAAGAGGGCTTAAAAGAAAAGTTAAGGAAAATTGAATTTGTCCATCGAACCAATGAATCAATACGGCATGCTGGCAGAATGTCCTCGACGGTGGTAAACATACTAAAAATAAGAGACAGAGAGAATCTCTCCGCTCCACAGCCCTGTGTGTGTGCGCGTCTCTTACATAAGGAGTCGGTGTGGAGTCCATTACCTCCTAATAGGCTGCTGTTAACCTTTCAGTCATCCTCTCACACCGCACACTCACAGAACAAGACATATCCGGGAGGAGGGGGGGCATTCAAACCAAGTGGGTGGACTTCACATTCAGGGGCTAACCTTTAGAAAGAAAGAGAGAGGGAGAGGGAAGGGAGAGAGAGACACAGTACAAAAGACAGTAAGAGACAGAGAGTGGAAAGGAGAAAAAAGAAAACGGGGAAGAGAAAAAGAGAAGAAGACAGAAAGGAGAGAGAGAGGAAAAGGGAAAGAGTTAAAGAGAGGTAGAAAGGCAGAGATAGAGTGTGGGAAGGGACAGAAAAGGGGAACAAAGAGGGAATGAGAAAGAGAAAGAGAAAGAGAGAGAGAAAGAGACAGACAGACAGAGAGAGAGAGAGAAGAAAAGAGTTGAAGAGAAAGGGAGAAAGGTGAGAGTGTGGGAAGGGACAGAAAAGGGGAACAAAGAGTGGGCAGAGAGAGAAAGAGAGAGAAGGAGACAGACAGAGAGAGAGAGAGAAAAAGACAAAAAGCAAAGAGAGGGAGGCAGGGGAAGAGAAGAAGAAAAGGAGAGAGAAAAAAAGAACAGAGAAAAGGGAAAGAGACTGAAAGTAGTAAGTAAGACGAGAGAGAGGTGGGAAAGAGAGGGGGAGAGAAAGAGAATGAGAGAATAGAGTGGTGTGGCAAAGGAAAAGAAAGAGAGAAAGAGAGTGTGAACCAGAGACAAACAAACAGGAGAAAGAACAAGAGAAGAAAGAGATGGGACAGAAAATAGAAACGGATAAAGACAAACAAAAGAGAGAAAAATAGAGGCGGGAGAGACAGTGAGAGAAAAAAAACAGAAAGGAAAGAAATGAGAGAATAAGAAGGCAGAGAGAGGAAAAGAGAGCAAGAGAGAAAGATAAAAAGCAAGAGACGAGAGAAAAAAGAAAAGGAAGCGAGAAAGACAACAACTCAAGACAGAAAGACTGAGAGAAGGAGAGAACGAGAGAGGGGAGAGTGAGGGGCACAAGAAGAAGATAGAGTGATAAAGGCCAAAGGGGGGAAGAGAGAGTAAGTGAGGCAGAGAGAGAGAGAGAGAGAAAGAGAGAGAGAGGAAGTGAACAGAAACAGCATGGCAGAGGACGAGAGGAAAAGAAAATAAAGGGAGGTGAAGTTGGTCAGGAGGGAGTGCTGTGTCAACATGAAAGAGCGAGAGAGCGAGGGAGGAATAACCTTTTTAGGGTGAAAGGAGGGAGCAGAAGGAAGGAGAAAGCCGACGGAGGTACAGAAGCTGTATCAAAGACAACTTCACGATGGAGCAGTAAAACCGTCCCACATTAGTCATAAGACTGCAGACCTAATCAGGCTCCAGACCACTTCCAGGCCTTTTACAGGCTTCCCTGCCCACACGCTCCCGGCACCAACACTCTCTACATGCAAAGCATCTTCATCTCAGACATTCACTGTCTCTCCCCGTCTGCCCGTTAGACAAACTGTCCACATAACTCAATCATTGGGATCACTCAGACTGGTCATGCAGGTCTTGTTCAGACAGCCAGCCCAAGTCCGATTTTGTGGCATATCCGGATTGTATCCAGATTCATTTTTAAAAATCTGGACAGCAAAAAAAAAAACACATGAAATTCTATTTTTGCCAATCGAATCCAAACCACATTGCAAGGTGGTTCAAAACACGATTCCAATCAAGCTTTTACGGGCCGGTCTTAGTCTGGATGCTCAAAGTGTCTTTTTTGCGTCACGCACAACATGCCAAACAACAACAACGTCAATTCCACAGTGATAGAAGTGCTGGGATTCAACAACAGTGCCCTTGTGAACCGTGATATGACCGAGCGACTGTTTGCAGGTGCAATGATGCACCGCTGTTTCTCCTGCTTCCGCATATGAAAGCCGTAACCAGTGCAGCTAGGTAGTTACTGACACCCATGTCGTTACCACAGCAGCCTATGCAGATAGGCTGGCGATCTCTGAACACAAAAATCCGATCTGATCGCTTGTGAATGACAGTGCGGACAGTTGTCTGACCTGATCTGATCTGATCTGTAAAACCTGGACACAGCCTCAGACTGTGAAGCTCATTGTGAATAAACCAGAAGATGTCTGTACAGTGGTCTTGATATGAGCCAGGAGTCGCCATGTCTACCACACAAAGATCCAAACCACCAGTGAACCTACACGTGTGGTTTTATATGTGAAGGTAAAATACTGATAAATCTGTAAAAACAACTTTTCTTTGAGTAGCGGTTTAATTATGTTTAAAATTCCTGGATTTTTGGTGGTCCTATAAGCACTATAACGGATCAAGGCCATTATGGGATTTTAAGGAATCGGATAAAGAGAGGTGGATTTAGTACGTCAGTAGTCGGGTTTTTCAGTGTATGTTTACCCCTTACTCTGATTTCTTTCATTTTTCTTATGCGCCACTCGGACAGCAGCAGTTTTACATGGGGAGGTGGGGCAAAAGCCAGTTTGACCCCACAGGATGTCTGTAGTGTTTATGCCTAATTTGCACGGGACAAGAAATACTGGTATAAACAAGAGAGATGGGAATGACTAAACGATTTCCACATTGCCTTTACTCCAAAAAAAACATCAAAACATTACATTTAGCCTTTTTTCGGTTTACCTAAGCATCTGTCTTGCTGTCTTAAGTGAATGCACTGTATGATTAGCATAGCCATTAGCTTGAGGAGCAAAGTAGACATACGTAAATGCTTTCTTTAGCGCCTCTATACTCCTCTATACCCTATTCCTTCTCCACAAAATGTGACAGTGGTTTTACACAGGGCGCAAAATACCGGGCATCCAATGGGGTCCAGGAACCCCATATTAATCTGTTGAACCCACTGAATGTCTCAAAACCAGAAATGTGGCTTATGATGTTATATTGTTCAACAGAATGAATATATAGATTCACATGGGATTAATACGACCCTGAGGTTACTTCCCCGGCTCAATTTACAGACAGTCAAAAACCCTTGAACTCACACGGGAGCGCACAGAGCGCATAAAACGGCTCAGAAACGCCAGTAAAGTTACATTACCCCACCTCCTCACTAGGGCTAGCCCCATTCAGAAAGGGCTTTGGTTCACACATATGCAAGAGGGTTGAGCTGTCCCAGCAAGAGGCAGCGTTTAACATAGCACCAACCACCTGCTTGATCAAATGAAGAATATGAACATCCTTCATTGTCTACATGGTGTATATTCATACTTTCCCATTAGCGACACCATGCCATAATTTACATTGCTGTGACTTCACGTCCTGTTCGGTGAGTTTACTGGCGGGTCACAAAACAGAAATCGGATTTCCTGCAACTGTCGGATGTAAAGGCGCCCATTCTCTCCAGCATCAGGCAGTGCATTAGTAACCATTTGGCTGAATAACTTCCTCTGAGGAAGGTGAGGCTTTTACAGGCATTAAGTGTAATAAGACCAGACGCAGGATTAACATTCACAGCCTTCACGCCCATGACATTCCTGTGAAATTCTAACTAAATCACCAAGGCTGCCGAATTCATCCAACTACTGTGTGTGCTGCGAGTGTGTTTATGCACATTCTACCTCAATACGTCACACTGTGAGCGAGTCGTGGCTGAAATGAATAAGCTTTGTTAGGCTTTGTTCCCAATCTAATAGCACAGTCTCCGAGCACAGTGCAGCAGTAATGGCCTCTACTGTGTGTGTGTGTGTGTGTGTGTGTGTTCTGTGAATGCACCTTTGGTCTGGCTGACATCAAACAAACGGAAAAAGCACCAAACCGTCCCCCCATCTATTCACTTCTCTGCATCTACTCTCTCCCTCTCATGCATCTTTTCATAACTGCCTCCCATCTATTACAAAAGACTGTATGCAATTCTTATTTTTCCTCCGTGCATCCCCTCCACTGCTCCTCTGTCCATTCAGGGTGCAGATTACTGATTATCTGTTACACTTTGCAAAGGATAATTAGCATAATTAAACTTACAAACCTACAACATGATAGGCAAGATGCTCCACTCCAGAGTTCCTAATGGTGTCCTGTGATCATCCATCCCATGCAGCTTGAATATCCTCACACAGTTCCTGCAGATGGTGCGGTAGGGGTGGAGATGGAGTGACACCAGGCCTTCTGGACGTGTGACATGTGACAACAAATCATCTTGGCGCTGACCACGGTGCCTCCACACACATATTCGTTGGTCGTCTCCACCAAGACAAAAGCGGGACTCGTCACTGAAGATGACCCGCTGCCATTCTGAGTCACTCCATGACAGTCTGGCACAACACCATCGCAGTCTTTGGTGACGTTGACGTGGTGTTAAGGACAGTCACCATAGTGGTGTACGTGCATGTAGTCCTGTGACGTGCAGCCGTCTGTCTGCCAATGGTGCTGGCACTAACAGGATGACTCATGGAGGACATCACTGCTCACTGAATGTCTGCAGTCGTGGCTGTGGGGTCAGTCAGGTAAAGCGATAAGGCCCGTCCTTGCTGACGTCACACGTGCGGCCGAGCGTGAAATTTGAATCATTTGCATGTCTTATGATGTCACACCCACCCACCAAGTTTCATTCCTGTGGATGCCCTTGTGGGTGCAGCTATTTTAGAGGGGACTGGTGATGTGGAAGATGATCAATAGGCGGTGCTGATGGAAAGAGGGGAATTTTTATTTTTCGTCCCAGCTTGAAGATACATCATCAGAAGGGGACTTTATAGTCTTATAACTGAAGATCTCAGTGCTGGAAAAATATGAAGCTATTGACAAGAAGAAATAATAATAATAATTATTTAAAAATGTATTATTATTATTAAAATGCATTATTATTATTATTATTAGTAGTAGTAGTATTAAAATTTAATTATTAATCAAATTATTAAATTATTAAATAAATTATTAAAAAATAATTGCTAGAAATTATCATTATAATTTTTTTTAATTATTATTTTAGCATTATTAAAAATACATTCCATGCAGGAACAGCCAAATGTCCTGGTAATATCGGGAGGACATGTAGAGTCTCCATACAGAGCTAAATACATACGGTTTACGTGCGGAGGTCCATGATCTTTTCCATGAGTACGTGTGAACGTTGCTGTGCTCCACCCACCTCAGTCCTAACCATGACCATATCAGCAACCAAAACCACAGCTTTAGGCTTTCTCTAATAAAAGCGTCAATTTGTTCTGCCATTAAAAAAGGTCCCTACAGTGGCAGTAAAACAGAGTACACACGCGGGCCCATTTTTCCCCACCCAACTTCATAAATCTCCCGTCTAAACCATCACTGGAGGGCGCGTCGCTCGCGCCCCCCACACATTTCCAATTTTTTGAAACTCCATTTTTATTTGCTCGCATCCCTCTCCGTCCATCCACCCCTCCATTGACTTGATTATCTCTTTTATTTGTTTGTTTATTATATTCATTTGCTTTTTTTCCCTTCTCCACGGGGGGCTCGTCTAGGCTTGACGGATGGTCTCATTTCTTCTGCATTAGCGCTAACTCTCTCCACAGATCACGGCATAAAATAAAGCCATAACAATCCAGCACCTATCACGCTAATGACGGTCATAAAGAACCGCTATCTAATTATGCACGCACATCCAGCTAATATGAGATCAAAGGTTATTTTCTTCCGATCTGGGGGGGAAAACTGGGAGGTGGGACGGGGGGTTTGGAGGAGGGGTGGAGATTGCATTAAAATAAATGAGATGCCTGAAGCTGAATGGTACTCTCAAACTGATTAGAAGAGGGTTTCTGTGATTAAACGGAAGGCATTCACTCTTACGAGCAGACGTGACGTCGACCAATAATGTATGGTAAATAAATAAATAAATAAATAAATAAATAAATAGTCACCTGATAGGACTTGAGCTCATAATTAAAATGTTAAGCTAACAAAATTAACGCAGTGCCACTGAAGTTTTGTTCGTGGGCTTGTGCAGGGCAAACAGTTAAACTGTAATGGCTGCTCCATGACTCAGCCTGCACAATATGTTCACAAATCAATGATTCATGGAAAAAGGCAACAAAGTTCTTTCGTCTAATCTAACGGCGCACAGAAAGGGACGCTAAAACACACCGGGCTAATGAATAGGGCGAGTGCACCTTTGCGTTGGCTGAATGAAATAGCACTGGAACAGACATGCGGAGGGAAAGAGAAACGTCATTAAGAGTTCAGATAAATGCAGGCTGAATGGGCAAGCTACGGAAAAAGAGAAGGCTGGTAGTGTGAGTGAGAAACGGGGCAACCTGGGGGCTAAAATGAACACCACCATGAACACCACCCATTAGCGTCTTCACCTGAGTGAGTCAAAACTTGAGTTGCAAGCAAAGAGCATAAACCAAGGGAGCAGATCCACCGCTGTACGCAACCTTTTTGAGCATGCAGTGCTGCTGCTGTGATAGAACAAACGAATGATTCAGATTCTCAGAAAGGGGGCGCTATCAGCACTTATGTAGTGACTTTTCTGTATCTTTGAGAGAGAGACAGACAGAGAGAGAGAGAGA
>CM067484.1:32398551-32409911 GCA_034552555.1 Semaprochilodus insignis
GGTGGAGACGTTCCTGGGAAAGCCTTGGCGAGTGTGGGTGAGCATTATCCTGCTGAAAAATGCCAGTTGGAAGCAACCCATGTGGCCGGAGGATGACCTGCATATATCACTGAGCTGTTAGTGTCACCCGTATCGCTACTAGGGGTGACCGACTGTCATATGCCATGGCTCCCCTGATCATCCCCCCCAGCAGTGGGGGCAGTGTTCTGCTTCACAGCAAAGGCAGGATTAAAGTGCTCACCACAAGGCCTCCATACTCAAACCTGACCACTGTTGAATCCCAAACCCAACCTGGATATGGTTCAGTATGTAGCAGTCCGGGTTTCTTATTCAGGACTCCACTGCAAACAAAGCTGACGGTGGCCGGAAGGACATACAATGGGCACCGTGATACCAAACTTCCGTCTGTTAAGTGCCTGGAAACGGGCCGGGTAGAGACAGAGGTGTCTAATGAAGGTGCCACCTGTGTGTGGATGGTGAACAAGGAAACTGTGGGAGCTGCTCATTGCTGGTTGGCGGATCAAACAATCGATCCTCTCTACTGGTGGTCTATCTGGGCCGTCCGGAGCCTGTTCACCATGTGCGCGTGCATGCTCTCACGTAACCAGACCACACCTGCAATCATTTACATATCCGCCATCTGACATGCTGACTGGATGCAGAGTTTCGCAGCTGACATTTCTGAGTGTTATAGTTTTATCAATGAGTGTACTGGAGTGTCTTTCAAGCTTCAAATGCCCGTGTTTAAGCCAAGCCTAATGAGTGAAAGTGAAAGGAAGTATGTTTTATTGTTGTGATGCAAAGAAATGACACTTCCTGGCTGACACTCTTTCTACTTTCTTCCTCAGTTGTTCTGTTGTGTTTGGCATATCAGGTGGGATGCTTTCAACTTTCAAGCCATATCATCTAATCAACATCAACTGAGACTTTAAACCTTGTTTCATAGCTGCACACAGCCGATTTCTTCCACCCTGGAACTTTTAGACATGTTCCTGGCAGAGGAACCCCAGGTCAATTTTACTGATTTCACATCCTAGTCCTTGGCACCTATTTGGAGGAGCTTGCCTTGATCAATAAAACAGCTCACCAATAAAAACAACCAAATCACCAAAGGTCTACCCATTTAAAACACCGGTCTAATAATTGATCTTTCCAAAACACTGAGCACATCCTCAATATGGCACTAGCACAGAGGCCTTTTCCACCAACGTGGAGCGGGTTCCATTCCAGATCACACACCTAACTTTAAACCGTTTGGCGCATTTCCATCAAAAATGAACAGGTCCGTAACCGAAAAACTGGAACCAAAGAATGGTAGGTTCCTCTGCATGAACCGTGATCACATCCGTGGGCCAGGAAAGAGAAGGCAACAATGGCAGTAGTTGATTTGTGCTTGCTTTCTGGATACAAACAAACATCTGGAACAACAGCACAAACACTCACAGGTGATCTTACCATTCCTCCATCTTGGTACTACTGTTTTCTACCGCTGTGCAGCGCCCTCTGTTGACGATGACGCATCATTTGACATTCCTTGGTTCCAGTATAAACTGACTGGCTCCCTGAATAGCACCAAGGTTATACGAAGTCTGAACGGAACCAGTTGAGGAACCAGGGTTCTTTGGTCAAAAGGGCTAACAGAAATACAGTACTACAGTCGAACCCTCCAGTGGTAATCAATGGGATGTCTAATATTGGCCAAAATTTAGCTCCACGTTTTTTTGCCGCCTGCAACTACAGAACCATGTGGACAACTAGGTGTTTAGTGGGGCACAATGACTGGACAGGGTAGTGCTCCATTAAATGACCCCTTTGATCCCTGGTGAAATATCCTATCTGTCCAAAAAGCTGAATTTCCAGTCCTGGATTTTGCGAAGCTGTCATCATCAACTGTTCAATTAACCTCCAGCAATCACAAAATCCAGAACTGGCCAGCTGAAGACCCCGGGTCTAAAATCATGCTTTTAATACACTCGGAAACCAAGACCGAGCAGCTCCTTGGGTTTCCTCCCTGTGCCCTGAAATTCACAACCATTCATTTAGCCGTCTTCTTTCATTTGTTTTTTTTTACGGGTCCCGCCCGTTGGGGGAAAGTGGCCGTAAAAAAGCAATCACTGTCCAGAATGGAGAGCCGCTTCTGCGAGAGAACCCTTCTTAGCCTCTATAATAGCAACCAAATTTTGAGACAGAACAGCACACACATACTCACACATTCACTATTATCTCATCAATTCCTGCCTTTAGCTCCACTCTGTCCTCAGCGTGTGGGGATCCATGCAGAACCCGGCACTGGATCTCATGACCAAGTGCTTCGGTAAAAGTGCCACGAATGTGCCTCGAGGCTCGAGTTACAGAGGTGTCTCTCTTCTCGATCTGAAAGGGGCTAAATGGAAAGAAGGCCAAAAATTGCCATCTGTTGGACTGTGAAAAGGCTTTAGAGTCGTGCCAAAAACATCACAGTTGGCCCAGTACGCACTGGAAATCCTCTCTTTCAGATACTCAACCCTCGGGAAGACATTAACGCCCCAGTAAAACAACAACCCCTGCTCCCTCGAGCGGTCCGCCTAATGTCTGAGCACTTAAAATAAGCCTCCCTCAGGTCTAGTATCATCTCTGTAGTCCGTTTTACACAGCATCGTTGGCCTCCCTAAGTAGTCAGGGCCGAACAAGAAAGAGGGCTGAAATATAAGAGGACCGAGAGTAAACGCTGTCTACAAAGAAGACAGACGTGAAGAAAAGGAAGTGCATGCCAGGGTAGTCCCCAGAGACACCATGCACATGGTTTCATCTCTAAGTGATAGTTGGCCAAATGGAACAGGACTGTGAAAAGTAGAGTAAGGACTTCTATATGGCTGATCTCTGTGGTCAGTTCCTAATTATGTTGGTGGTTACTGTGACACATCCAGACATCAGCTTAACCTCCTGAAGGACTAACCAATAGAGGCGCCCAGTGTTTCCCCTTAATTACCTAGACTGTGGCGGCTGGCCATAGTGTTATCTGTCCCATCACTGTTTCATAATCCACCGAAAATATCTTCACACTTCTCGCAATAACATTAACCATGATGTATTTTGCTCCGTTGCTTTGGTAGGCGTCCAGGTGGGATCCGAATCAGATGCATGAACCATCTCAACTGGCTTCTTTCAATGTGGAGGAGTAGCAGCTACATAACTGAGCTCCTTACTCCATCAAGTCGAGTGTGGCCCGCTACCCTGCGAAGAAAGCTCATTACCGCCGCTTGTATTCGTGATCACTCATGACTACAGGTGAGGGTGGGGATGTAGACCGACTGGTAAACAGAGAGCTTTGTCTTACCGCTCAGTTACCTCTTCACCGCTACAGTCTGGTACAGTGACCACACTACTGCTGCCCTGTAAACGATCCCTCGTCCCATCAATCGTAAACAAGACCCCAAGAACTCCTCCACCTGGGGCAGATAAACTACGGTGAACAATGCTGCCTGTCACTACATACAACATCAGAAACAGACAGCTAAGCAGAAGTTAGGACACTGTTGACCTTCACCCACTTGCTTTAAAACAGCGTGCTGCTGAATTTGACCTTGTTATTTAGTCTGAAAAGCCAACATCAATGCTGCTAACGCATCCAGTAGCCTATTTTCATCCTTCAGTATCCGACTGCGAGCTCTAACCAGAGCTGTGGTGATATTTCAAGTTGTTCCGAGATGTGATTCTTTGTTAAGGTCAAGATTGTGTCATGCACATGCACACTGACAATGCAGCCGTTTCTGGCCTCCTGTCACATTTCCGGGTTTCCCTGACTCCACCGATCTCCTGAACTCCACTTCCCAGAGTGCATCACCTGATAACGTCACACTCACATGTCCCCAGTCAACCAATCACTCACAGTCTAGCTCGCCTGAGTACTGATTGGTCCCACCTGTCACTCATTACTCAGTCTGTTCATAAGACACACACACATTTTGTGAAGTTTTGCCGACCCTGTTAGCACTACTGAGCGTTTCCTTACTGTTATCTCTACTCTGGCTTTGACTCCCTTTGCTTATCGACTTCCTCTTTTGCCTTATCCCTTGTTCTGGTTACTCGTTTGCTCTACTCTCTGGCTTTCGACCTCCTTCAGTTCTCCTGACTACTCTCTTTGTCTACTCCTTCTATTTTGGTTGCCTCATTTCCTGACTCCCCTGGTTCTGACCTTTGCCTGTCTCTCGACTCTGATCCTGCATTCTTCCTTTGTTATGTTTGGTTGTGTTTTGGTGCTGTGTTTAACTACCCGATTGTTGAATAAGGCTCGAATAAGGCTGACTTTTAGCTCTGCACGCGTCGAGCCAAGGAGGAAACGGCTCTTCATATAACATCATTCTATTTATAATGTTAATTAAAGTGACCTTTTTGCTGTGTCAACACTGTTCGTACCCACGCGACCATTTTGTTTATGACTGAACTAGTAAAACTTTTCGATCTAACTTCTTAATTCTGCTCTCCAAGTGCAAAGATTCCTAGACTGTCCAAGCAAGGTCCACTGACCATAAATCCTGTTGCAGACACTCTATATAAGCCAATATACTGTGAAAAGAAAAAAATTATTAGTTTTCTCTTGGGCAATTCAAAAACGTTACCAGCCAAAATCAAACGGCAGCTGGGCTCCAAAGGCTTTGCCAGAGGTCTGCAAAACAAAGTGCAAATTAATCAGCATTTCCACCACCTACGGTTATGCTTGCGGTAAACGGCATGAGATAAGGAGATCGCTCCATTCCCCTTTGCCGACTCGCTTATGCCATGCCTACATAGCCGTCCTTATTGGGGATGAACTGTTGCTTGTGGATTCATAAAGGCCATTTAAACTCAGCTGTTCTTTCCTGTGACTTCCCGCATGGCGTTTGTTATAGGACACAGCTTTGCTGACTGAGCCGAAGCTTTCAAGCGGCAAATACGCTGTCCGCTGGATCATGTTCCGCTTATAAATGCAGAGCAAACCATGCCCATACTGCACGACCGGCACATGTACCAGTTGGATCCCGGAGCTCACCCAAGGGTCTCGCTGACCACGCATGATGCATACAATGAATGGATTTGAACGGCTCGGGGTAATGCAGTTCTGACAGCCCTCTGTCAGCTGTGTACGGCCATGGCAGTAACATTTCAGAGATGGCAGGTAGAGCAGAGCAGGCAGTGGCCCATTTAATTAGGGCTGGAGTTGCAGTCTCACTCCACCGGTGCCCACCTAAACTCTGCAAACGTCACCCCAGCAAAGAGTTCTAAAAGAGAACGCAGTGCCAAACACACTTATTCAAACAAATCTTGTTTTTTGCCCCGTGTTTTTCTTCAATCAATAAGCCAATCTTTTCAACTCGTCTCAAAGTTAATTGCTTTATGGGAGACATTCAAAAAGTTATTCCACAAAAGAAAAAGTCTGCTGAAATGATGTTATACGTACATAGAGAATCAAGAAACCTTCTTGAAGGGTTCTTGAAGGGTTGTCCCATTTCATAGGGGGAAGATTTCAACCACTAACCCTTGTAACTCAGTTTCAAGGGGTTACACTCGAAAACAAGGGGTAGGGGTAAAAATAAGAAATGGGATTCGGCCTTAATGTCCCATTTACAGAGGCAGGGCTGGGTTCTTTTCCAGTGCACTCATGAAAAGGAAAACTAGCAGACAGGTGAGGACATGTTCAATGAATCTTCCATAAAGCATGTTGGATTTGAATCATATACATCACCTTTAAAAAGGTTTGAGATGCCATGACTGTGCAATCTTCAGACAGCTGTGCAGGTTTACGATTTGCTAAACTACTGCTTTAAAATAAGACTTCTGCCCCATTATGGCACCATCATAACGTGGAAATAATGATGGGTCCAAATAATCGCTGAGCAGTTTTAAGGCTGTATATGGAGTGGATTCATTGGCCAATGAAAGGTACTAATGTGATGCTCTATATTGCAGCTAGTGAAGCACACTTGGAATATTGATTGTAGTAATAATATTCATTAACCTCAACAGGAGGTGCTTCAGTTTTACAATGGGAATGTAGAGATTCAACTATGTTCCACAAGCCAATACACCAGAAGTGATGTGAAATGTGCTTAGTCAGTCATCATTAGTTGCAACTAGCTGCTGGATTCAAATTACAATGTCCCTCATCCCAGCAAACCACTTTTATGAGAGCAGTTTCAGACTGACTGTACAGAGAGATCAATAAGAGGAGTGTAATAAAACTCAGAATTAGGTAGAGATTAGCCGTAATGAGAAAGAGAGAGAGAGAGAGAGAGAGAGAGAGAGAGAGAGAGAGAGAGAGAGAGAGCGCTACAGAAAGCGTATGGTTTATGGTCAGAGTGGAAAACATCATTTATAATGAGGGTTTTTATTCAATGGATCCAGCTGGAGCTCTGTGAGTGTCTGTGAAATGCCTGAGGAATTTCAATGACGTGGACAGCAGCAGGTTAAGGTGTGAATCACACGGCTTTAGGTGCCAGCATGCACGTCAGCAAGCAAAGCCCGACTGCGCCTGCGAGCAGCGTGGCCCTGAACAAGTGCAGCAGCATGGACGCAGGAGGAAGAGGGGGCTCGGTACTAATACGCAGAGAGAGGAAGTCTATCAGTGGTGGTCAAGTTTAGGTATTACAGAAATAAACTTATCCAGTAATGAAAAACAGTAGTCCATGTTCTTAACATCCTCTACTGCGCTGTTTGTGGCTGTGGTCTTCATAAGATTGGACGAGCTGTGGCCATCTCCAAGTCAGGCAGAGAAAAGCTTTGGTACCAGGAACACTGCTGAGTCTGGTCCACACAGACCGCCGCTGTATACGCTAACACGCCATTACAGATACATTCGCAAATAATACCTGGTCCTGGGGGTCCTGACCTTCGGAGAACAGGGTAAAAGGGGGCTAACAAAGTATACAGAGAAACAGATGGACTACAGTCTGTAAGTGTAGAACTACAGCATGCTCCTATATGGTCAGTGGAGCTGATAAAATGGACAGTGGGTGCAAATAAAAGGAGGTGGACCTAATGAAGTGGCCGGTCTTATATGCAGTACACAGCAGAGCGTATGTTATAATATGCCAGTGTTATGCCTCTCCTTCTGTCAATTCCCCGGATACCGTAAAAAAACACATACATTGCAGCTAAGTTACATCAACACGTCCTTGGGCAGATTTAGAAATGTCACGCAAATGGGCAAACCTCTTACAGTGGGTAACCAAGCTTCTGAAAGTGAACTATATGGACGCGGAGAACCTCTGGGAGAAATGAGGGGTTTTAATAGCAAGTTGAGGACTGGAAATCACTTTGATCTCAACTATAAAGCGGAACTGGACTGGGACTAGGAACTAAATTCAGTCCTGGACTTTTGTCATTACTGTGAGTGAACACGTATTTTCTAACAAGAATAAAGTGAGAGCTGTGGTAGTACATTAACATTAAGCTAGCCTTGTTTTGGGTGATTGATTAGGTGAGTGAGCAAGCGAGCGAGTTAAGCCAAGTCCTAAACTCTTCTTAGGGGACATCTTTGCCTTACAACACCCTGCATGTACCTCTCCACCCTGAATGTGTTTTAAAACTACCTTCAAAAACTCAAAATCAAAAATCATAAATCAATGTCACAGGCATTTGGCAGCATATTCAGATCTAACTTTCTAAGAGGAGCCTTTAAATGCCATTAAGCTCTTTAGTCATCTGATTCCTGCTACCACAACTGTGAACAAATTTTGACTGGGTTTGTCTAGAACGGTGGATCTCATATCAGAAGCTTTGGGAGAGAGAGACCGCTAGTTCAGATGACCCAATGCTAACAATAGAGCTACTGGGTTCAACATTATGCCGAGGACATGCTATATACGTGTCCTTCTGATCAAATCTAAAGCATTGTCTCGATTCGCTCACTAGTTCCATAAGTAGTGGAGCAGTACATAGTGAAAGTGAACTCATGCGCTGGCTAGATCTCTAGTAGAAGGAACATTGGGACACTGATGTGTGACATAGCACTGACACTGACTAGGACTTTTTGATCATGCTGTCATTTTTTTGGACGGGATATTTCCTTCATTTCACATTTTGTTTCTGAGAAACAGATACAGCCTGTACATTTAATGCAATTAACACCACTAGCACAATGCTAATTTCCGTTAGCATTGCTGGTATCATGCTAACCATGCTTCATCTAAGCAATGTATGGCAGCCAAGTGACGACTGAATAGACATTCAGTTAGCACATCAGCAACAGTTCACCTATCAGGCAAGATTTAAACTTAAAGCCTGTACCTAAATATTTCTGACAGGGCCTAATAAGCCAGTTAGCTGTAGGATATTAGCATGTTAGCAGGCCAGCCTACTTTAATATCATATTTTGTGAAAGAAGTTCATAAATAAAGTACAATATGTGTGAAATATAGCTTGTTTACTTTGAATATTACTTTGCAGGTAGTAGGTTGTTAGTGGCAAACAACAATTTTAAAGCATTTACATAGTTACAAGTTACATATACATATCAGAAACTAACACAACTGGTTAGCCAAGTACAATTCATAACAGCATATTATCAGTAGACAAAAGCACGCCTCCATTTTAAAGCTCTCTGGACGTCATGCAAGAGATGCTAGGTCCTGTAAGGGGGCATAAACAGTCAATGCTCGCTAGTTATTACGGTTCATTGTGGGAACTTGAGAGCACTGGCACTGGAATGACTGGGGCAATGGGCCTCACCACTTAATGACCGATTCCCAGGGCAGCACATATACTACTGTACTAGGCTTCCCTTCGAAACAAACTGCACATTTAAGAGTGTGTAAGTATTCATCTGTGCATATAACGCATTTTAATACAGCCCAGTTTAATATGAATCATTGCCTCAACCTAACTTTTATAGCCATTAAGCTACGTTTTAGCAGCTACTGCCACTGTCAATGCATGTTTGTTCTTCATGCTTTATAGGAGTGACAGTGCTCTGAGAGAGTTGAGAGCTGTGCCAAGCATTACTCCGCAAACACTCAACTGGCTTAACAATGTTCAGCAGTGCTTAAACCGAGAAGACTGTAAGGTGTCATATGTGCCATCAGTATTCTGCAGTAACACAGCTGACTAAACCCATTTGCATTATTTAAGCAACTGTGCAACCATATAATTTAAACCCAAATCTGGAGAAAGACTGGCAGCATTATGAACGAGTTACTATACTGATATAAATGTGCTTTAATCTTTATTAAGCAGTGCTTGAGTTGCTTAAGATCTAGTCATTTAAATGGCATACATCCTCTTTCTTAACAGACATAATTCAACATTTGTCCATCAGGCAAGGACATTTCTCAGTAAAGTCAGATGAACGCATGTCCATACCGTTCTCTCCTCAGATCTGCTTAAGTTAGTGTAGAAGTCAGAGCTGCTTAGCATAATGAATGAGGTTGTCCGAGAACAGCAGCCGGTTCTTTGTAAAAAGCACTTCCTCTACTTACTGCCTTATTACCCTTTCATTGTGGATTAGTGCAAGAACACGAATGACAGAACAATGCTCACAAGACCAATGGTACCGGAAAGAGGGAAGATCTGAAGCTGCCTTTTTGGAGCGTTACATAAACATCACTGATCAGACGCAATTCATCAGTCAAAACATGCTTGGCAGGTGACAGGAAACCTAAGTACTATAAATGTTGTATCTCTAAATCACAAAAAAGGCTTCATTAAAGACTCACCAACTCATTTACTAACTTTTTCCTGGTCGTGCTTCCGGGTTCTTCTCCGGGCTTTCTCGCTCCTCAGTGACGTCATTACCACACGCTGCCCGTCAGCCAATCACATTTCACACTCGTGCTCTTCATCCCCCGAGGTCTAATAGCCACCACCTGTTCCCCATCAACCTGTCTGTGTGTTCTTTTCATGCAGCCTCTCTTTACATGCAGCCTCTCGGTAACGTAATCCGCAGTTTCGACGTCAGCTTTCATTGCTATGCAGACGACACGATACTCTATATATCAGCCAAACCAAACGAGGCTTTAAACCTAAATAAACTTGAAGACCGCGTTAATAATATCAAAAACTGGACGGCTAACAATTTCCTTCAACTTACTCCTAACAAGACTGAGGTCCTGCTACTTGGACCCAATGCAGGGAGAACTAAACTCTCCCAGTTTGTCCTGAATATAGACAGCCACATTATTACTCCAAGCTCAACTCTAAAAAATCTAGGCATCATCTTCGATACCAGTTTGTCTTTTGACGCACATGTTTGTAACATAGTTAAGACAGCATTCTTCCATTTGCGTAACATTGCTAAAGTACACAATATCCTATCTTTAAAAGACGCCGAAAAGCTGGTCCATGCCTTTATAACCTCTAGGCTCGATTACTGTAACACCCTTTTAGCAGGATGCTCCAATAAGGCTCTACATAAGCTCCAGCTGGTCCACAATGCAGCTGATGGAGTCCTTACAAGAACAAAAAAATATGATCATATTTCCCCAATACTGTCGTCACTACACGGGCTACCTGTTAAATTTCGTGTTGAGTACAAGATTCGACTCTTAACGTATAAATCATTAAATGGCCAGGCGCCGCAGTATCTTAGAGAACTACTTCAGTCATGCAAACCCACACGTGCGCTCCACTCACAAAATAACTAGAATAACTAGAAATGTCCCTAGAATTAGAAGAACCACAGCAGGTGGTCGAGCCTTTTCTTGTGTAGCCCCAAAATTGTGGAATGTTCTCCCTTTCTCCGTTCGGGAATCAGACACACTCTCTACATTCAAAATTAGACTCAAAACTTACTTGTTTGCGCAAGCATTTGGCTGATATCATCTGTTTACCACTACGATTTACATTTCTCCATAAATGGACAAAATATCCAAACTGTTTTTCTCTCCCTCTCATCCGTCTTTTTATGAGCTGATCAACGCTGATGGAAGGGCTACCAGCGCAGAGGAAACTTCTCCAGGACTCGCAGGATTACACACACTCAATTCATACAACAAGTTGCAATGCCTACCTCTCAGTCCTCCTAATCAGTCTCTCTCATTCTCTCTCTCTCTCTCTCCACACTCCCTTTTTCTTCTTTGTTAAGCACAGGAAAGACAAGTGATCACATGGGAACCCCCAGAGCATCACTTGAGCATCATCTCCACCATGACCCTCCTGCCCTGGTTTCTCCAGTCCACCACCCGACATGACTACAACGTCTACAATGATCCCAATAGAGCCACCAGTTTCTGGCGCTGATCTTGAACTCTATGTCTCACTTAAACGGAGAACCTATGGGTCGGCTCCACCATTGCAGTTACTACCTCCTGGATTAATCAGACTGTATCTAATAGACGTTCCAAGCTCCTTTACCTGTAAGTTCTGTCTTTCTCTCCTCACCCGGGATCGACCTGAGGAGGATGGGTTCC
>CM067484.1:32410264-32424770 GCA_034552555.1 Semaprochilodus insignis
GTTTGTATCTAATAGACGTTCCAAGCTCCTTTACCTGTTAGTTCTGTCTTTCTCTCCTCACCCGGGATCGACCTGAGGAGGATGGGTTCCCCCCTCGAGCCTGGTTCCTCTCGAGGTTTCTTCCTTACTCAAGGGAGCTTTTCCTCGTCACTGCCTCTGGCTTGCTCACAGGGGGCTTGGACCCGGATTCCCTTACCTACGTCTGTACATGGACTCTGTGTTTTTCTTTTCCTTTATACTCCTATATTCCTTTAACTGCTTTTCTGTGAAGCTGCTTTGAGACAATGCCAGTTGTAAAAAGTGCTATACAAATAAATATTGATTGATTGATTGATTGATATATAGGACTTTATTTCATCTGTTCCCTGCAAGGTTTTGCCCACTGAGTGTTTCTCCTGTCCGTTTATCTGGTTGCTACTGGTTTTTTGACCCTTCGCTCCGTTTTCTGGTTTTGTCTATTGCCTGCTCCTTTTGTATAGTTCGCCGCCTCTTCTTGCAGTTTTGTACTTTTGGACTGTTTTTCTGGTTTGGATTTTGCCTTTCCCTTTGGACTTGTTCGCTCTCGCCTGGCTGTGTTGCCTTGATTTTCCTCCTGGCATTACATTTACTAAGCCAAAAATAAAGACTTCAGTTCATAATTTGTTACCCTCCAAGCATTTCCCCTAAAACGGACCTTAAAGATAAGCACTGTATAATCTCTGTTTATTCTGCTGACATGTTGTTGTGATGTGTTACATATTCATGTCAAGCTCTTGACTGGCAGCATCCAACGCAACAACTCAGGTGAGCATGAAGTACAGGGTGAATGGAAACAGCTTCACACTTATGCAAATTTACATGTATAAGCCTGAAGAAAATAACTTACTTAAATACGTCACTGCGGTCAGAACAAAAACTCGTAACTTTACAAGAGAGAAAAAAAAAAACATACTTTACTTTTAATGCCAGTCAATGGAACCAGACTGCTTACAGGTTTTTGGTCCATTCATCATGAAATTTACCCACAACGCAACGGGCAACAGGTGCTTTCAGATTATGCTGAAAACTGACAAAAATAGACACACCAAGTTCTGTTCCAAACACAGTGATATCGCTGCTTAAAAGTATAAGGCTTGAAACCACACCAAACAAACAAACACCACACAAGAATGCAAATTTCACAACTAGCTTAGCAGACAGTGAACAAACACGCTCCTGCAATAATATAAAAAATTAGACTTAATATTTACTAAAGGATTTACAAAAAAGTGTAGAATCTGAATAAAAGAAACGTTGAAATGTGTTACTTACATGTCTTACAGCTTTGAAATATCCTTTTACAGCTACAACTCTAAAAACAACTCTACCATCTGTGGGAAAAGCAATGTACACCATCAAAGGGCTGCTGCTGCAAATGATCAATTATAATGCAAATTATTATTCAGCCAGAAGCGTTAATCAGCTAAACAGCAGCTATTTATCTGTATAAAGCCATCTGCCTGGTACATGTTCATGATTACATAACCATTGTTATATAAACATTTTCTGTAAATTCAAAATTCAAAATGAATAAACAGTTCACAAAATAGCCACACATGGAAAGACCTATTTCTTATTACATTTGAGTTATTTGAATTACACATTCAACAAATGAAAGGTGCTCACTCATATTCATATTTGCAAATTGCCAAATACTTGTAAATAATATGTATTATATTATTATGTGTATTATATGTAATATGGAAGTATAAAATATAAAAAGAAACAAAAAAGTTGCAAACGAAATAAACGTGAATAAGGTCAAAAACATGCAGTTTAGTAAAATACCCTGTTTATTTCATCCTATACTCGGACCAGACACTCTTAAAATACATGTGCCAATTCAACCCGTGAAGTTGAGTGACGTGTTTTCGCCTTGGCATTGTGCACTTTGGGTCGACTTGACAGTGTAAACTGGGGTCATGTCTTTCCAGATGCAAGTCGCTATGACAGCCATTATCTTTTTCCATCTTAGTGATTCTTTGCCATATGGTTTGCTGTGGGCAAAAGCCTCTCGCAACGTCTGAGTCTGGAGTCTGTTTTGAGCACACAACTGTCCTCTTCCATAGACCCTCGTACTGTTTGACATGATTCTTGAGAAGGTGGATTGAATCTGATGTGGAAAACAGTGTTCCCCTTCCTCACACAAACCAAGTCTATGGCCGCACACATTCGCTGAACAGAAACCAACGCAGAGCAACACTGAAACAACGGAAAGCGGAAAAAGGTTCAGGAAGTGTTTAAGTTACACCGCAGAGCCTGTCCTGAATGAAAAACACTCATTTACATTTAGCTGACGCTCTTATCCAGAGCGACTTACAAGGTTAATCATATTACAGGTAGGCCAATGCAGTGTTAGGAATCTTGCCCAAGGACTCTTATTGGTGTAGCACAGCATAGTCACCCAGACTGGGATTCGAACCCCAGTCTCCCACATGTGGTGGTGGCTCCCTGGTGGGTAGTGGTGTTACCCGCTGAGCTACACCAACCGCTCATCAGCAAAAGAATAGCTGCACCCAGAAGCAAGTGTGGGATTGCAGTGCTATTGGGAAGGAAGATAAAGGTTACCAGGAACAATAAATGATGGTAAATGTAGACTCATATGGGGAATACTTACTGAGCTACACATACACAAGTAGTGTCTCTCAGTTCAAGGCAAGCTCAAGACAGCAGCAGTATGAGGATGAGCATTGTTCTTTTGAAATACTGCACCAGAGTATCCATTCAGAAAAGGTTGGTGCCTGTAACAAAGACCAAAGTTGATCTGGCGAAATTGCACTCCACACCATGACACCAGGCCACCACACACAGATTCGTTGGTCGTCTCCACCGAGACAAAAGCGGGACTCGTCACTGAAGATGACCCGCTGCCATTCTGAGTCCCTCCATGACAGTTTGGCACGACACCATTGCAGTCTTGGGTGACGTTGACGTGGTGTTAAGGACAGTCGTTGTAACGGTCTGCGTGCATGTAGTCCTGCGTGGTGCAGCTGTCTACCAATGGTGGTGGCACTAACAGGATGACTCATGGAGGGCATGACTGCTTGCTGATTATCCTGCAGTCGTTACTGTTGGGTCACTCGGCGCATGTCGGACAATCCGTCGGTTCTCCCTCTCTATGGTTTGCGTAGGTCTCCGAGACCCTTCATGTCACTGGTGTGTGCCTTCTTCTATCCACTGCCACCAACAGCGTGCTATTGTAGTATCTGCACGACCGGCATGGCGCGCAATACACTGATAAGACCATTCTGCTACTCGGAGCTCTATGAGCGGACCCGTCTAGAACTTTTACAACTGATCAAACTCTTCTCTGAGGCATACTTCACTTGCAAGGGATGCTACCTACACAACAGCACCAGTCTGAATGGAAAGCACCCGCAACAGGACGACCTTATATAGTCAGTCAGGTACAGCGATTAGGCCCGTCTTTGCTTACGTCATGAGCATAAAACCTAAATCATCCGCATGTCTCATGATGTCAAACCCACCCATCAAGTTTCATTCCAGCTGGTCTCTCTCTCTGGGTGCAACTATTTTTTGATGATAAGTGTAAATCAACT
The DNA here is from genome assembly GCA_034552555.1 of Semaprochilodus insignis. NCBI lineage: Eukaryota > Metazoa > Chordata > Actinopteri > Characiformes > Prochilodontidae > Semaprochilodus > Semaprochilodus insignis. Next base: position 32,413,843 of record CM067484.1, read on the forward strand.
AAAACCAGCTCCAGGCTGAGTGGAGGTGGTTCGAGATTAAAAGGGTACAATGGTCAGGTGACACCAGCGAGCGAAGTTTTAGAGATTTCTGTAATAAATTACAACTCGCTGCAGCTAAAAGCAGATTTTCCAATTTCACTAAAAGCTCCCATCACCTGAAGGACGATCCAGTCACCAGAATAAGTTTGATCATTTCCTGTACTTACAGAGAGCATGTTCTGGCCTTCACCCTCCCACATATGGTTTCACGTGTGGGATGGGGGAATCTGGCTGGGGGTGAAATTGGCAATGACGTAATTCAGGACAAAATTCCGAGGGGAAAAAAGTGGTTTGACAGGTTATGATCAGTTGTGGGTGGAGATGACTAGAGGCAGGAGAAGCAGTCAGAGTCCAGAGGGAAATAAAAGACCACAAAGAAACTTCAAACCATCTACAACAACTAAGACCCAATAATGTGTAATTCCAAAAAGGGTGTTTAGAAGGATGGGTAGAAACATGTACAAGGTTTTTAGGGGTAATTTGATGTATTTCTCAACACACAATGTATTTTTCTGCACTAAAAGAGAGGAATGCAGATAATCACAGACTTCAGGACTCATGTAAAAAAGAGAATACAGTGCTTGGACATAATTTCAAATAGACCTGCTAATGTCTGACCACACGACAGGACCATCAGGCCGACTTTGAAGCCAGCTGGCTCCTCCTTACAATCACAAAAGGTCTCCCAGCATCTACTCCCAGTCCAGTCAGGGCCGCCCTGATTTTGAATACTAAAAATATTAAACATGTTCCATTTTTACGACTCTGTATCCTGTAGTACGTGGAATTCCACTCTCCAGAGCGGAATGTAATGCTGATGTCATGCCTGACAGGCTGATGAGATCTAAGTGGACTACAGAGAAGGAGTACGCACTGGTTGAGTTGTGGCAACAACACAAATGTCTGTATAATGTGGGCTACAAATCAAACACAGACCAGTACGTTTTTATCAGGACAGATACTGATCACTGCTAATCGATATTGGAATCCGATATTCATTTCCTTAAACATGAAGTTTATGGTGTGGTGTGAAAAACAGATACTAGAACATTCTAAACATCGAAGTGCTGTAAGCTAAATAGTTTAGATACAGACTAAACTCTGTATAAACCCTAAAACCAAACTAAACACCATATAAAGCCTAGATACAGACTAAACACCATACAAAGTCTAGATACAGACTAAACACTGTATAAACCCTAGATACAGACTAAATATACTAAACACTAAATATAGTGTTTAGTCTGTATCTAGGCTATAAAACCAAAATATACACCATATAAAGCCCAGATACAGACTAAATGCTGTATAAAGCCCAGATACAGACTAAATGCTGTATAAAGCCTAGATACAGACTAAATGCTGTATAAGTGTAGATACACACTAAACACTGTATATGAGATGGGATCTTCCAGCAAGACAATGCTACATGTCACACGGCTAGAAACGTCCGACACTGGTTGGAAGAGCATGACCAAGACTTCCAAGTAGTCTTGGACCCGCTACCCTGGACCCCTAATTCCCCAGATGCTTCCCAATTGAGCATCAGCAGGACCGAGGTGGCATTGTCTTGCTTGAAGATTTCATCACATATACAGTGTTTAGTGTGTATCTACACTGAGAGGTGATCGTCGTGTTCGCTCTATGGATCCTTCTCCACGCACCCTCCAGCAGCTGTGGGATGCACTGCAGTCAGCATGGCTCCAAATACCTGTGACGATCGACCAGGACCTTATTGAGTCACTCCCAGCCCGTCTACCTGCTGTCCGTCCTGCACACGGCGGTTACTCTGGATATTAGCTGGCGACCATAATAATGTGACTCCACTGTGCAACTTTAAACTTCAGTCAGCAAACGCATCTTGCTTGAAATCTGTGGTAGGAAGCTGCATTTCTCTGAACTTCTACTTTATAAGAAATCCATCTTAATTCCCATTAGTCTCCTGCTGCACTGCACGACAGTGCTCCGAGCCCTACTGAAAGACAAACCACCTACAGAAAACACTGGAATTAATTACTTTTTGAAATATCGCGAACAGCCAATAGCTTCATAACTTCCATAACTGACTCAGGTCCAAACCCTGAAGTCTAATTCTCCACTGTGAAAGGACCTAGCGCGCTGTTTCTGTAGACTTCCATTCATTATACTAAGTAGCTCCCAGACTCTTCACAGCGTGCGCGCCGAATGTGGGGGAACGGCATCAGTGAATTCATCTGACTTCGGGTAAGTAGGAAAGAGGCTCTACATGACAAGATGTTAAACTACCCCTTTAAGGTCCAGATGAACATCATAAAACTTGTGCTGCCGGCTGCAGTTGCCGGTACACATGCAGATTGATACCAGTAATATTTTCACTGCTGCGGAGTGTCTTATTCCCTCCATTAATTATCTCTCCTTCTCACAGTCTTTTAGCTCTCTACGTACTCTTCTTTCACCGTCCATCACCTTCAATTTTTCCCCCCTCATTCTCTCTCTTCAGTTTCAGAGCCTCTGGGATTCCTCTCTCTCTTCTCCCTTCAGTCACTTAAATTCAATTTAGTCTTTGCCCACTGTTTACTAATACGACTAAGAAGAAATGGTGGTCGCAGGGGTGATGTGGGTGCCCGGCTCTCTGGGGAAAGGTAATGGTGGTGCATTTGTTTTCTCCTTTCGTGAACCTCACAGGATGAGTCCGGTAACGTGCTCTGTTCCTCACGCACAGTAGAAGGCTTAATTAAAGAACGGAACTTTCCAGCATGGTCAGTAGAAAGCATGCTAATGGCTTCGTCCACCATGTGAGCATGAATCATAAAGTCAGCCCTGCAAAGGATCCTGATGCACTTCTTTACTGATTAAGGCCTATATGGACTGAGCTTTTGGTGCATGACTGTTGCTCTCACGTATCAGTGATACAGATGCGGCTTGTGGTACATGACAGCAGTGCTGACTATACGTTTAACCCCCTAGAAGCTGCAGTTCTCATATAAGGCACAAATGTAAATTTACAGTCATACTTTAGTGCATGCATCCATATGGCAGAGATGATGCTTTTTTCCCTTATGTCCTTTGCCTTTAAAAACTGGTGGCTTTCTACGTAATAAGGCACTTTCGTCTCATCATGAACTACACTGTTGTCCTGGCTTTTAAAGCACTCTCAGAATGTATGTATAATTCAACACTCATACACAACAGCTTCAAGAAAGAAACTAATGCACAACCCACGGGAGGTTAAAGTTAAATTTGTATAAATTTCATTAGTTTAGACTTTGGATTAATTCAGATTAGATTTTAGGGTTTTTCAAAGCTCACTGGACAAAAAATTAGTCACCTTGTGTGTTTAAGGCTGTAGTAACTTCAGGCATGAGGATGACGGCTCTATAAATATCTGCAGAGCGTGAGTGACGGGATCCACAGATTGAGAAGAGGTGCTACAGTGCAGTGAATGTCTCGTTCCATGTGTTGAAAATGGCTCCAAAGCAGATGTTAATGATTGGCTACAAGGAGTGACTGCATTTGGGCGTGCCAAAGACCATAGTGTGAAGGAAGTAGCTGAATCTGCAGGTGTATGTAAGCAGCGTACGGTCATACGGGTCTACCAGCAGTGGCTAAAATCCCAGTCTACAGGGAATTCTCCTCGGAATTGTGCCAGGGAAGGCATCCACCAAATCTGGCTCCATCTGCGCAATTCTTTGATGCAAGAGTGGCTGAAAAACAGAAACTTGTCCAGACTCAGAGCTGTTATTGGTGCTTGTGGGGGTATTACATGCTATTAGGTACGTTTTTAGTAACACGGGACTTCTTTTTTTGTTGAGCGAGTTTGACTGTTGTCCTGATGTCACAAGGCAAGAGCTTGTGGTAATGGAACTGCAATCTGTAAAACATTCAATGGAAGTAAACAACCACACACTTCGACTGGACACCGCTATTTTCATGCAACTATTATTATTTTTTACAATCTGACGTGACGTGTATCCATTTTCACCTTAAGTTCTATATTCTAAACATGCATGTATATTGGGCTTTTTGCCTGGATGATGAATGTAGCTATTTTCTATGGCAATGGTTTACACCATATACCTTGCAGACTACTAATCCTTTATCGCATGCCAAGTACCCCCCTAGTGTTATATTTCTATTAACTGTTTCAATAATAAAAATCACAAATAAATAGCTTTGATGCCACAATACCATAGCTGTGTTCATAAGCATAAGATGAGATATTTTATCATAATATGATGAAGACTTTTAGCCTTTCTTTAGGAAATATTTAATTTACATTTTTGCCTCGTTATTGTTTGGCATCCAAACAAGAAGGAAAAAAAAAAGGAAAAAATATAGACTGAAACCTTTAGATACATAACGTAAGATTAAAGTAAATACTATCTCTCTTAACTATGTCATTAATTATATCATATCCAATAGCATGGCAAAATGACTGTAACAAGCCTTTCAATACAGCGACAGCATAAACATTTATATAATCATGTATGTCCCTGAATCACTAAGATTCCAAAATTTCCCACCCCAAATCTCTTCAGTACCACCAGCAATCCATTCCCTACCCCTCTTTCCACCTCTCCTCTCTTTCCGGAGATGTATAGCTTTATAAAGCAGTAGAATTGAATCTCACTGTTTCTCCAGCAATGGCTTTATTGCAGAACCTCCATCACTGTTTTATCACCTTAGCCTTGAGCAGAGCAACAGTAGCCTGCCTTCAGCCCAGAGAGCAGCTACAGCGCCGAACGACAGCAGCTGAATCTACAATGCGCGATTACGTATCCGTGCAATCCCGCATCGGAGGAGCAAAGATGGGAAAAATAAACCAAAAAGGCCTAAATGCACGGCCGGCTTACGAAAGGAATGAGAAGGAAAAGAAGAGACGTGCATAAAGGGAGGAATGAAAGTCTCCCAAGACGAGGGCCAGGAGGGGTAACAAAGGAAGATACTGGGTGAGGAGATGGAGACGTGACACTCCATCACTCTAAATCGATCCCCTGTGCTGAGTAAAATCTCAGCTAGGGGTTGTACGGCTCGTTTCCTGTACCGCCCGTAAACGTCAATATGTCCGAAGTTGCAGAAAGCTGAATAAAACACAGCAATAAATGACATGGCTGGAGGTTTTAACTACACGGTCACCGGTAATTTACCGCTTCACTTAATGCCAAGTAACATTTTTGATCTCTTTCAGCTTTGTTTGCTGGTTTTCCATTTACAGAGGAGTTTAACGGCTTCACTCTGCGCCACAGCAGTAGTGTCTCAGTCTCAGCTCACTGCATAAGGTTAAACAGAAACCATACCCAGCGTACATTAATGCAGCAACACAAACGGAAATTTGCTATACAGTGGTGTGGTCAGCATACAAGTTGCTGCTTTTGTCAAGTGCGCATTCACACACGCTCTCAGAAACATCCTGACAGGTCACAGCTGCGTCACAGCTACTCCTGCTGCATAATCAAGGTGAAGCTCTACTCACTACACAGCCACTATACGTCCAAAAGAGGCTCATTCTAATCAGTAGATTCGGCTACTGAAGGTGCTGCGTAAGCGCTAAAGAAAAGCCCCGGCCATATAATAGAATGCTCTGGATCAGCTACACATGACTCATGACTACACATGACTAAGGTCACCATGCCCAACGCCAGGTGTCAGCTAGAGGGGTATAAAGCCCCCAGCATTGATCTGTGGCGCTACCTGCTCTGGAGTGATGGAGCTCCATCCAATACATCCAACATCTGTAGCTGACCTTACTAATGGCTGAATGTAATCAAATCTTCACAGCAATGTTCCAACATATAGTGTAAAGCCTTCCCAGATGAGGCTCTTACTGGTTTTGGAAGCAATGTTGAATGAGCAGGTGTCTGGATATTTTTAATGCACATACTTTTACTGGACTCTTACTTGGTACACTTATCTTGTATCAGGGTTTATGCAAATTTTATTCAAAATACTTGAAATGACAGTGGGCAGCATTTTTTACCACTGTTTTTTTCCACTAACGAAAACATGTGCAAGCGTTTGTAACATGGACACCTTGAACTTGTAAACCCGAAACAATGTGATGTCATTAGTGAAAGGGCATCTGACCCTAGCACCGCACCATGAACGTCACTCTGGGTTTACATGACGCAATATCCCACGCACCCACTCAACCTTTCTTAAAAGCATGTGAGAATTGAAGCTTGTTGTGGTCAGTCACATGACACCTGAAAGCATGTTATAATGCTGAGGGTTTCAAACACGGAATCCAGTCAAACTATTTTTGTTTAGAATTTTAAACTACTAAATATCATTTTTTAATGACCTTTTAGACTTTAGACAATCTAGAGATTAATGTTGCTTCTCTGGAACTGAATTCACACAAAGAAAGCATTGGTCAGTCATGTGATATACACCGACCAGGCCTAACATTATGACCACCTCAATGTATCTACACTATGTATCCATTATATCAGCTCCACTGACCATATAGTAGCACTCTGTAGTTCTACAGTTACAGACTGAAGTCCATCTGTTTCTCTGTATACTGTATTACCCTGTTATTCAATGGTCAGGACCCCCACAGGACCACCACAGAGCAGGTATTTTGTGGGTGGGGGATCACTCTCAGCACTGATGTGGTGCTGGTGTGAGTGGATCAGACACAGCAGTGCTGCTGGACACCTCAGTGTCACTGCTGGACTGAGAATCGTCCACCAACCAAAACTATCCAGCCAACAGCGTCCTGTGGACAGCGTCCTGTGGACAGTGATGAAGGACTAGAAGCTGACCAACACTGCACTGTGCAGCAGCAGATGAGCTATCGTCTCTGACTGTACATCTACAAGGTGGAGCAGCAAGGTAGGAGTGTCTAATAGAGTGGTCAGTGAGTGGACACAGTGTTTAAACACTCCAGCAGCACTGCTGTGTCTGATCCACTCACACCAGCACAACACACACTAACACACCACCACCACGTCAGTATCGCTGCAGTGCTGAGAATAATCCACCACCCACATAACACCTGCTCTGTGGTGGTCCTGTGGGGGTCCTGACCATTGGAGAACAGGGTAATACAGTATACAGAGAAACAGATGAACTACAGTCTATAAGTGTAGAACTACAGAGTGCTCCTATATGGTCAGGTGGTCATAATGTTACACTTGACCGGTGTATGTATGTATGTGATGCTTTTACTACATTATTTATTAGTTAATCTAAAGTTGTAAGAGCAAGAGGAATGGAAGCCTGGATTCACTCTGAACAGGTTAAATAAAACTGCTGTGTTTAGTACTGAAGTGTTTGTTGTTTTTGCTCCTGTAGTGCATTTTTCAATTCCAGCTTTTTTGCACGGCTTTTATGCCTCCTGGCTCGTCTTCAGTGAGAAAGATGCTGCTTAGTGCAGCCAGATGACGGAATAGTCTACTTTTTGTCTCTGAAAAACTCCCTGTCCCTGAACACAGTTCCTTCTGTAGCACAACTCGGGTCACTGTCCCACTTAGCTTTGAGGTGTTTGTCTGAGTCAAATTCTTCTGCTTCCTTCAGGATTCAACCTGCTGTTACCATCTGCAGGCACAGCATCAACAAAGCCGAGCGATCCAGTTCCACTGCCAGCCATACAGGCTCACGCAACATGAGGGGGGTTGCTTTAGCTCATAAGCGGTTCCAATTTTCCCTAAACGCTTTCTCTGCTCCATTACTCTGGTTTGGGTTAATCCTCAAATCATTCGTCAATAAGATTCTGTACTCTGGACGTCCCGTTCTAGAGGACCTCCAGTGTTGTTGGTCCCAGTACCCAAACACATCCAATGCGTCCAAAACACATTCAGTGACGTTGAGATCTGGACTCTGGGGTGGACAGCATAAACACCAGCAGCAGCTTCTTGTTCTTCTCCTTCTCTCAGTGACAAGCTTCCTGAACAGCTACACATCCTTTCAGACCCATACCGTTGAGGTGTCTTCTCACAGTGGAAGGATGGACAGAAACACCTGTGGATGTTTGGAAACTCCTGATTTGTTCACTTCTTTTTGGTTTAAGCTTCTTCTTCCTCATAAGTGGACCATCTAATGTCTAATCTCTAGAGAAGCACCTAAAGGAATATTTTTGGGCGAAGCTGAAACCAAACTAAACAAACATTTAACTGAAGACCGAGTGCGTTTTTTCACGGACTTGCCACTCTTTTCACCATTACACTAATTAAATATGCTAAATGTATTTTTGTCTGCCGCATTCACAGAGAGCGCCTCACTGCACGCTGGTTGCGTTTGTATAGCGTTGTTGTAAAACTGGGGTTTGCGTTTCTTTAAGGAGGATGCAGGCACGCGCAGCGAGAGAGAGAGTGCGAGAGAAAAGGCGCACTGAGAAGCTGCTGTCTGTCTGTCTGCCTCGCTGTGGCGGCTCTGCTCTGTTCTGTACTCTGCCTGGAGTCCCGTTTGGCTCGGATGCTTGAAGCTGAATAAAAGCTGGGAAGCTGGGAAGATGACTCACAGTGGGAAAAACAACCCGTTAAAGTGGGTATTGTTCTAGAGTGTTGGTGCTAGCCCTGGAGCTCAGGAGTAAAAGTTAAGCTCTGGTTCCCGTCTACATCCGGGAACTAGATAAAGGTAATAGCGTCATTAAAAATGTCATTGTTCAGTACAAATTATTCGGTCTCTTCATTTATTCAGCTGAACACCGAAAGTGTTTTTCCCACCATTTTCCGGTTGACGAACATTTGATGCATCCCTACTAATCTCCTCAGAGAAATCCCCTGATGAATGAATGACTTGTACTCGATGGCCATTTTGACTGGTAATACAGTAAAGGGTGGTCTGACTTTTGCATAGTGGTGTATAAGGGTCCAACTTACGGCTTATTGTTGTACACTACACTTGTACACAACATGACTCATTTAATTCCTGCCATTCGTTTCTAAGGTAATGTGTTTGAGAACAGAGTAGAAACAAACTCCGCCACTATTTATTTTTGCTGTTTTTTCTGTTTTTTTTTTTTTGTTTTTTTTTTTTTAGAACTGTCCAATTATTTCATCATTTTGACATTAAAATGACTCTTGATGAGTAAATTACACAATGATTACCACTACTGTTGGCATTTACTACTCCCCCGAGTGATACCACATTGCTGGCACTGCTGGTCCTGTTAGGCTCATATAAAAGAACTGCACCTTTCAAGCTGAAGCATTGAAGTGGAACACAAAAGAAAGAAGACTGAACTCTGGGATTCCTTTTAGTTAACAGCAACTCTCTCTTTGCTGCCTTTGGTGATGTCTGCGTTCATTCCAGCATTTAGATCTGAAGGTCGAATTTAGTGAAAATAGGATCCAAAGGAAGTGCTTCTAATCAGTAATAGCCGGTTAAAGACTTAATGAAGGCCTTTGTGTGCGACCAGGTTTCTGCTGGTTCTGTAATTAAAGAAGCCTAAAGTTTGTGAATGAAGCTGAACGTCTGGCCTTGTATACAGACCAAAACTAGCAGTCGTAGCTCAAAGACTGATACAGTAAAACAGACCAACAATTCTATCCGCATGTCTTTCCTGCACATAATACAATGATGCAACAGCCTATTATATAACTTACCAGCGCCATGTTTTTAGAAGAACTTGAGGCGTACGGCTTGTTTTGATAATGAGAAGTGGGTGTAATTTGTTTGGCTGGTTGGCTGGCGATGGTTCTCCATGAATGGGCAGGAAATTGCTGGCTGATTATTACATTTACTGCATTAATTAATCTGCTTCCTTTTCTTGTGGAGTGGAAATCACTGATAAGGGCTCTGCAGGTAAAGGTCATGTCTATTCATTCGTATTCTTCAAATGAGTGTGTATGGTTGGGGGGGGTGGGGGCGAAGGGGTGGTGGCTTAACCAAGGCAGAAGCACTGATGAATTCCTTGCTTTATGGTTGATTTAGCATTTTCGTATGAAACAGTCAGCCTATGAAACACCGGTATGCAATGCTCAAAACACTAAGTTATTAAAGCCTGAGGTCTAACAGGCCACTTACTAATGTGATTAGGCTCTGAAGAGGCTGAATAATATTCAGTTTAATCTGCCAGAAAAAAGCACCGAAATTTCAAACTGCAGTCTCTTCAAAGTGGCTGTGCTCGCTTCCCTTCCCTGCGTGGAAGACCATCTCATTCTGATGGCCTTCTTTACCCTCCCCTACTCCTCTACCTGAATTATGTCTGGTGGATCAGCGGTGATGCAATGCAGACCAGTTTCCAACAACTTCAAATAACCTGGCCTGGCCCCTCTGGCCCAATGAAAAATAAATGAATAAATATACAGAATACATTATTAAGTAAAATATAACGCAGGGAATAGGGCTGTAAACCCTGCTCAATGGTGAAGGTTAAGTCCAGAAATGAGGAAATACAGAGCAACAGCTGGCGGTCCAATCATTTCACAGTGTTGCATGATGTATCAACAGTTCAATGCTTTTGCAATGCGTGAAGCAGTGACGCACTGGATTGGTATCAGCACCAGTCAGTCAGACAGACCAATCCAAATTCAATACTGCTTCTTGGTCACAGCTGTACACTACACTACACTGTCTAGTAGCCTATATAGTCGCTTAATTTATGTATTTATTCATTTGCTATGTTAGAGTTTTGATACTACGTTTTGACTTAATAGGCAGAAATGCTCATTAGCATGTCAAAACCTGTAGCTGAAATGCTAGAAGCATTCAGCATAACCTGTGTTTAACTTGATGTAATAAATGTCAGGCAACACTGTAACTGGTTTAATTTAGTGTGATAAATGATAGACTGTATTATATTTGTTTTAATCTCAGTGTGATGTTAGACTGTACTGTACTGTAATTGTTTGAAACTCAGTGTGATGTTAGACTGTACTGTAAATGTTTTAAACTCAGTGTGATGAATGTTAGACTATATTGTAATTATTTGAAACTCAGTGTGATGTTAGACTATACTGTAA
>CM067484.1:32424779-32437687 GCA_034552555.1 Semaprochilodus insignis
ATACTGTAATTGTTTTAATCTCAGGGTGATGAATGTTAGACTATATTGTAATTGTTTTAAACTCAGTGTGATGTTAGACTGTACTGTAATTGTTTTAAACTCAGTGTGATGATGTTAAGACTATACTGTAAATGTTTTAAACTCAGTGTGATGACGTTAGACTATATTGTACTTGTTTTAATCTCAGTGTGATGTTAGACTATACTGTAATTGTTTTAATCTCAGGGTGATGAATGTTAGACTATATTGTAATTGTTTTAAACTCAGTGTGATGTTAGACTGTACTGTAATTGTTTTAAACTCAGTGTGATGTTAGACTATACTGTAATTGTTTTAATCTCAGGGTGATGAATGTTAGACTATACTGTAATTGTTTTAATCTCAGTGTGATGTTAGACTATACTGTAATTGTTTTAATCTCAGGGTGATGAATGTTAGACTATATTGTAATTGTTTTAATCCAAATTTTTAAACCAAATGTTAAACACAAAACCGTGCTTAATTACCTGCTGTGTAACATTATGCAACAAAGAGTTTTGTGTCAATAAAGAAAGAGAAAACTCAGATATATGTTAGGCTGTCACAATATAAAGATTAATCTGTTTGAATAATAAATGCTGGATGTTCACAAGAGCACTCAGGAGAGTACTACAACACTGCCTGCGTACGTCTGAATATGGATTTAAGTGATTTCACAGGAGCACCCACAGAGGTGTTCACACAACACCTAGTACAGAAAACAAGAATCTATACATTGATCTGAAGAGGGTGAAGCTATGACTCTGATTCAGGGTCAGGTTTTACCATATGAAGGGGACAGGAGCCAAACCACAAAGCATCTATCACAGATGACTAATCTGAAGTGCCGTCTCAGACATCTCTCTCAGTGTCGCTAGAAGCAGTCGGCTCTGCTGAACTGTTTGACTCCATGGCTGACTTCCAATGTATCATGAGATGTTATAAATCATTAAAGTCACAAAGACTTGGCTTTCCACACACTTCAGATACACTGGTTTTGACACTTCAGAAGCACTGAGCTGCCGCTGACATCAGATACATGACAGTTCAAGGTCAAACTGATGATGCTGCTAACTAAGACGCCTTTTTGTTTGCCAGGGATAGTCATCTTCATTTCCACACAACAAAGAAAAGTAGTAGAGAGAAGACAAAAGAAGTGAAAACACACTTTCTCATAGACTGAGCTGTGAGAAACAGTTCCCCACGGAGCTGCCAGGCTCTTTTGTAGCTCTGTGACAACACTTCCTTAACAAACACACAGTCAAAGAGGGCCAGGCAGCATCTTTAAAGAGGAGGCGCTGGCAGTCCGAAATTAAAACAGCAAATCCCCCTTCTGCCTCTAATCACATCGGACGGCCTCCTCAATTTTACATGAGCGGAGGCTACCCGCTAACGCTGGCACGTTCCTAGAATCGCAATTAGCATAATGAAATAATGAAACACAATGGCTTCACTGGGGGGGTGGGACGACAGTGGACCTGTTTTCTGGTTGAAGAGGAAAAGGGTCTGATTAACTCAGTGTTCTAGTGAGAACGCTGTTCAGACATCAAAGCGGAACCAACATCAGCACCCAGGGTTACCGGAGTTAGCCTGAAGCAACCAGTCCCAGCTCCTCGCCTGGGGTATCCACCGCTCCACCAATTAGACTACACCAGGCTGGGCGAGGAACAGGATCAGAAATCATCTTTCAGGTGTAAAGTCACACTTTCTTTCCCCCACCAGCCATAATCAATAATTCACACGTGAGCTGGAAATGTATAATGTATAGCGGAACGTTCTCTGGGAGTTCTAGGACGGCTTCTGGATTCAGCTTCAGCTAATACTTTCTGTTTTCCAGGAGAAAGGAGCGCAATACAGTCATCACTCCCACGCTTAAACATTCTGTCTGTGAATATGGCCTAATTATTCATTCCAGTATGGACCGTCACATGTGCGCCTCGACGTTCAGCCAAATCTGAGCAGACACGTGAATGCTGGCAGAAGACTTGGGCTTTTTTAAAGCCTTTACCTTCCGGTAAAAAGTCCTGCTTGGGGTCTTAACTGAAAATCGCTCAAAGTCTCTCCGTACTGAGGTTACTTTTGTGCACCTACTGTCATTTTAACTCCTCCTACCTTCCATTCTTAAAACCCACCAGTTATAGCTGCATCCTTCTAAGAGCTGCTCCCAAACACATTCTGTTCCCCCTCAAACAGACACAAACATTCACACAAGCTAATACTCAAATTCACCTCAGCTGCCCGTCAGCAGACACGCCCCCCAGCGTTTCAGAGCAGAGCTTATTTATTCACTATTTTGAAGACTAATTTTATAAACTTAACAATTTTCTAAATCATGTAAAATATTTATTACTGCTTTACATGCAGTTTAAATGTAATTTTTGACTATAAATTGAATAAACGAATGGGCTGTTTCTGACTTTCACACAGTACTGTAGGTACAGATGTGTATCTAGTGAAGTGAATTTACTTCAGCTGCCCTCAAATTTCTCCCTCATAAGCATCTAAAATGGGTGAATAATAATAATAATAATAATAAGTTACATTTATTTTGCACCTTTCACACACCCAAGAACACTTTACAATTTATGGGAGGAAAAAAAATAATAATAATCAAAAATCAATAAAAACAAAAATCACACAAAACTGAAAGTATTCTGAGTTTTTAACTGGGCTCTAAAGATGAAAAGAGAAGGAGAATAGGATGCATATAGATGAAGGTGAGGTGTTTCTGATGGTGGGAGCAGCACCCTAAAAAACCTGCCTCCCTTAGAGGAAAGCCTGGACCTTGGAGCAACCAGAAGACCAGAGGACCTTGCATGATGGGGCATAAGACGTATAAGAGCAAAGCACTCTTTTACAAGTACTTACAGCTTATAATTACTTATAATTGTGTCTGAATTTCTCTTATAAGCACCTAAAATGATTGAAGTAGCTTACAATTACTTAAAGTAATCAGACTTATTATACTTATGTATTTATAGCCTATAATTATAAGGAAAACAGGACTGCTAACATTACTAGACCTGGTAGACCACCAACTTTGTCCACATCAGATCAGACTAAATCTTCAATTTGAGGCTTAAACGCAAAGAGAAAATGAGGCTCCCTAACAACCACCTGCAAGACCAGGTAGACCACCAAAACTGTCCCCTTCAGACAAACGGTACCTAAAGCTTCCATCTTTCCAAGAGCAGAAAATCAAGCTCCTCTCTTCCACGTTGAGAGACACCTCAATGCTAAGAGTCTGAAAGGATGTGTAGCTGTCAAGAAGCAGCTATAACAGTGAAACAGAAAGTAGAAAATTTGCACTAGAGCACCAGAACTGCACATCCGAGATGTGGACTCCTAAGCCGCAATTACTTGGGAATTATATAGGGCTGTACCCGACTCAGAATTTTGTCAGTCGAATCGGATTCGCCCGTCCTGTCCGACGATTCAACTATTCGTTCATGTTTTTCTCCATATACATTATCTAGTAATCAGTAAATCAATCTGCATACGTTTTAGATCTGATGTCCTCGTTTAGAAAATCAGCAGAGTCACAGGAACATATTACTGAACTAAAAGAGACGTGGCATATGATGAACGATCTGGAGCCTGATTTAATTACAGAGTATAGCGTTGGGCAGCAAGCAGGTATTTATGCTCAAAATTAGCGCTTATAGCCTGTCTTTTAATTTCACTTTAACAGCTTCTTCAGTAGGATGACCCTTTGTCTTTCATCAGCTCCTAAATAAAACCAAATTAGTCAATATTTAAATTATTTTAGATGAAAAGGAGAACGGTAGACTTGAACCGTTTAATTATTATATCACCTGCACTGAAATAATTGTTTCTCGTTTATCGGCAGGCATATTAAGTGACTGTACTTATCTTTAAATAAAAATAATCTTAGCTGTAAATGAATAAATAAAAATATCTGTAATTTAGGTTCTAAAATAATGGAATTATAATAAAACAAACACCTTCAGTGCGTGAAAAGGCATTACAGCGTTAACCTGTTCTTTATCGTTTTTGTGTTCAGGATTTTTAGGGCGGGTCTAAAATCATAGCAGGGGGTGTTTCCTGCCTTCCACCCACTGAATGCTGGGATTGGCTCCAGCACTCACTTTAAGTAGCCAAGCCTACCCGACACTATGACCACGCGAGGTACATTTACATTTACGGCATTTAGCAGACGCTCTTATCCAGAGCTAGTATAAGTAGGTTAGGAGTCTAAAACTCACCCAGAGCTCAGACACTGCCCGAACAAGGGCCAGTGCTGCTACCTAGAGAGAATAATACACAGACATATATAGCATAAGTGCACTACCTGGCAACCCAACCCAGTGCTCATACCTAGAGAGAGGTAAGTGAGTTAGCCGGACAGGCTGTTTTTGTAACAGTGCTAACAGGCTATAGCCTCCTACTTCTCGGTCACCTACGCCTCGCATAAACGGATGAAAGAAATGACCATTCTGTGGCAGACTGAGAGGAACCAGGCTGATTCTCAGGTAGGTCAGTGTCCTCTGGCTCTTGTGGGTCAGTAAGTCATAGTAGTATCTGACACTTGAGAAAGGATGCACCTTTCCTGAGATTGGGTGTGTCCTAACACCTTCTATGGACACGCCCCCAGAATTTATTCTGAAGTAAGTTCACTTACTGCTGTGGACTCTGCGACTGTAAGTGGTAAACATTACTTGTATTCAGAAACATCTGTACCTACAGCACTGATACTGTAACATCTGAAAGATGGAAGCCTTAGGTGCTGTTTATCTGAGGTGGACAGTGTTGGTGGTCTACCAGGTCTTGCAGGTGGGTGTTAGGAGTCTCTTTCCAAGCTTGCGTTAAAGTCCCGTTTTTAAAGGCTACAGTCACACAAGTATAATAAATCTGAAGTAATTATAGGCTAACTATTTTAGCTGCTTATGAGAGAGACATCTGAGGGCAGCTGAAGTAAGTTCACTTACTGCTGTGGACTTTGCTGCTGTAAATATTAAACACTTGTCATATTTTGACAGAAATATCTGTACCTACAGCGCTGTGCGAAAGAAACCACCAGGCCATTTACTGGATTTCTAGTCAGAAGCGACTATTAAAGTCCACCTAACGCAGCAACAAATGTGTGCTGAATAATTAAGAGGGAACATGGACAATTCTCACTGAGGATGCGTATTTAAACTGTAAACAAAACTGACCTTTTTGACCTTGTGCACCTCCCTGGTCATAACAAGCATCATTCTTCATGCAGCGCTTGTAGGCAGCATGTGTTTCCCCTCCCCATCACCGGCTCATAGCTATGGTGTGACAGGAGAGAGCTACTTGGCAAACGGAAACTGGTCAACTGGGGAGATAATTGGGTTAAAACAGTGCTTGTATTCTTGGCGAGTGTCCTAAATAAATAAAATATATACATAAATAAATAAATAAATATCGGTGAAGGCATTAGCTGGACGTGGTCTAGGAGACAGCCCAATAGTGATTGGACAGCAGCACTGAAATGTTCCTCCATCCTAAATGTACAGAAATCTGAAAGCTTTCTGGAGTTAAGCTAGTCTACTCTTCTCCATTTTAACAGATAACAGTATGTCATACAGTGTCAGAAGCAGGTCTATTTACATGATTCAAAACAGTCCAGTTTGACTTTCCCCTATTTCTATACATGCAAAACATTTGAAGTACAAAAGTGACAAGTGGACAAATTAAAAATTGATCGATTTGTTATTATATTGACTGCTGAAGACTTCTGTGTAATTTTCTTTTAAATTTGTATTTTGTTTTAATTTTTTTTCTCTTTAATTCGATAATCTTTACGTTCTGTACTTTGACCAGAAATGTACAATTAATGCAGTCTGTGGCTTTTGTACACTGCTGAACATTAAGTACAAATTATTCATTTTTCAGGAAAAATCATGTTTCTGAGGAGAATTCACATGCCATGATGAAGGGAAAGGCACTGTCAAGGCTGGACAGTACATAGAGGTTTTAGAACAACATTTTCTCCCATCCAGTGAAGATCTCTTTCAGGGAAGGCCGTGCACAGCATCACAACTTTGTACTAGTTGTACATACAACCTATTCTGTTCCCACGTCTAGAACAAAATTATGAAATACAAGTTAGGAAATGGTTGAGACATATGTTACCGGTAGACTGACCTTAAAACAGTTACAGAAAGATGCCATGTCACCTCTTTGTCTCAATAAGACTGATCTTTTATAACCTTATCACTGATCCCACATCATTTTCCTTTATGGGGAAATGGGTCTGGGCCCTTTATGGGTTTAATAAGTTTCCTGTTTTTGTACTGAATGGATGTTGTTGACCCGGTCTCTGACTTTCGCACCTTATAGTTGCACTTTGCTGTGTGTAGTCTGTCAGTGACTCACTGATAGGGACCTGGAAAAACCCAGTAAAGTTCTATAAAGCTCTACAAAAACAAAAAGTAGAAATAAAGCCAAAACCTGTAAAAGCCAAACCAGAAATAACTCCTCAAAGTAAAGAACGGCAAAGCCGAAATAATCTGACATCATTTCAAAAACTAGAAATAACTCCTAACTGATGCTAGGCTGACTGCCTTTCTTTTATTCACCCTGACTCACCGCCTTCCTCATTCTCTCCCAGACCCTCACCAAACACGTACACACGCGCGCGCATTAAGCAGGGAGATTTTGCCAGTCAGGGTGAATTCTAGCATGCAGGGATAATTGGCGTTCCATCACTCAGTGCTGGCACGGCACTGCAGAGTTTCATTATCAGTGCAGCACACATGCTCACACGGCGCTCCAAAAGCGGCTCACACACATCAATTAACATCCAAACACACGCGCGCACGCACACACTTCCCGTCAGCTAACACAGAGAGACGACTCAGGCATGTATAGAAGGGAGATGACGATTCATTGATTTTATCACTGCATCACAGTTCCTGCCAACTCGACGGTGTAAATCCTCTAATAGCGATACGCAGTTCAATTGCTCCTGCATCAGTCCTGAACAGGCCGAGGCAGGACTGGCTACACCTGAATGAATCTGAGGAATTATGTCTTCCTCACAAGAAAAGAGCGATACGTATATCTGTAGTTCAAAAAACAACATGGCTTCTAAAATGGGGATCATCATGGCAGCACTTGGCTCCACACGGTGTTCACTGAAATAGGACACCGCCATTCACAAGCTCTGAATCTCAATGCAGATACATGCATACAACGATTCTAATACCGAGCTAATACTTCATCTGAGAAGTGACATAGAGGACTCTGAAGTGACTAAGTAGTCTCTACAAACCTGGGAATAGCGCTACAGTTATATCCAGAGTGTCTTATAAAGGTGTTAAAGGGTCTAGGATCTTTGCAAAATTCATTTTTATTCACTTGTTGAAAGTTTCAGTACATACTGTTAACTGCTCAGTCCCTACAGCCCATTTACGGAAACTAAGCTGCAAAACATTCAGCCCAACCTGTTTTTTAAATACGGCCCAGTAGAGGGTTGCCATTCCAAACAGAGGTCATTTATTAGAGTTCATATATCAGTCTTAAAGGCACAGTAACAAAACGTAACTGCGAGAGAACAGCAAAAGATTTTGTAGAAATGACGGAGGCGCATTCTATCAAATTTTGATAACCGAGTTTCTGCAAGAGTTAATGAACGGAATCTGCTCAAACATGCTTAAAGTAAAAAGCACTCTAGCTAACCACGGGTCTAGTATTTAGCCTATTGTCACAGCCACGCCATCTCTGTCGTCTCAGCCACGTCTTTAAAGTTCCAGGAAGCATTAAAAATGCTTATATGACACTAAACCTGAGTGTTATATTAAACACCCCAATAAGACATATTTATACAACATATACATTTGATAAATCGTGGCTTAAAACACGACTTGACTAGCAGCCGTTTGTCCAAAACTCCTAGCCTGCCCCGTCGCTCATACAGCACCAACATTATTATCCAGCTTTGGATAATGTGACGGTAGCTGAACAAAAAAAAAAGGATAACGGACAAACAGATGTGCAGACGAACGAGCAAATGGTTGCACAAAGCAAAGCATGAATGATGGAATGGTTGAAAAAAGAATGTTGATGTATGGATGAAGGAATAAACAGGTGGCCGAGAAATATATCGGTAATTTATTAGACGTTGGGAAGATATTTATAGGACGTCTGGACGGATAGAGCATGACAACAAATCGCTCATCTCGGCGCTGACCACGGTGCCTCCACACACAGATTTGTTGGTCGTCTCCGCAGAAACTCACCGAAGACGACTCACTGCCACTCTGAGTCACTCCATGACAGTCTGGCACAACACCATTGCAGTCTTTGGCGATGTTGACGTGGTGTTAAGGGCAGTCGTTGTAACGGTCTGTGTGAATGTAGTCCTGCGTTGTGCAGCCGTCTCCCAATGGTGCTGGCACTAACAGGATGACTCATGGAGGCATCAGTGCTCACTGAATATCTGCAATCATGGCTGTTGAGTCAGTCAGGTGCAGCAATAAGGTCCGTCCTTGGCTGAGTGTGAAACTTGAACCATTAGCATGTCTCACGATGTCAAACCTACCCACCAAGTTTCATTCCTGTCAGCTGATTCCTTCTGACGATGAGTGTAAATATAAATATTTAATTCTATCGTATATAAACGAGCTCTGTTATGGTTGGTTGCTCAGTATAGCGCCTCATTCAAAAAGCAATACAGGCTGAAACACTCCTAAGGAGTTCATTATGAATGGGCGGAGCTAGACTGCTAAGGGCAGAAGAAGTGGCTTTATATAAATATAGTTTTCCATGACATCACAAACTTGCTGGTTGCCATATACGGACTGAAGAGCAGACGCTACGGTTTTACAGATCAAGAAAAGCTTAAACACTACATCCAACTCATTTCAAAGTAGGGTGGAAAATAAAAGTTCCATGATACGGGCCCTTTAACAACGCACTCACGTTCAGGCACTTGCGACACTCTTCGGAATATTATATTGGGAAACCATAAATAACAGGAAAACTATGAGCATTGCTTGCTTCCAAAAAGCACCCGAAAGTTCACTCTCTCAACGGCGACCTGTCACAAGACTAAAGCCGCGAAAGTCAGTGCGGCGAATACGCTGCAAAGAGCTTTTCACAGGGTGCCATAAATCGAGCACAACACCTTCGCTTCCTGACAAAGCACTCTGACAAACAAACAACGAGGAAATTAACGTCTGTGTTAGCCCGCTGATATCCAACACAATAACAGCCAATGAGGACGGAGCAGACGCATCATTACGGGAAGGACCGGCCATGATGCTGATTTATTACAGCAACACATCGGCTGTCTGGGAGTAAACAAAAGAGGCCCTCATTCCACATCAGCAGCAGCTTCAGTCTGCCTCCGAAACTTGCACCAAAGCAGAAATCCACCACACAGCAACTGCTGGAGATGAGAAAATCACAAAGCACACTAAATCGCTACCTGCTGCATCTACAACATTCCGCAGATTCCCATGGACAATAACTTCCCTGTACTTCCCTGCAATTGAACAGAAAACCTGTTGATTCAAAACATATTCATAACAGCAGCCAATGGGTAAGACTTCCTCTTCTTTTCCAAGCACAGAGAAACACTGACCTGCGGACGCTCTATCCACGTGTTAAATACGATGCAATAGCCGATCCAAACGTTCCTTCAGATCCCGAAATCTAACAGCAGTGGTGGAACCTGTGAAGCTTTTCACCATCAATTCCTCCTTTAGTGAGGCACCACTGAGGGTTAAACAAGGTCTAAAGGTTCTTACAGCTCTTATCCGCTTCTTAAGACGTCCGTACTGCATTGGCAGAGGCCCTCCTTTCAGCACGCTGCTGTGCTGTGTTCCTCGTTATTTGAATACGTCGGAATCCGATAAACCTATTGGATAGTCATTCTACCGTTTCCTCTGTGATGAGAAAGAGAAGAGGACATGCCTACAGTTAATTCCGGGGCAGTTGTGGGCTGGAGGTTAGGGAACCAGTCAGCTAACCGGAGGGTCGCCAGTTCAATTCCCCAAACCGGCAATAACGACGGAAGTGCCCTTGAGCAAGGCACCTAACCCCCCAATCGTGGACTGGGCTGCCCACCACAACAGGCAAGTGTGCTCACTGCCCCCTAGTGTGTGTGTGTATGTAGGTGTTTCACTTCACGGATGGGTTAAACGTGTAGACAGATTCCTCTGTGTGTGTAAACACAAATGGCAAAGAATGGCTCAAAAAATCTCTACTCAGAGAATGATTGGCCTCACTTATTTTATTTTATTTTATTTTTTATTTAAATTCTTAAACAAATGAAGAAAAACAAAGTTCGGCGCCAGTGGGCTTCAACGTTAGATGGCTAGGTACAGTATCTAACAGCTGACGTCTGACTGAACGAGTCTGGTCACCAAAAGTCAAAGTAAACACCAAGAAACACTCCACAAAACGCACAGTCTATATCAGGGGCGGCCACAAAGGGCCAGTCTGGCTTTTGCCATTGGGTGCGTTATCTACTCCTCATTTGTTTAACAACTGTAACTCACCTCATCAACTGCAGTCATTTCCTCTTCTCTTTTTGGAAACACATGGAAAATGGTAGAAAGGATATTTGAGAAGTTCTTTTGGAATTTGAGAGTACAGGCTCAGACCTGGGCATGGAGGTTGATACGTCATATGTCTTGACAAGTGGACTGAACATTCTCACACATTCAAAACTTCCCTAGAACCAAAAAAAAAAAAAAATCTAAATGTTTCAGTAAAATGAATGAATGGGAATCATAATTCTTAGTAGTACTGCTGTTATAAATATTAACTGTTATTAAATAATTATCATTTCCAAAAACAACGTAAATACAGTCGTACGCAAAAGTTTGTGTGCCCCTGTTTCAATCACAGCTGGTTGAAGTGAAAATAAGTAAACGTATCCTCAATAGAGAAGACACTTTTTAACAGACACTTTTCTGGCGCCTTTTTCAGACTTTGCATACATCTGTATTTATTACACATATTCCTGTTATTATCTATTATTAGAAACCATAACAAAAAATTAACACAAAATAACAAAAAAACACCCCACAAAATAATAACACACCACTCATATATATCACTTATCTATAAAAATTACTATATTATAATGAATATTATAAAACTTAGACTATAACTTATAATATAAATATACTAAGTTATATTACAATGCTCAACTGGGGAATCTGGAATCTGGAAACACCAAGCAGGTTGCTGGCTGTGCGTGAACAGCAGTGCAGTGTCTTTCTCTGTCTTAAAAATGAAAAAATAATTACTTATTATTATTAATAATTACTTATTAATCTCCAGTCCACTGTGTCCACTCACTGTCCACTCCTACCTTGTAGATGTAGAGTCAGAGCTCATCTGCTGCTGCACAGTGCAGTGTTGGTCATCCTCTAGTCCTTCATCAGTGGTCACAGGAGGCTGCCCACAGGTCGCTGTTGAGCTGGATCGTTTTGGTTGGTGGACGGTTCTCAGTCCAGCAGAGACACTGAGGTGTCCAGCAGCACTGCTGTGTCTGATCCACTCACACCAGCACAACACACACTAACACACCACCACCACGTCAGTGTCACTGCAGTGCTGAGAATGATCCACCACCCACATAATACCTGCTCTGTGGTGGTCCTGTGGGGGTCCTGACCATTGAAGAACAGGGTAATACAGTATACAGAGGAACAGATGGACTACAGTCTGGAACTGTAGAACTACAGGATGCTCCTATATGGTCAGTGGAGCTGATACAATAGACAGTGAGTGTAGATACAAAGAGGTGTACTTTATGAAAAAGGCGCCTGAGTGTATATTAAAGCTGCAGAGTGATGTATGTGCTTTTGACATTTTGTTGGGTTCTGTTTTTTTGGGGTGGGTCGAACGATTCATCTGACCCCCCTAGACTATGCCCAGTTAAAACTGTGACTCAGGCACGCACAAAAACTCCACTCAGCGTAAAGTGCGCCCAACGCTCATCGCAGAACAAATGCATCAGCAAACAAAAGGGGTCAATATGCGCCTCACGCAATGACAGACATGCGGGACAGCGCAGGCTCCATTAAAGTTGTGTGATGTTTTACTGAGTTCACCTGAACCCATTAGCAACACACACACACACACACACACACACACATACACATACACTCAGAAACAATGCACAGCTACATGCTCACGACAAACCCTGCATTTACTCACCCCTCTCTCAGGATGCATAACGTGCATTGTCACTTTATTCGCTCCTGTGAATCGGGGTCAGGCTCTTATACGTGCATCAAAAGCAAGTGATGAATTCCATTTAGGCCTGCAGTGGTCCTGATCAATGATGAGCTAGAGTGGTAATGGGGCGCGTGGTATGCAAAAAACAATGGCTGCTCTTTGGTTAAGAGCAACGCTGATTTAAATTGCTCTCTGTATTGTGGGTTGGAGGTTGTTTCGTATGTTATGAAAGGATTTTTCATTTCAAACCAGAACTGCGTGCATAAGCACTTCTAAATCAAAACAGGCAAAAACGCATTCCATCTAAAACAAGGTTTTTCCAAACTATCCTGAAGTCCTACGGCAGTGGGATCCTTGGGAGGGTGCTTTAACTAAAGGGTTTAGAAGTGTTTTTAAAGGTGCTCCAGTATGAATCTGCAGTGTGCACTGACACTAGTGCTCTATTATAAAGCGCGTTCTGAAGGGCAGGCACAGTTTGGTTGTGTCCATAACTTCACAGAAAGGCTTTAAAAGCATCAGCCTGATCACAGTTAAACTGTTCTTTCAGTTTACATCAAAGCACCAGCAGACCTGTCTGGAACACAGAAATATTAGCTTTAATGTCATTACACCTGTACGGTAAGCTCAGCATGTGGAGTGTTTACAGACTGACAGTAATACCTGTGGAGTGATTATAATCCAGTATGAATCTGCAGCGTGTG
>CM067484.1:32441716-32457487 GCA_034552555.1 Semaprochilodus insignis
GAGTCTGGCTATCACTGATGCTAATGAGCGTTGGTGTTGCCGTCACCATCTGGTACAGTCAGTTACGACAATAATTAGTCTCACTGCAAAAAGGGCCACCATATGGATATTATTTCACCTCCATTTACTAAAGCTGCAGTGCAGGTGTTCAATACGCTGTCTGAATATCTATGATCTGTTTTACTGCTGTTTTAAGTGAGATATCATCATGAGTCCTATATACCAAGTCTGTTAATCTGCCTCCTGCTTTCTTGTCTTAAAAGGACATTTCTGGTAACATGACATCAGAATTGGTGACTCACTTTGACGCAGCGGGTCAAACAAACAAGGGACAGATTACTGGGTGGTACACTGGTATGAAAGTGAACACCAGTCTGTCGCCGGTCACATGTTAAAGCAAAGCCCCCCTTTAACTGTAGTGAACTCACTGTGACTCACAGTTGGTGTGTTGACAGCTCAATGTTGGTGTGTTGGTGTGTTGACATCCACGTATAATAATCATTCCATTAATTGTTAGTAATAATCATAATTAATAATGCTTTGGCCAAGAAATCAAGTTCTGTAATTTGGAATACCATGACAGGCCCCTTATTACTCAATAAAAAGAAGCTTTAATCCAAATGTGATCACACTGCGTTCAGTTTTATAGAAATCCGCAGGGATATTTTCCCACACCTCCACAGTTCAGTCTTAGAAGATGGTTGCATTTTGTGCTTCTTGCAAATCCAAGTAATCACAAACACACTTATTAATATTATTCATTAGCCTGCTACCCTGTAGCAGGCTAATGAAACATCTTTAGTTTGAGACATCATAGGCAGTGATTGAGAGGATCCTTCAGGTGCATTGATGTTCAAATTTGGACATGGCATAATATTTCTTTAACCAAGTTTCTTGGAGAAACTATTCATGAAAGTTGAGTTTACTTTTAACGTACTTGAATGGAAGCAGACCACCCTCCCCCCCCACCCCCCCCAATACATATGAATCTTTTGGTACATTCCTCATGAAATTTACACACAACATAAAGAAAAACAGTCACTCACTCATCTTCTAAACCTCTTCATCCCTTTGGGGTGCTAGAGACTATCCCAGAGCTCACTGGGTGGAAAGCAGGAATCACCCTGGACAGGCCACCAGTCTATCACAGGACACACACACACCCACCCACACCCACACACACCCCTAGGGGCCAATTTAGCATCTCCATTTCACCTGACTGCATGTCTCATGTATTTGGACTGTGGGAGGAAACCGGAGCACCCGGAGGAAACCCACACAGACACGGGGAGAACATGCAAACTCCACACAGAAAGGACTCTGGACGCCCCAGCCAGGCTTTGAACCCAGGCCCTTCTTGCTGTGAGGTGACAGCGCTACCCAGCACGCCATAAAGAACAACATACTTTTCAAATTATGTTAAAATCTGAAAAACAACAAAAATGGAGATACAAGGTTTAGACAGTAGTGTTATACACAAGTTTTCATTTAGCTAGGCCTGGACCCTGCAGTACTGCTCAGCTCGTGTTTTTCCATCGCTGACTTACAAACTATAAACCGTAACACTTTTCTCCCAAGTGGTTCAGCCTTAAACAATGAGAACACCAGAAGCTAAAGCTGTATTACTCCTATAATCACATACACAGCTCCTGTAACAACTCACCAAAGCCACAACGTTTCTAATCGCTCCTGATTGGAAAAATTAAACAGTTAAAAATCAATCACCAAGAACTTCAGATTAATATTATGAGCTTAGATTCTTTACAGCATTATTGCCATTTCACTTCCAGCCAATGAAATGAGTTTAGTCGCATATTGCCACCATCATGAAGTGTCTAATCTCATTTAGAGACAAATCTGAAAAACAGATAATTACAGAAATGGGGGGGGGGAGGACTAAAGAGCTTTCACATGAGTCTGCTGGAATGACTTGTCCAGAAAGGGCCTGAAGCTTTAATTAGAAAGAACTTAATTAAAAAGAATTTCTTTGGTTATTTGTGTCCAATTATATTTTTGTATTAGAAACTAATAAAACAGCCAATGAGATGAATCAATTCCGCAGTGCTCATCTGAGAGACAATTAAAATGCTAAGCCCAATGAGGCTCAGGACAATCGCCTGGACGTTTAGAGTACCACAGTAATGACAGCAGCAAATCCAGGCCATAAAAAAAAAACGGTTCTCAATAGGCCCAGAAAATTGGGCTGTGCAATATGGAAGAGGATATCCATAATTCAGCACAGGCAGAAATGAATGGTCACTAGGTCAGAAACTTCAATGGCAACAAATTAATAAATATGTGTATTTTACTATAAATTATGTATGTATTATAATAACAACAAAAATGTTTTTACACAAAGGTGCCATGTACTAAGTTAACACGGTTCCATTGAGTCTTGATGAAATGTCTGTTAGCCCTTTTCCACCAACATGGTGCCGGTGCCAAAATCTCAACCGTTCAGCGGAACCCGTGACGCAAGCAGCAAAGGCCCGTGGCGCTGCGTGATGAACTGCACTGAGCTGAACTCGGACCATCGTATCCCACCAGTGAGGTGCTCATGGATGAGCACATTCAACAGGAGGCGTCCGTCTTCTAATGAGCTTCTAATGTGAAGCACTGAAAACATTTGGCAGTTACTATGTGCAGGAGATCTGGAACGTGAGACACACTACAGATAGCTATGGAACTTAACATGCTGCTTTTTAATAGTCCACCTTCAAAACGGAAAGAGGAAACACAACTATGAGTCATAACGCTGTCTATCACAATCCCTCTGGGCTGCACACAGATGCTGATGAAGTTGATTCTGGATGGTGAGATACACGCCCTCAAAGCAGGAAGTACAGTTTGCACTTGAAGAACATGATCCGCCATGTTGTTTTTATGTGTTGTCCGCCGACTTCTGCTTACGGACTAAGGACCACCCACCTACAGATATGTAATCGCTCAGCTCTCGGTGGAAAAGGAGGCCCGTTCTTAACAGGTTCAGCAGAGCCTGGGAACCAGCACCAGCACAGGCCCTGGAACTTCGTTGGTGGAAAAGAGGTATGCGACATTCTTTGGTCAAAATACTGATTAGATGTCCGGTGTCAGTGTCTGTTCCCCTTAAATGAGACAGAGCCACTGCTCCACCCTTTAAAGTGGAATGGGGAAAACTGGAACCAAAGGCCCGACAGGTAGCCTGAGGCACCAGTACGACTGTTGCAGCATTTAAGGTGGAATGGGAAAATTCAAATAAGTTGTTTACTTCGGTTCCATGTCAGACACAAAGGGGCAGCTCTTATATAAAACGAGCTCACTAAAGTAAACTTTATCCAGTCAAGTGCAGAAGACAACAGAGCCGTTCTTGAGCTTGGCTCTTACCTTCCACATAATGATAGCTGCGAGCAATAAGGCGCATCATCGCGAGGGTTAGTTCTGAAGTTGTGGGCGGTTTATTGAATCCCATGTTTTCTCATCTAGGCAGCTCAAAAGAAATGACCGGTTTTCTCATTTCACTGTTTGTGGGCTGGTAGGCCCTCCAGATACCCAAATGAATCAACCCCAAAGCACTAAAAAGTAAAGTTTTCATAGTATATCCGCATAAAGTAAACTACCCGACTGCCATAAAAAAACGAGCTCACTAAATACCAAGCAATATGTGCCTTTTGGTCAGTTTAAAGTTTTAAAGCGTTCTTTTTTAATTAAAACACTTAATCTTTTTTACAGTTCATCAGAAATTAGCTCAACAGATATCTCTCATAAATGTGACACTGTAGTGCTGGGCACATAGCAGCCATTTCATAATTTGACAGTCTAAGAAAAGAAAACTTTTGTTCATTAGTGCACACCAAGTCCTCAGAAATACTGAGGTACTGATCAATTACATTGGATTTATACATAGAACTTTCTCAAATCAAAAAATTGCCTAGAACATGAAGAAGAACCCCTGAGAGGAACCATGTCTCAAAAGGAAAAACTCCCTTAGAGCATGAGGAAGAACCCCTGAGAGGAACCAGGACTCAGAAGGATAAACTCTCGTAGAGCATGTGAAAGAACCAAAGACAGTAACCAAGACTTAGGAGAAACTCTTAGAGCATGAGGAATAGGCCTCGAGAGGAACCATGTCTCAAAAGGAAAAACTCCCTAAGATCATGAGGAAGAACCTACGAGAGATACCAAGACTCATAAGGAGAACCTCTTAGAGCATGAGAAAGAACCCCTGAGAAGAACCAAGACTCAGAAGGAGGAACTCTCTTAGAGAATGAGGAAGAAAAGGAAAAGCTCCCTAAGATCATGAGGACGAGCTCATGAGAGGAACCAAGACTCAGAAGGAGGAACTCTCTAAGAGCATGAGGAAGAAAAGGAAAAGCTCCCTAAGATCATGAGGACGAGCTCATGAGAGGAACCAAGACTCAGAAGGAGGAACTCTCTAAGAGCATGAGGAAGAACCCCTGAGAAGAACCAAGACTCAGAAGGAGGAACTCTCTAAGAGCATGAGGAAGAACCCCTGAGAAGAACCAAGACTCAGAAGGAGGAACTCTCTTAGAGAATGAGGAAGAAAAGGAAAAGCTCCCTAAGATCATGAGGACGAGCTCATGAGAGGAACCAAGACTCAGAAGGAGGAACTCTCTAAGAGCATGAGTAAGAACCCCTGAGAAGAACCAAGACTCATAAGGAGAACCTCTTAGAGCATGAGAAAGAAAAGGAAAAGCTCCCTAAGATCATGAGGAAGAACCTACAAGAGATACCAAGACTCATAAGGAGAACCTCTTAGAGCATGAGGAAGAACCCCTGAGAGGAACCAGTACTCAGAAAGAGGAACTGATGTTCGGGTCCGTCCTTCAATACAGTGGTTATTATGCCCTAATCAGCAGCACAGTTGATTAAAAATGATTTGATTTGGGCTGTCTGCGGCGTAGCAGCAGATTATGAGTTTGCATACTGACAACGCTGCGAGCCCAGCTGACTAAACCGGATGCACAATGTGGTGCTACTGTTTGGTTGGTATATTGTTTTGACTGAACTTGACTGCAAGCCTCAGAAACACTAAACACCCTAATGGATATCATCAGAGGTGAACCGTGACTATTAGCATAGACCTTTAGCATTTAGAAAAAAATCTAATATACCAAATCTAAAGACAGCTTGAGATTAAATACAGAGATCTGAAGCTACTAAAAGATATCACATGTTTTTTTCTTGAAGCTTCTAACGAACATATTGGCATATGTTTTCCAGTTTCACAGTGACTCTTTTGGTAGAGAGACCTGGTACAGAGCTGCTGCTGCTGTTTTGCACCTCTAACAAGCCACTGATCAGCTCGTATTTACAGTCAGTGATGTACCTGAGACTTCCAGAAGGCCTTGAGTAACGTTTTGTCTTACAAACTGGCCGCGCCCACAGGAAATCAAAATACGATTGGCTGATTCCTCCATCACTTTGTAATTATGCTGATGTTTAATATAATACATTTGGCCTTTCTTGAGTTCTTGAAGTCCTAACCAATAGAACACACCTAGCAGTATCTACCTAGATACCCCAGAGAGAGACAACGCCTGATTCCCGACAATTCCCCTCTTCATATCATATATCATCAGACTGTTTCATGAACTGTGATGATATATTTTGCCTAATAATCCTATAAAATTATAATAAGGTAATATATTATATGACTACAGGATCATTCCAATACTAGGAAGACTTATACGCTTATTGCCGCTCTGTAGAACATCAGGCAGAAGAACTGCACTATGCAGGTCATTTCTGAAAGGTTTATCACCCCTGCTGCTTTAAAAAGGACTGCAAGCTTTGGAAGTAGCCTCTACCGTGTTGATAATCTGAAATTGGATACCAGGCAACAACTAAAGGTCCAGTGGCATTGAGCACCTGATGAAACCGCATGACGCAAGCAAGGTAACCTCAGTTAAATCAAGAAGATACAGAGACTTCTGGCCTCATCCCTGGTCAAACCACCCACGACCACCTTCACTGCCATCCTACACACACATCATACTGCCCATCTGTCTCATAACTGACTCCCCACATGATGGAAACCGGTGCAATGACTAATAGTAAGTACATCCATATGATCAAAATACTCCCACTGTGATGGTAATATGCCTTGCAATATATTTAAATATACTGGGGAATTCATAATGCAATAAATGATTAAAATGCACGCAGCGCATTCGAACGGAACAGACGTGTGCACAAATACCAGCAGATTTACAAACATGTGAGTAAATATGTTATCATTTTCATCCAAAATTGGGTGAATCTAGATTACTCTAAATTAGCCAAGAAATATAACTCAGCATATTGCAGGTCCTGGATGCATCCATATAAAGCTCTATAGGGGGCGGCGGGGGGGTTCTCACTGAGGGCCAAACCCATGTACGAAATTCACATGTACACAGTGTTTCCAATCCGTTTAAATATACACAAGTACAGTGGAAACACTCTACGGAAACACGCTTACGGATCGTCCCTGCCAGTGGTGGCCAACACTTTGTTCAAAACCTAGACAGCAGCCACTGCGCACACTTTAGAGCAATATGAACTTGATGGGCAGAATGTAAATGATAACCAAATCATCAGAGACACCAATGAAAGCGGCACAGGCAATGTTCGATGCACAAAAGGAATAATAAAAAAGTAAAGCCAGAAACAAAACATACAATAATTGGCAGACTAGCATTAACTTAACTCTGTAACTCTCAAGATTAAGATCCTCACCAGACCAGTAACTGAGGATATTCAACATAACGGTACTCGGCCAATACTCAACATTAAGGTATGTGGATCGTGTCAGTATTGGCCAATACTAAACATAGAGATATTCGGAATGGTACCTGGATTGGCCGATACTTCACATCAAAGTACTCCGATCTTATTGGCATCAGTCAATACTCAACATTAAGGTACCTGGATTTTGTCAGTGAGTGTGTTTACAGGCACCTAATAATCTGATAACTGTAGAAAATGATTTTGTTAGTGATCCGTTTACCGTGTTTACAGACTCTGCTGCAATCTGATAACAACAAAAGTCCAATCAGGCAATAACTGGATTTCTGCTTTGCAACCAGCCAATAAACTCACAGAATAAAGGTGTGATGTAAAACTCTTCATTTCTTTTAAATAATGAGCTACTTCACCTGAAAATATGTAGAAGATGAAGAATATTTTAATCCTTAATTTCTTCCAGCACATAATTGGTTTGAGCATCGCTCCACAAGTGTTTTGTTGTTAAACGCTGTTTGCTTATTTCTGGTGCAGGCGATCTGTTCCACACATGCATAGACTGAGAAACCCGAGCAATGTCAGAGGAGACTACATGCACTGAAAATCCTGATTACTGAACTAAAATCCAGCTCACTTTACCAGACTTCTAGGCCTTAACCCAACCCAAGAAATCAAAGTGTGCTGTTCACATGATCCACTTGAATAATCAGATAACTGCAGAAGTCAGACTATGATCAGATTGTTAAGTGCACATGAACTCGCTCAGTTTTGTCCAAAGCTCAACATCGAGGTATTTAAATTGTACTCAGTATGAGTACACTTGATTACTTCAGTACTGGCTGAAACTCAGCATTAGGGTACTCAAGGGCAGGCAAACTGAAACGGGACATCTGTAGTAAGAACAAATCCCAAGTAAGACGACGAATCTCAAGTTTTCGCAGGTAACCGTTTGCACAAAGCAGGGAGCAGAAACTAGTGTGTGCTGTTAGAGGATGACCTCCTCCCCCATGAATGGCTACAGGGCTTATTTACATATATACCAATATATGCACGTTTATTCAGTACTGTCATTTTCTGCTGATACCTGCGCCCCTTGCACACGTTTTATTACTGCACTGCCTTTTTATCTCCGGTATCTTAATGCATATTTTTACATATTTTCTACTTGTCATCTACAGTGTTATTTGAATATTTGTAGATAGATTATTTTGTACACATTCTTGCTATATTCATTGTAATGAGTAAGATATTTTTATCTACAGCAGGCGGCATTATTTATAGTTTATAGTTAATCATTTTTGCAGAGCCGGTACTTAGTTCTGTTCATACTGTACAACCCTTATTTTGTACTGT
This sequence comes from Semaprochilodus insignis, assembly GCA_034552555.1. Lineage (NCBI taxonomy): Eukaryota > Metazoa > Chordata > Actinopteri > Characiformes > Prochilodontidae > Semaprochilodus > Semaprochilodus insignis. Next base: position 32,449,793 of record CM067484.1, read on the forward strand.
ATTATCGTATTGTGTAACTGCTACTGACTGCTAAATTTCCTTCAGGATCAATAAAGTATATGTCTATGTCTATCTGTCTATCTATCTACATATCACAGTGTTCTGTGATGTAAGCACTGCAAAGGCCAGTATAACAATAATAACTAAAACACACCATACAACGTGCAGCCCTAGCTAACTGTAACCAACAGAAACAGAGAAAACTATTCATCCTACTTAGACAGAGAGATTAATGCATTTAATGCAGAGGCAATGAGACACAAGACTACTGTTTATATCAGAATGTCTAGCTAGTCTGGAAGCGAGGGGTTAAACCAAACTTCAAACAAAGATGGGGGTCAGAAGCAGGAGCGAGGGAGATGGAGGATAGAAAGTCACGATGAAGGAGCATGATTTACTTTCTCAACAGAAAACACTTTCATCCACACAAGTGTGTTTGTTCTTGTTCCACATTCACAACCTATCAGGGAGGCAGCTGACTGCAATTTTAGCTGTATTTCAGGGGCGAGATGATATCTCTCTCTTATTTTAGCCTAAATCTAGCCAACTTCTCGGCACCCGGAGATCAGGAGAGCTTCGAAAACGCAGCAAAGCATCAAAGTGGGGCACCGAAACTTATCCAAAAAGATTGTCAGGTGTTTCTAAAAAATCAAATTGGTCACATCCGGTTACAGCTGGCAGCTCTCTATAATTCTGCAAGTTCTGCACTGACTGCATTTAAATCACTGCTGAAGTGGTTCATACTGAGTACTTCCTGTCCTACACGAGACGGAGGAACAAGCCTTCACAAGCATTTCATCAATTTGCGTGCAATACGCAGCAGATCATTTCCTGTCAGTCCTAAATCTCGCTCTTGCTTGAAGTGGTGGGTTCTGCCAAAAATCTAATTTACAGCCTTTCCTCTCGGTCCAAACACAGCCAATCGGCCAAGACGTGTTTGGTGCATGACTCTTGCCTCTTTAGCCTCGTAGCTTCAGTGCAGGACTAAGTTACAGAATCCTGTACCCTGCCAATTGCATATTGATGAATTGTGAAACCAACATCGCCCTACTGGAGAGAGTACATTACAGTCTACACATACTCAGACCTAGAAAGCAAGAGGAAGTTCTTTCCCGACTTCCTGTACCAAATTAAAATTGCTCAGGTTTCACTGCATCATTAATCTCTATCCATAAGCAACCTCAAGTATCGAAAACAAAGTATGAGATATTCCAGCTCAAAAAACGTATTTTTTGTCATATAATCATGATGATGCACCAGCTGTACAGTTGCATATTTAAAAAACTTAATTCGTCAATATGTAAAATTGGTAAAAGGTAAGATATTTGGTATCTGCAGGTATAATGCTGGAGTTATTTTTATTTTTTTATTTGGTGTGGATTCACTTTCCCATAGAGGCTTTAAGATTTCTTACGGCAGCTCTAGAGCGATGACTGAAACTATGAAAATATGCATGTAACATATTGTTGGTGTCATACTACAAGCTACTGTATCGGATTATAATTGGCCATCATCTTCAATGAGGTCACCTTGTCCCTCAATACTCCGGTTCCAGCCTTCCTATCATGCTCTGAACATTCCTAGGAAAGTCCTCTTCTGTAACCATGTCAGGCACCATCTATGGCTTAAGCTGGATGTCTTCCACTGTGTCAAAACAGCATCCCTGCAGCTTGAATTTCATTGTGGGCAAGAGGAAGAAGTTACAAGGAGCCATATACTCGTCAGGACTGGAGAAATGGGATCTTCCACTGCAAAGACTGCTGTTTGGCCTCTGGGTTGTAGCTGTAAGCCAAACTCTAGTCATAGGTGATCCATGATACGATGGTTGGGTAATCCTGAGCCTGTTGACGGAGATTCTCGCAGACTTTGACACAGTGCTGCTACTGCTCAGGAGTCTCGGTAGGAACTTGACAACAATGCAGCGCATTTTCAAAAACTGTTCAAACCCAAATGACACATTGGTGATGTCATTTTCTTGATGGTGATCCGATGATCCTGACACACAGTTTGTTCGATTTCTTGGACATTTTCAGGGGGTGTGGCTTGTGGAGGATTTCCCCAAGTGCTGTGACAACAAACCGTTCATCTTGGTGCTGACCACGGTGCATCCCCACACGGATTCATTGGTCGTCTCCACCAAGACAAAAGCGGGACTCGTCACTGAAAATGATCTGCTGCCATTCTGAGTCACTCCATGACAGTCCGGCACGACACCATTGTAGTCCTTGGTGACGTTGACGTGGTAAGTGCGGTCATTGTAACGGTCTGCATGCATGTAGTCCTGTGTCGTGCAGACATTCACGCCCACACATGAAAAGTTGAGGAAAAGGAAATGGAAAGCATAAATATCTCACTTCAGGGCCATTTTTATGAAAACTGTTGGAAGGTGAATGAACATGAAGTTCTTTCTTCTGCAGAGCTGTTTATTTCTCAGAGATAACAGGTGGGTGGGTGATTTGGAGCAAACGTGTGACGATTTAGGCATGCAGTTCGCACAATGCTAACCTGGTGGCTATAAGCTAACACTACAACGTTAGCCTTGTAGCTCCAGTGCCAAACTACAAAAGAAAAGATCAGACACAAACATGACCAGCTACCTTTGGGGTAAACAGAAAAACTACAACACAAGCTGCTTTTAAAAGGTGTGGGGCATTTGTGTGTGCTGATGTGCTTTGTACAGAGGTAAACAATACCAGGCTATGTATACAGAAGGCTGCGAGTTAGACACATTCCAACTGATGATAAAACATAGATTCCTCCAGAACACAGGCTCTAACAGAAGGGCTTCATTATTAACAAACACATCATCATCAGCCTCCAAACCTACTGGTATATTTGGGTCAGTGATAAGACGTCAGACGCCCGCATTATGCACGAGTCCCACATTGCTGGGTGATAATGATGCATTTCTAGGCCAGCCGCTAAAAAAGCCGTTTCAACAAAGGTATTAAAGACTTCTGTTCATTTTCCTTTATACCCTCCCCTCATAAATTCTCAATTTAGACTGGGAATCGGTGCAGCATAAATGCTAAAAGCATGGTGAACAATACACGAGCACTGAAACAGTTTTACATATTTACAGTTTAATTATTAAGGAACGCTTCAGCAGAAAAAACACGCTTGCTTTAGCCTCTAGTTATGCTAGAAATCCAAGAGTAGCAGCAGAGACATACTGACCCAGACTTCACATGGCTCTCCGGAGTGTCAGTTTCAAATAAGACGAGAAAAAAAGAGTGAGCAAACGGCACAGAGAGAGAGAGAGAGACTGAGAGAGAACATCTTGCCATTATTTATTCATCCCCCCCAGAATTCGCTTCAGCAGTCCATGACACCGTCTTGAGATCACCTAAGAAAATGGTAGAAAAGTGGTAAAGAGAACTTCCTTGGAAAAAAAGTTTTCAATAGAAATTTTGGCCTGACCTACTGTAAAATTCAGGAACTCTGAGATAAGCAGCTGGCAGGAAAGTGGCTTAATCTTACTTGAAGGGCTTCATCTGAAAAAGGCACTGCCAGGATTGTACCCGAACACCATAGAGGCCTGGACAGACTTCATATCAGGCTTGGGCTATGCACAGAGTAGACCTCTAAAATACAGCTCTCAAACTCGAGGCTCACGCAACCACAGACACTACTGTATCTGAAAGCAATAGAAAACGGAGTGTAGGGAACATCACAGTTCAGAAGACACAAAAACCTAGCAAACAAAACTGATAGAGGAAAGGTGATGTAAATAACCAGCCGAACGTGGTATTTGACCCAAGGCAAGGTCAGCCAATAAAGGTTAGTATTTGAAGCAAAAAACGTTAAAAACTGAAGTTTAGATTTCCGTTTGTTTGCTTGTTTGTTTGTTTCTTTCATATTTTAATATACATTATGCAGAATTTATTACACAATTATTTACTTTAAACCAACTTTTAACACAGTTGGAAACCAAACCTATTTTATTATAGTGAATGACTTATACAAATGTAGTTCCACACTCGCAGAGCTAAAAGCCAAACGGCTTTTATTAACCAAATTGGCAGTCAAGGTTAGCAGCAAGAATCAGGCAAACGTTACAAAAGGACGAGGCTGAGGCATGAACAGTGAGACAGGCAGGGGTCAAACACCAGAGAGTCACTAAACCAGGCAAACAAAACCAAAGGGGAATCCAAGAGAGTAAATCAGAGAGCAGGTCAAAACCAGAGAGTCAAAACCGAGAGGTGAACAGAACCAAAGGGAGAATCCAAAGAGAGGGAAAACTGAATAAACAAATGAAAGCCGTAAACCAGAGAAAGGTAGCAGAGAGACCAGGAGAGAAACGCTCGGCATGCAAACTAGGTTGGCAATACTTCGCAAAGTGTGTGTGTGACAAAGGGGTATAAGTACAAACAGGGAAATGAAGAACAGGTGTGTGTAATCAGTATTCCGACGATGATGAGCATGAGAACGGTGTGTGATTGATGAGTTCCGGACATGTGGCTATGACATCATCAGGAAGAGAACTCTGGGAGATGGATTCCGGGAGTTCGGGAGCGGAGGGGAAACCCGGGAGTATGAAAGTGAATTACACCATAACGTGCTTTTCTGAGTAAACTGTGGATATGATTATCACTTACTAGAACACCGAGCGACTGCACATTACAGTAAAAAGACAGCAGAATTAGCAGGCACATGCTGATGACACTTCGTCCCTTCTGATCCAGTTACTGACACCTGATCATTAAGTGCTCTCTTACTTGGCATTAGGGTAGAAGGGCTACTGTTAGCATGCTGAAGCTAATACCTTAGGAAGAATTCCAGCTAGTATATCAACAACTACTATTCACTGCTCTCAAAACGTAGTCTTTTTACCCCAACTTGTTAAACAACAGCACAATCATTTTCTAGCCACTGGCATGCACATGTGCATCAGAAATTGCTTTATGTTTTGGTTATTCTATAATGCTGATAGCGATAATGTGTGTAAGAGTCAGTATTGGGGCCTAATGTAACGGGCACTAAGTGCCTTGGATTAGGTGCATGGGCCATCATTACCAGAGTGCACAGTGAGAATGTGAGAGAGAGAGAGAGAGAGAAAAAGAGAGAGAGAGAGAGAGAGAGAGAGGGAGAGGGAGAGAGACAGAGAGAAAGAGAGAGAGAGAGAGAGAGCGTAGAGGCATGAACAGGTATGCACACAAGGTGGTTAGCTCTGGGTTGTAGCCTGTATGTTCTATCCCACTGCTGCCATCCTGGACTGTGATGAATGAAGTGTGGGGGCTCCCCAGCCCAATGAATGGTCTCCATTACACCGCGCTGGCTGACTTTCGCATGGCTTCTCTATGGAGGATGAGTCAAGTAGCTATCCACCATTCTGCATCTCTCTCCCCGGGAGCATCTGCCCGCAGCACCCATTTGTCACACTATACAGATACTGTGTCTGAGTGCCAGTGTTGGCATCAGTTTCAGAGCAAACCTAATAAACCTTATGAATTCAGTGCAGAATGTGAAAATCCAACTCCAATCCGATCCAACTATTCTAGTTCCGATACCAGCACCGATTCATAAACTTAGCATATCTGTCGATACCCGATATCGACCCGATACCATTTTTAAACTAATAAGCCGTATACCTGATCATCTTGGAGAGACTTAAGGCATCAGGATTGACATAAACAATACTCCGCTAACCTTGTAAAGCAAAATGCCTCCATACAGCTTACTCTCTGGCTCTCTCCATGTTGTTGTTGTTGTTGTTCATAAGACACCCAGCAAAGATGCTACTGAAGGCATAGCACGCATTGCAAACGAAAGTGGGGATCGGCTCCATGGATTGGCCTAATTATCCGATACAAGATCCAGCTAATTCTAATATTGGAACCGATATCCAAAAATAATATTGGATCAGAGCATCCCTAATTATAATTGTACATATCCTGATAGCATTTTTCAAAAAAATGTCTGTTCCAAATGATCAAACTAAAATATTCAGGTACTGTGATGTTACATTTTTACTATATCACCCACCACTAAAACATGCCTGGTAAACTCAGCATTTAGTGTACACAGAACTGAACATATATCAGAACAAACAGCCTATTAATGATCGTAAGCACTGGTGTAAATTCAGCTGAGACGTTTCTGAAGTAGTGAGAACATTTTGAGAAACATGGGATGGTTTCCCATGTTATGTGCAACGCCAACTGTCGGCTGGAGTGGTGTCAAGCACGCAGCCACTGGACTCGAATGAATGAATGATGGTCTGGGGCTGTTTTTCACGGTTTGGGCTCTTTAGTTCCAGTGAAGAGTGATGTTAATGCTACAGCTTACAAAGACATCTTGCGCAATGACATGCTTCCAACTTGGTGGAGCAGTCTGGGGAAGAAGCCCTCCTGGAACTCCACCCCAATGAAGGTCTCTGGGACAAATTGGGATGAATCTTTTGGGAGACGTCCAGGCCTTCTCATCCAAGTGGGAACAAATTCCCACTGACAGACACCAAAATCTTCTGGAAAGTCTTCCCAGAAGAGTGGAGGCTGTTATGGCTGAGGGGGCAAATCCATGCTGACGTTTATGGCTTTGGAATGGCATGTCCAACACAAATACACGTATCAGTATGATGGTCAGGTGTCCACATACTTTTGGCCACAACATGAAGTTGTTATTTTTAGGTTGACTGCTGTGCACTTTTAGATATGCCTCAAATTGACAGCTGCTTTCAACTAGATGGGTTACAAGGTAGCAAACTAGCATTGCTAGAAACCCATCTAAAAACAATACAATTGCAATACTTTGGACATTTTCACAATACACAACAGACAGAACAATATTTCATGTTTCTATGGTCTGCAAACAAGTTGCAATCAAGTAAATCAGTAGTGCAATATTACTATAAGGCTATTAAAACGGCATATCGGACTAGCATCCAATCAGCTACTTCTTATAATCAGCTCCACAGTTTATGCAGCTCCTATACACAGAATGTTGTTGTTGTTGTTTACAGTTCCTCTATAATTGGTATAAATCTGTCTTTATGACGAATACAGTGGCTCAGTGTTCTAGAAGTATGAATGATTTCTATGATGAACTGAGAAAAACAAACTGTGGCCTAATTTAATATGATTATAACAACATCTGTGTCATATTATCCATCCCTAAATCCATCTATAGATGGATTCCTACACAGCTAAGCAGAGGCAAATCAATCCCACAAAGCTGTTAAGGCATAAACTGATTGATCACTTAGTTCAATGACACCATAAACAGGGAATCGTAAAGCAAGACAGGATTAATTCATGACTATTGTAACTTATTTTAGCAGCAGGGCGGCGCTTCAGGCTCTCTCACTGGTCCGTGCTATACATACAGGGGTGTTTCACAGCTCAAACGGTGCCAACAAAAGTTTCTTTCTTTCACTTTCTTCTGAAGTTTTACTGCTCAAAGCCATGCCGGAGTAAACAAGAGAGTGCAAGTCCGGCTCGTTTTCCGTGAACTCTTTTCTTTGTGAAGATAACATCTTCATTTCACGCTCAGGACAGAACTGGACTGGACCAAAGGTCTCTGCAAGGATACAAGCCTGAGAACCACAGATTTCTTGCTGTCAAATAACTTGTTAGGCCCCATGAATCAGTTGCACACAGGGCAAAAGATGGTCTGTCTATATCTATACTGTTGCTGTCAGAACCAAGTGTCATAGCACCCAAATGACAACCTTTCAGGTGAAGAAAAAAAAAAAAC
>CM067484.1:32472473-32488014 GCA_034552555.1 Semaprochilodus insignis
ACAATATACACGCTACACAGTATACACAACGACTCCACATATACTCGATACAGACACACACCACACAATATACACGCTACACAGTATACACCATATACACAACAACTCCATATATACACGATACATACAGACACCGTACAATATACACGCTACACAGTATACGCAATATACGCAACAACTCCACATATACCCGATACAGACACTGTACAATATACACGCTACACAGTATACGCAACGACTCCACATATACACAATACATACAGACACACACCGCACAATATACACGCTACACAGTATACGCAATATACACAACGACTCCACATATACACAATACATACAGACACCACACAATATACACGCTACACAGTATACGCAATATACACAACAACTTCACATATACACGATACATACAGACACCGTACAATATACACTCTACACAGTATACACGATATATACAACGACTCCACATATACACAATACATACAGACACCGTACAATATACACTCTACACAGTATACACCATATACACGACTCCACATATACACAATACATACAGACAAAACAATATACACTCTACACAGTATACACGATATACACAACGACTCCACATATACACGATACAGACACACACCGCACAATATACACTCTACATATACACGATACAGACACACACCGGTAGAGGCAGTAGTGTTGAGGTAGTGCAGCAGTATTAGTATACATGTATGGGGAAGAAATTGCAGTGTATAATCTGGCATGTGAGGAACAGGACTAACTATGGTCCAACAGACGAGGGGTTACAGATACGCCAATGCAGAGTTAGGAGCCTTGCGCAAGTACTCTTATTGGTGTAGCACAGCGTAGTCACCCAGACTGGGAATCAAACCCCAGTATCCCACAGTGGTGTTAGAGTGCGCCACACCAAATACCAACTGAGTTATTGATAAATACGGTTTGTTTGTAGCTTATGTGGCTCTGTATAGGTCTGCTATGTCTTAGAATGACAGACAGAGCAAACTGTTAAAGGAGGGGGGCACTGGGGTGTCAGATGTGACTGTGTGGATATTGTAAATGGTTTACATGGCTCACGGATCAGGCAGGAAGTTCCCGTTCCGAGCTCAGGACCGACTCAGGTTTTCAGTTTTGCAGATATGGCTCAGGGAATCAGTGACTACCTTACAAAGGAGGTTTCATGAAATGAAAAACGGGAGGCTGAAGAATTCTGTCTCTGCTTGTGGGCTGTAAATGAAAACAGTAGCTTGGATTACAATTGATTAGATTTTAAACAACTTTGCTGTTTGTCAACTGTGTAAATGAACAAATTGCTTTTATGTTATATTTAATTTAACGATGGACAAGCCACTATAATTGTCATTTCCTTCAATTATATAAATTACTTAAACTCCTAAAATACATTGCTTGTAAAAAGTGTTTGCTTGAGCCAGTTGAAGCCATGGTGCACGTGTGCGCACATGATCAGGATGGTATTACCTCCGCCTCATTTTGAGCCTGGAAAACCCTGATTTTGGCTACCAATCAAGAAAACAGAATAAAGTAATAGCAAAGCATATACTGTCTTTCACGGGTTCCAAAATAAACAAGAACCAGGAAAAACTCTTCATTAAACTAAAAAAAAATGTCCTTTGCCAATATGTGGCAAAAAAAGCATTTAAATGACTTCCTTCCGGTTCTGTTTCCTACTATAATTGAGACCAGTCTTGGAATAAAAAACATGCATTATCACCATTAAAGTGCCAAAGAAGAAATGTCAATTTCAGTCAATATTATTTGTGACAGAGATTATGAAACCCAAGGCACGTCCTCTTTTTAGCTTTAAATCCAATATTCAGCCTCATAACAATATCTGGACAAGACTGAGTAGAGGAGCCGCTTGGAAGCTATACTGCAGTGGCCGATAATAATAACTGCAGTAGCATTTATTTGAGCTAGCCTCTTTTACTGATCTTGGTAAACTGGGGGAACCTCTGCTTAAACACCAGTACTGGACCTCATGTTTTATCTTTGGACACACCAGGAGAACCAATTTCACCTACTTGAATAGTCACTCCCCCGCAATTGTATTGCATTCTCCATCTTTCTATCCAAGCTGGGCAAGCCTTGCTCTCTCACTACTCAAACACACCCAATGAGATTAACTGAATCCTGACTGGCAGTTTCATACATTTAAATTAATTAATGTGTTGTGTCTGTTGTCAGTGCTGGCTTTCTGTCATATTAAATACCTTCTTTACATAGACAAGTTTGCACTGCCTCGGCTGATAACCACATGCACACACACAGTAAAGTAAATTATTTTTTAGGCTGTATTTCAGGTTTTAAGCCTGCTTTTCTGTGGATTAGGCCTAGTTTCATACACTCAGCTCACAGTGTTACTTGTACAACTGTACACAGTAAGGACACCTTCACAGAGAGCAGCAATATGATATGTTCTGGTTGTTGTGATAAATTCCATCATTTCTGTACTTTTCTAGAACATGTGCATGTACCATAAAATGACCAACATCCACTCATCATCAATAGAACAGCTCCCCAAATAGCTGAACCCAGAAGGAATCAACTGACAGGAATGAAACTTGGTGGGTAGGTTTGACATCATGAGACACGCAAAGCACTCAAGTTTCACGCTTGTCTGCGCCTGTGACGTAACCAAGGACGGGCCTTTTTGTTGTACCTGACTGACACAACAGCCACAATTGCAGACATTCAGTGAGCAACGATGCCTCCATGCCACCACTGGCAGACGGCTGCACCACACAGGACTACATGTATGCGGATCGTTACCACATCTGTCCTTAACACCACGTCAACGTGACCAAAGACTGCAATGGTGTCGTGCCAGACTGTTACGGAGTGACTCAGAATGGCAGCGCGTCATCTTCAGTGACGAGTCCCGCTTTTGTCTTGGTGGAGACGACCAACGAATCCCTGTGTGGAGGCACCGTGGTCAGCACCAACATGAGCGTTTTTCTGTCACTCGTCACACGTCCAGAAGGCCTGGTGTCACTCCACCTCCACCCCTACCGCACCATCTGCAGGAACTGTGTGGGAATATTCAAGCTGCATGGGATGGATTATCACAGGACACCATTAGGAACCTCTACAACCCAAGCAGAGACGTCTGGCATGTTGCGTTAGCCCGACGCCATACTGAGAGACACTACTTCTGTATGTGTAGCTCAATAAATATTGTCCATATCAGTCTAAATGTATCATCATTTATTGTAACCTTTATCTTCCTTCCCAATAGCACTGCAATCCCACACCTCCTTCTGGGTACAGATATTCTTCTGACGATGTGTTTATAAAGAACCGGTAAACACAATCTTAAAAAGCCTCCATCTTCAATTTTGGTCAGAGTTTCTCTTTTTAGTCCAATAAAGGCAGCACGCTGCAGACTGTAGTTACACCACATAGGAAGCATGGCAGGAAAGTGCAAAGAACATCAAGCTCAAATTAATTTTACACAGTACTCATACATATTTAATGGAATAAAACTTTCAGAAGCATTCAGTGAAATCAGGTTCGTTATCTGTTTTCCAGCTAAAAGAAACGAGGATGTGAAAATGAAATGAGTAACGGGGAGACTAGGCTAGGTGACGTTAGTAACTGTCTGTTTATCCTGAAGACTTAAAATTGGCCGTCTTTCTCAGGGTAAATTTTAAAGCCTTATATCACCTACTAAGGCCTGTTGTGGTGTGGTTCTGAATTGAATCTGATCTTGAATTTGAATTTGAACGTCAGCTGAGTTGGCGTACCTACTAGCGAGCGATATTCTGGTTTATCCGCTATACGAGATGAAATTCATCTTAAGGTGTTAACAGTATCACTACTGTTATATGCAGACGATGCAACATACATTCAGTGCAAAATATGACCTGTACCCTTAGAGGGGACCTTTACCCTACAGTTTGAGGTAAATTAGTCCAGTTTGATGTTAAAAGTAGCAGAAATCTGAATGCAATTTGTTAATGAGGTTAAGGGGGAGTGGACAGTAAAAGCCAGGCCCTTAGAATTAGCCATTAGCCTAGCATGGATACCAGCTGGCTTTTCCGCAGACACTGCCTACAGCACTCTTTGCTCAGCCAGCTGCTTCAGGCTACACCCCGGGATGCTCTGCAGCTTCTCAGCACATACTGAAAACATAAATGGCTTGTGATATTTATCATACCCCAGCAGCGCATGACGCTTATAGACGAAAGCTCAAACATATGAGACAAATAATCTGACCTTAAACAACACGGAGCTCTGTTTATTTCTGAGCTCCGAGAAGGTGATGGGTGCTTTACATACACTCACTTTCATCCTCAGGGATAGACAGCAGTATGGACATACAATATTCATTTCTGTGTTTATTAATTTCTCACACAATAAAAAGAAAACAATTGATTTTGGTTGTTCAGTATGGTTCTAAGAGAAATCTCAGAATAATGTGCCATTGTTCATCTACAAAACAGATTTACTTAAGCATCCAAAATGGTTTATTTGCCTAAACACTGTAAACTGCAATATATACCAAAAGTCATCTTTATTATACCCTAATATACACCTGATAACTAACAGGAGATTTATGTGGAACGTCATCCGAGAGATTATTTTTTTTACCCTCAAATAATGCATGAATAATTTAAATAGCATTTTTGATTGAAATGCTCATGCCTACTACAAAACAACAACGACAACAACAACAACCACCACCACCAGTGTTCAGGTATCAGGCAACCAACTGGATGTCAGCCTGCTACGCCTACATAACCTGTGACTGAAATGTACCTAATTGTGTGTAACACCTCCACCAGCACCAATAACAGCTGTGACTGGATTTGGCATGTACTGGACAAGTTTCTGGATATAAACCACATCAATGTTCAGACACTCTTACATCAAAGAATTGTGCAGTTGTTCCAGATTTGGTAGATGCCTTCCCTAGTACAATTCCCAGGAGAATTCCCTGTGGACTGGGATTTTAGCCACAGACCCGATTCAGCTACTTCCTTCACACTATGGTCTTTAACACGCCCAAATGCAGTCACTCCTTTTAGCCAATCATTAACATCTGCTTTGGAGCCATTTTCCACACATGGAACGAGAAGTAAAAGTACTGAAGTATTTCCCTTCAAATGTACTTAAGTATGGAGAGTAACAGGAGCATGATTTATTATGGCTCTAATGTCCTATTATCATTTCTGGAACAAGACTCTTAATCAGCTCAGTGTAGGTGAAGAGACTCTAGTGTCTCTCAGTCCACCAGTCTTTAATAGAAGCTCATTCATTAGTCTGACACTGATGTCTATTCAAATGATCAGAAGCACAGAACAGTGAAGGAGAACAAACCCATTAGCTAGAACCAAGCTCTGTCCAACAGGTCAGAACAAGTTGACCACTGTACCCTGATCGCTTTACGCTTCTTTCGTTTGGACATGTTGTGTTTATATGCACACATAAGTCAAAAGGAAGGACAGATTTGGCCATAATGTAGTGGAGTAAACAGTCAGATATTAGACTACATAATTATACTATATATTGTATAATGTAGTGGAGTTAAAGTAAAAAAGACCCCCTGAAAGGAAACACTTCAAACTACGCAAGTACATTTACTTCATTACTGTCCACCACTGAAAAATACAGATGATCTCCATGAGCAACTTTTTATTTCCAATATTTCATGCCTCGCGGTTGAAGAGGTTTTTTTCTGCAGGATGTAGAAACTCCTGGGAGTATTCGACACATCCTCAAACAGCCTGCTACTGGACAACACGCACAAATACGCCATTTATCAGGCAGTTTTAATCCAACTCAGGCCTGACTACTCACTAACGCCTTGCAGCACATACTTACAATTCACAGAGTTTGTTTCTGAAGAAATTAGAGGGGGAAAAAAAGCTTTTTAAAAGAAACATAACCAGAAAAACTTTTTACAAAGCTACTTAATAAGTCATCTCTCATGTCACTGCTTTATAATTAACAGACGCTGTGTTACACTTAAAACTATAAAAAGAACGACAAAACTTTGTTATTCTAAGTAAGAGTTATGTTGAATTAATGAACAGCCCAATTAGAAGCACAAGTACCTCGCCAAGAACCGGCAAGTTACTCAAACCTACTCCCACAAAGATTTGACGCAAAGGATAACGGGGGAGCTTCTTTCCATTGGATTTCATAGGAGCGCTTCTGTGAGAACTGCTAAGACTGCTAACGATTCAGAACCTGCAGTACTAACTGTTCACAAACTGTAAACGGCAAGATCCTGTCGGGTTGCTGTGATTCAAACCACCAACACACATGGATCTAACTTTGCAGCTTAGCAGCTTATCACCAAATGCATCCATCAACAGCTGAACTCAAGTTTGATAGGAATCCCTTTTGTTTTCTCGCAACTCTACTGATAAACAGCAAAAGCTATTTATGTTGGAAAGGGAGGGAGATATGATCAACGGCCCAGGACTGATGGTGCAGTCTGAAACGGAACACAAACGGAATACAAAACGGGAATGAAAACGGCTCTGAATGTGGGATGACTATTTGTTTCTGCTCTGTTTTGTCCAACATTCAGTTTCTCTCCAATTATAAGCTCATCTACTTTTTAAAGGTGCCATAGAACGGGGAACTGTATGTATGCTGTCGTAGCTGAATAAGGAGAGTTCAGTACATAGAACTGATATACCGTGAACCTTCAATCCTTCAAATACAAATCCATCATTTCCAAAAGAGGACGGGAAAACAGGCCAACCCCACATTCCTTACGGTTACGGGAGAGACTTGTTGATATTTGTGCTACCAATCTTTACGTGTGGCAGTGGAGCAACAGCAACCAAAATGATGGACTATGGAGAAATCTATCAGTCCGGGCTGTGAAAGAAATGTCAGCACATTCCGTTCCCTTTCCAGGTAACCAAACTGTCAGCTGATGTCCATCTTTAAATGAGGCTGAAGTTACTTCCTATTCTCCAGCTTCTTAATCTGGATGGATAGATGGATGGATGGACAGACAGACAGACAGACAGACAGACAGACAGATAGACAGACAGAAAGACAAAGGGACAGAAAGACAGAGAGACAGACAGACAGACAGACAGATNACAGAAAGACAGAGAGACAGACAGAAAGATAGACAGACAGATCTTAAATGCTACAGCTTGTACAGGCTCCAGAATGTAAGGTAAATTTGCAATGCAAATAGGAACTTCAGCTCCCACATCTTTAACAGGATCCAGGACAACTGTAATTCAGAGTCGTTAGCTTGCTCTGCACTTTTCACTCTAGACAGTTTCTCAAACACAATATGGAGCAGCTTCGCTCAGCGTTTAACACTGAGGAGACTGAAGAGAGGAGCAGTTCCACCTTTATTAGCATCACAACCCCAACAGCAGCCTGTAAGTAGCAGCCAAGATGGAAAGCGAGTAACTAGTATAGGCAACGTTAGCTACTAGCATTAGCTCCAAGCTAACTAGTATAGCTAATTAATAGTACGAAGGCGGAACTTATTTACACACAGGCTTGTTTTAGTTAGTCTATTTCCACGTTGCGTCTGTGTGATCATTGCGACGTCTCGCTGTAAACCAGCCAATCAGAGCAGAGCTCATTAAATATTCATGAGCTCATCAAGGAAAGGAGAATATGGCCAAACCATCAAGTGTAAATTGGGTTGTAAAACTGCATCTGGGCATCACCCTGAACAAAGTCACATACCTTCTATGTAGAACATCAGAGAACAACGTAACATACTGAATAAATACATTCTGTGGCACCTTTAACATTTAGTCCTTCCTCAATTAGTTGCTCCTCTATTTTGCCTCTGCTTCCTGTTGGTCGTCACATGGGTGGGTCAAGTGTAATTGTACACGTTGCCTTTTCATTCTTTATTGGGGAAGAAAACAGGAATACCATTGCGGAATGCTACCATCGCAGTGTTGTAATAATTCTTGCAGCCCTGTAATGCTGAATTTAACCTTGCCTTAGGACACGGTAGACCAGTAAAAAGTGATCCACCATTGTGAAACAGAAGATCCAGACTCAAACTTTAAAGTCTGGCTAAGGAAGAAAGATGCCCCAGGTCTCAATCCAATCTGAGACAGAGTGCCCCAACACTTTCAGCAATGTGTTGAGTTTATGCCCAAAAACACTGAGGCCATTTTGAGGAGAATAGTGACTTACAGGCAGCTATTCTGAACGTTATGTACACAAGATAAGGTTAAATCAGTAAGGATAAACGGCAATCTGTACAGCTAACTGGCAAATTAATGGAAATCATAAGAGCATTATGGACAAACAAGTGCTTTAGAACAGAATGACCCAAGACAACAGTGGTTACAATAGCTAATTTTTGTTTTCCTCCAAAACTTGGGAAACTTTTCTAAACAGGTTCCTGGCAAAAACATGCAATTACTATGAAACATTTTTAGAAAACACCTGCACACAATTCCTAATGCTCCCAAAGTGAATTCTGGCTCAAACAAAGGCTTATTAGTTCCATTTTGTTTATACACCCAGCAGACTACAACAGAACACAAACACAAGTTCACACACAGTCCTCACTCTCGAGCGCCGAGTCTTCTGCACTCACTAACACTCAGTAACTGCACAGTAAGAAGGTTAATAGCACACCATAATATAAATGACTCAAATACCAACAAAATCCATCAAACTAGCCACGACAGTTTTACGATGGGTCACATGGTCCACTGGACTGCAGAGGGAGACGCAAACATCACAAAAATAAAAACCTCCGGGATTTCCAGATCTCTATCAAAACAGTCAGACTTGTGGGCCATGCCTCCATTCATTTACTGCATTCATACTGCGGCCATTTCTGCTCAAAGACGCCAGATTTACTACCAGGAGTGGACGATAAGGCAAAAATATCACTCTAATACTTTTCACAATACACGATATTTCACAATGCCTAATGTCTCTGGGGTTTACAAGCAAGCTGCATAAAACGTACAAGCAAAAATCACCAGCAGTGCCACCTTCAAACATGTTAGGATTTAAACTAACTAAATCACCAATATAGAAACATATATACATATACCTGCAGATTCAGCTTATTACTTCACACTATGGTCTTTGGAACGACAAATATATACCAATATTCTAGTATATATTTAAGAAGGTATGAGAGGGAAAAATTAATGTTCACTAATGATACTCCGACAAGCATGACAAGTCTTGAGTTCCAATAGAGTTGAGACAGTAGGTACACAGTTAAAAACAGAAAGCAGTGACCTGTAAACTCATTCATCGTTTGTTCAGGTTTAGGTTTCTCCCATTTTCCAGCTTTCAAAATCCCCAAATTTTGGAACACAGTAACTGCGTTGTTAGCTTGGTGCTAACATCACAACTAGCATTATCAGAGCAGATAAACAAAGGTCTCTTACAGAGTTATTTTTCATTCAACTCTGCAGTGAAAATGGAATGAATGGTGGGTGCAGGCTCGAGATTAAACATCACGTTACTGAACGCAGTCCAGTTAATGGCAAAGGAGTGAGAAGATCAGTTTCAGACAGAATGTAATGGCAATAGAAGTTCAGCAGCAACTTCAGCAGCACTTATTGGTCTCTTCAACAACCTGGTTTAAAAACTCTCAAATAAGCTTCAGGATGAGTAGAAAATCATGTTGTAACAGTGCAGCGCTCAAAGTGAATCTTATGCAGTATTACATGGTATCCCACATGAACCAGGCAGAAAATAAACTAGCTATTTATGAAGTTGTTCTTTCAAAACAATCTGAACCAGCAAGTGAATCACAGATGCTGCGGTCAGGCCCTGAACAGGATCTGCAAACTGCACAAAATAAAAAAAATAAATAAACCATCAGCTTGGCAACTGGGACTTCATCTTAAGGTGTTAACAGCATCATTACTGTTATATGCAGACGATGCAACATACATTCAGTGCAAAATATGACCTGTACCCTTAGAGGGGACCTTTACCCTACAGTTTGAGGTAAATTAGTCCAGTTTGATGTTAAAAGTAGCAGAAATCTGAATGCAATTTGTTAATGAGGACACAGAATATTATGAAGGATACATTTCTTATTATCTACCAAAACCACTAAAACTGAAAATCAATATACTGACCCATTAGTATCACAGTACACTGGAAGAGAAGCTCTACTCTCGCCCAGCTCTAGATCTTGGTCTAAGCTCTTTCAACCCTGGAGCCATGATACTGTAGCATTTGCTGCTATTAAGAGAGACACAGCTTTCACGCGAGTCGGGTTGCTTTATTAACAAGTTGTTGACGGCCACACCTACGCTGTACACAAGCAGAGTTTCCTCTAATAGTCTATTCTAAGCCTCAGCTACATCTTCTCAGCTCTCTGCAGACTCCAATAGCACTGCTGTGTCTGATCCACTCACACCAACACACACTAATGCACCACCACCACCGAGTCAGTGCTGAGAATGACCCACCAACCACATAATACCTGCTCTGTGGTGGTCCTGTGGGGGTCCTGACCACTGAAGAACAGGGTAATAAAGAATACAGAGAAACAGATGAACTACAGTCTGTAAGTGTAGAACTACAGAGTGCTCCTAAATGGTCAGCGGAGCTGATGCAATGGACAGTGGGTGTAGATACAACGAGTAGGTGTGCCTAATAAAGTGGCTGGTGGGTGTAATTTAACGTATAGTCATATCGCCTCCTCAACTTAGTATTTGACCTCGTTATTTCTTAATGCACGCTGACTGTTCATAGCTGTTAAATGGCACTGGGTCTTGTGCCACTTCTTGAAATGTCAAGCTGGCGCTGCACCGGAGCGACTGACGAATTATTTCCACCTGCGTTCGTTTTAGCCTGTTCTGTGAAGATTAAAGGCAGGTTTGGGTTTTGAAGTCCTGTAATATGACTACATTGACAAATGGTGCCAAACAAAGCCTATGTAATGCAAGGGGGCACATGCTGTGTGATCTAAGAGGCAGAGCAGAACACTGATGGATGTGTGCAAGAATACAAATGTGAAAAATCCCATTGGATTACGGCCCTATTTCCGTACCCTGTACACCTCTCAGCCATCACTCACACATGCACGCGTACGCACACGCGCACACACCCGCACACACACACACACACACACCCCAACATCCAATAACACAAATACAACAAAAAAAAGACTAAGGGCTTTTACAATGAACCATGACGGATATCCAAAAAGGTCACAAAGTGCAGCCGAACGCAACATTAAACACATACGGATGAAAAATGGACCTGGTTCCTCTGTAATTCCTTTATGATCAAGCCCAGTTTCAGCCACACATATCAGGGCCCGGACTGTTCATCAGCTCAAGGATGCATTGCGAATGATACTGGTATCCGGGAGCCGTCTGATTACGTGCTCGTTTACTTGAACAGAATAACATCCAATCCCACCTGATGCCACATGGCATGAGCCTAGTGCTTGCTGCCATGCTAATGAGCAAATGACTCGAGCTCTGCTTCACCAGCGAAATGTTGCTGACTCCAAGGCAGTCGGACACAAAAACCATCTGGCATATTCACTCCAGGCATACGCTGCGATTTTCCCGTTTTAGCTTTTTTCCAGACCCACGAACGCACTGCTCTGTATGTTTGGTACATTTGGTCAAGTGTGAAAGCTGCTTCCGAGCTCCAGTATGGTGCGCTACACACTCACACCACCACATGTGCGGTTACGTGACTGGTTCATTTTGTAGCTTGACTGCTTTAACGTATCACTTTTCCAAGTTACGTGGAGGCAGGGAAAGGACTGTTCTGGATAAAAATGCTTGAATCCGAGGAACATCATTTAAAGCAGCGAACAGATGAAGCTAATGCCTACTTCATTGCAAACCTGCACACGGTAAAGTGGCGTAGGGAACTGTGCTAACTAATCCAAGCTTTGGATGCAATTCTTGTCTTTTAAGCAAACCAGCGATAATGAGCCCCTCCCCCAAAACAAGCCCAGGGTCGGTCCTAGGTGTGGACTTAAGTATGTGGGGGAAAGTACGGTGGCCGAGAAAGCCCAACGCACTGCAAGTTAAAAACGCGCTGCAAAGTCTCAAAACACAAGCATCAAAATGGCACGACTTGCACAACATTAGCCAAACGCGCTGCAAGATCTGAAAACACAAGCATCAAAATGAGACCGCTTGCAAACCATTAACCGAACGCGCTGCAAAGTCTCAAACGCGCAGCAAACACTGAAAACACATGCAACTTCCAAAACACATGCAGAAAGCCTCAAAACACAACGGAAGTGTTTCCGAGGGACACTGAAAGTGGACGGACCCACTTTTCTTTCAGTCACTCGGTGTGCATTGTTTAAGGTGGAACGAAATATAAACACAAGAACCTGGCCAATAACCCGACTGAATATTCATTAATAAACAGATAAAACTTACTTTTGCTGGAACTGGGGCTGTCTCGGCTCTACGTCCAGGTCCACGCAGCCCGCTCTTGAATGGGTCCGTCCACTTTCAGTGTCCCTCGGAAACACTTCCGTTGTGTTTTGAGGCTCTGCATGTGTTTTGGAAGTTGCATGTGTTTTCAGTGTTTGCAGCGCGTTTGAGACTTTGCAGCGCGTTCGGTTAATGGTTTGCAAGCGGTCTCATTTTGATGCTTGTGTTTTCAGATCTTGCAGCGCGTTTGGCTAATGTTGTGCAAGTCGTGCCATTTTGATGCTTGTGTTTTGAGACTTTGCAGCGCGTTTTAAACTCGATGCTTGTGTTTTGAGACTTTGCAGCGTGTTTTTAACTCGATGCTTGTGTTTTGAGACTTTGCAGTGCGTTTTTAACTTGCAGTGTGTTGGGCTTTCTCGGCCACCGTAGGAAAGACACTTAAACACATGCAAACAGAAATGTAGGTGAGGCCAATCATTCTCTGAGCAGAGATTTTAGGGCCAGTTTTTGCCATTTGTGTTTGCACACAGAGGAATCTGCCTTCCGCATTTAACCCATCCGTTAAGTGCAAAACCCACATACACACACACACTAGTGGGAAGTGAGTACACTTGCCCGGAGCAGTGGGCAGCCCTATGCACGGTGCCCTGGCAGCAGTTGAGGGTTAGGTGCCTTGCTCAAGGGCACTTCAGTTGTTACTGTCGGTTCAGGGAATCAAACTGGCGACCCTCCGGTTACCAGGCTGGTTCCCTCACCTTCAGCCCACGACTGCCCCCAGAACCAACTCCTCAATACGGGTGGACACACGTGGACTAACAGTACAAATAAGAACATGCCGACTTTACTCTGACTGAACAGGACTGCGAGGTGTACCCGTTAGTACGCACGTTCGTTCCATTTTCTTTGTACAATAAGTACAAATAATACTGAATATTAGTGCAATATTAATACTGAAACCCAGTACAGTCCTGCCTATGAACAGCACCGCCTGCTGGTATTTTCAATGCACAGTATGTCACGCTAGCAAAGCTGCTGCGGCACATCGCCTTGCTCAGTACCTGTGTGTGCAGCGTCTTGTTTTGAATCAAACAGCTTTACTAGAAGTTGTCCATAGACAGATCTGTCTGTAGAGCCTGTGCTTAATGTGCCAGCAAGCGCATCGTCAGATGGACCGAGCATATAAATCATAGACCTTGTCTGCACACCATAGTCTATTGAAACATACAGTGCAATTAGTAACCAAAGACCTAGATTCCTAAAAAACACTCAGTGTATGTCTTTCAGCTTAACAAGACGATCATTAGACTCAATCAACAAAGTGTAAAACTCTACAAGTGAGCTCTTTGGATCGATCAGCCAACATGTTTTTTCTGCTCACACTGTGCTACAGCAAGAGACAGATGTGAAGCAGGGATCAAAACTATGAAACATACTTTACATACATTACTTACAGCTGTACAAAAACGCTATATTTGTGAGGACATCTACCAGTGTCTGCTGATATTTGGATTACTGTAGCTGAATAATACTACACCTACTCTTTAACCTAACCTTAACATCCGAACACCATTTTTTCTGCTCTATCAGATTGTGCAAAAAATGTTGAGTTGTGTTGAAAACACATGCTCAAGACAGGACCAGCAAAATCTCCTCATATGAGCAAAAATGTCATGCTCAAATGTGTGCTAGTTGAAATGAGCCATCACTCAAAGGTTTTACATTATGCCAAACTTCAGACGTTACAGCAAACGCTCCAGAAAAAATATCCTGTCAGGTTTTATCGCAAAATAAGATGAAACTGCCCCAAAGAGATACAAGGCAAGTATTAAAATAACTGGAAAATGCTTAAACATGCACCAAGCAGACACACTAAGCACCCCTCTTATCCCTCTTCAAAGGCACGAGCGCGCGCACACACACACACACACACACACACACACACACACACACACACACACTCTGGCCTGAATGACAGGTCAGCTACTGAGAGGCCAGTAACTCTGAGATTTAACAGACGGACACTAAGCACCAGACCAGCTCCGACAAGGGCTGCCCCAATTAGCACACTCAAAATACACACACACGCACGTTCATCTTTAACACAATATCAGGTCACAGAGTCATAAACCCGTCATTATGACGTTCATTCTGTGACAAATGTTTCAAATAAAACCCACAAAAATTAAAATCCACAAACAAACATATATGGACTGATTCGGAGTGATAGGTCTTCTGAACATGTAGCCCACTAAGAGCATGCCTCGAACATGACGGAGCTCAGTGTAGAACCGCCAGAGAGGGTCTGGCTGTCACGTCCAGCATTATAACCAGCATTAAGGTTCTCATATTTACTAGAGTAACACACGCTCAGGGTCCTGTACCATCCTGCGTAAAATGCGTATGTTGGAAGGTGCTAGAACAAAACAGTTTGTAGCTTCCAGGGCTAAACAGCCTAACAGTGTCCACTAAACGGCTAAATCAGTGTTTGGTAACCCTGCTTTGGGAGGCCTACAGCTCCGCATGGTTTCAACTATTCCTTGCCTTAAAACAGCTGATCCAGCAAAGACAGATGTGGAGCAGGGATCAAAACTATGAAACATACTTTACATATTTCACCTACAGCTGTACAGAACGGCTATATGGGTGGAGATACTGCATGTCAAGGGAAACAACATGCTGTAGGTCATGGTTAATCACTATAAAGGGAATACAGCTGACGGGTCATGGTTGACCGTTCCGTTCTGGGATCAAGAAGAATGTCACGCCAGTCTTTTCTTGAATCTCATGTCAGTGAGTAAACCTAAAAAGGGTACACTTTCTCTCTCAGCACACCAGTTTACAGAGCACTGCTGCTGCAAATCACGGTCTTCACCAGCCTAGTACTCGCAGCTTCAAACGCAAAAAGGCGCTACAGCTTCATTTAACATTTTTACATTCTTCAATGCCTACAATAACACTTGCATCATTTGACACATTAACCCAAACATGTTTAATGTTACTAGCTGTTAAGGAATATTACAAACACTGCTCATAATGCTGGCTACAGAAGAACTTTTCAAAGCAGCTAACCAAAAATGAACGCCCTCTTCTAAGAACCACCCACTATATATATATATATATATATATATATATATATATATATATATATATATACATACATACATACA
>CM067484.1:32488286-32500480 GCA_034552555.1 Semaprochilodus insignis
CTTTTAATAATTATTAAAATGTCTTTTTAATTTTTTAAAGTTCTTGTGCATTTTGTAAGCTTTTGTCTGTTTTACGAAAGAAAAAAAACCTCATCACTGTTGTCAGTTGACTTGAAGGGTCTCCGACTGACGATTCGACTCGTCGTCTTCTAGAGGGCAGCCCTACTACAGACACCGCAATTTTGAAAAAAGAAACTATACTCAGCTGACTTTCAGCAACATTAGGGTCAGGAGTCGGTTTAGGAGCAGGTGTAGGATTTCTCTTGAGGTTAAGTTTGGATTTAAGCTTAGAGTTAGGTGCAGACAGAATCCAGCACACTCAGCTTCAAATTCAGATGCATTTAATAAATATTTAGTTCCTAGGTAAAGACTAAACATCTGCATTCTATCTACAGTGGACCATCAGAATAAAGTGTTATCATATTTTTAGCAATATTAAAAAGAAAATGAGCTTAACATGTCCATAAAACATGTGACATCGCTGTGGCAAAAAGGCTTGTTTTTGGCATTACATTACATCTCCTTTTTGGAAACATGCTTTCTGTCTGTATATGGTTGGGGGGTGGGGGTGTCCTACAGGGTCTGGGGCCTTGTAATGAACCTCTTGGGGGCCCCCCCCTCAAAATCCAAATCCTGGAAGATCTCTGAGAATAAATTTCTGCTCTCCGTTAGGAAAAAGCTCAAAAACACTGTTTGTTTAACTGCTTCTCCTGCAATCCGCAAGCTTCTGTTTTTAATAATCTTAACTAATTAGAGATGCAGCACTGGTCGGTCTCAGGGTGGCGCTGTAGCAAACTTGTTCGCCCAGGTGCTCCTTCATAGCCTAACAACAGTAACTATGCCCGGGACATCACTGAAGAACTTTATAACACGTAGCGGGATACGTCAATCTGACTTGCTCAATTCCCCAAGACCTTCGTGGAAAGGGTGAACTGTTGCTCATTTCTCAAAGCAAACACAAAAGATAAAGAGAGAAGATATACAAGCTCTCGATTAGTGTGTGGAAGACCTGCCAAACTAGAAAACAGCATTTCCAGAACAAAAACTGTTACACCACACATTTATTTTTTTTGCCATTGAAGCATCAGCAGCGCTACTGTGAGTGAATTAGCAGCCAGCTAACACTGGAGTACCAACATAGAATCCTCACCCATGACCACTGAGGCAAGTCCCCTGGAGACTACTCAACAACTTGACGCAAAGCATTACTTTTACCATTACATGCTCCAGTGCAAAGCTGAAGAAGAAAACTCCGTGCTGCATCTGATTTATTCAGAAAACACCAATAATTTCTCCAAAATATTCCCAAGACATTCCGAAGTATAATCTATCAGTCTCCTTGGCTACTGCTCAGGAACCACCAAGGACAGAGATGCAAATGCGGAATTAACATAAAGTGATTGAAACCATGAACCAGTGGGGCACAAAATATTGCCCTAAATGGAATATGCTTCATTAATGCTCCCACAACAGTATGTTAATTTCCTAGAATCTAACAGGAGAACAAAAACTTAATAGAAAACACCTTTTATTGCAGCTCTTCTCAAAGCAGGTCACCATGTCTCTCATAACAGCCAAACTGCTGCCCATCAATTCAAGTTTTCCACTGTTACTTTTCAATTCGGTAATTAAAAACGTGCCAAGTCGTTTTTACAAACCAAATTGTTGCTAAGCCTTTATATAGCATGTACACTTAGCTACAACACTCAGCTTCAGATCCATCCAAGGGTCTTCCTTAGTATGAAAAGGTGGTTTAGATAATGATTCGACACCTGAAAGCTCTGAACGCTGACGCATGCTGGGATTAAATCAGGAGCCTTGTTATTCCCAAACTCATTTCTGCAACGGAAAGTGGCAAAATCTAAACAGCCGCCTGATTAATCTTATGAAATTGCATTAAACATAGAAAACAATTTCATTTGTATTTAAAGCAGCATTATGCGTAAGCTTTTGCTCTTGGGGTCCCCCTACATTTTACACCACAGTCGAGAATACAAACTGCACTTCGAGCCCCCCACATGGACTCTGTTGACGAGCTGAAGGTACAGATACATGTGTACGTGTCACACAGGCATATGGACGTTTTTGGTTGTTTCTATGTGTAAATAACCAAAATGGCCATCGTAATCCATCATCTCTATGCCTGTATGAGATGGGCATAAACAAAGGCAAGCACTCTCAGCTCATCAACAGATGAACATGTACAGCAGTTCATGAGGGGGGCTCAAAGTACAGTTTGTACTCTCGACAGCGGTGTATTACACTGTAACAGTAGGAGAACACCAAGAGCAAAAAAAAATCATACCTGATCCTTGTTCGATGCGAGTGCACACAAAGGGGAGTCAGAATCTACCAGGGAGTCAGAATTCAGTACAACACCTGCAAAGACGACATCAGAAAAGAAGGACCCGTGTGGACTTACAGGAAGAGTAATATTCCAAGAGGTTCAAACCTTATAAGGCTTATTTGCTGCAAGATTCAGAGAGACTGACCAAACTTTGCATGCAGCCTGAAACAGGACTGAGGTTAGATGACAACTGGCATCCGTGAGATGGGGATGACGCAGCTAAGGTTACAGCCTCCATCTTTCATTAACAGCATTGCCAGGAATGAACACTCTGCTGACAGTTTTTCACAGTTTTCCGAACTCTTGCTCAGTCACTCTTTTTTTCCCCCCTTCCCCGATAACCGTCTCTTCACAGCCTCTGCCATGATGTCCATGCTGGTAAAGTCGATGTAGGAGTCTACGATTGATTACCAATAAGTCGATCTAAGGCTGGATTAAAGTTGCCCAGTACCACAGCCCGATTTCTCCTCTCGCTCAAAGATGAAAGTACTGTTTATCAGATGGTTTTGCGTGATGGTTAGGAGTGACATTTCCTCGGCATCCTTTCATCATTTTTTGACTCCAGTTTCCCAAACTCTTGCTTTCTCTCTGACCGTTTCTGTCCTCACACAAGAGCATTATCTTGTATCCAACCTCTTTCAAAATATCTCCTACAAATTAATCATTTGTATTTAATGGCGGTTTCAACTGGAAGGGAATTAAAGGGTTTCTGACTTAACCATAACCATCCTTATACGCAGGCGAGCTACGCAACTTGACGGAAAGTTGCAGTAATGAGTGTGTGGGGGTGGCAGGTTCAGGCCTGGTGGTTTGGGAATGGCTGCTTTACTCTGTTTTGAAGATTCGCAGATAAATAAATAAACGACAAGACATCCGCTTTCACTCCTAACTAGGCAATTTGAAGACAGGATATGCACATGAGAGCAGAGTGAGAGTTTGTAATCCCAGCAGTCCACTGTGTGCGTGTGTGTGTGTCCAATTCCCAGACGTCCGCAGCATTCATGCAATCACATCTACTGCCCAAACGCCTACAGAGCGCTACCGAGGACCTGACGGAGAAGGGGGAAAAGTGTGCATGTGAGCATTAGAGGGAAACGAAAGAGGCCCACGTTCTTGAAGTAATTCTCTGTGATACCAAACAACAAACAGTGACAGTCGGAAGAACAAGGAAGGGAAAAAAAACACATTAAATACAGTTTTTATTTCTTCCCGACCCAATAAAAACACAAAGGCTGAAATGAACAAACACTCAGAGAGCCTCTTAACATTATGCTAATGAACAGTCCATTAGAAACGCAAGTGCTGAGAGAAAAAAGGGCTAAAAGGCTGCAGGAACACCTGTGTCAGTGTGTTTCACAGAGTGTGCGTGTGAATTGTGGGAACATCATTTAGGAGAGTGTGTTCCACTTGTCTCTTGTAATTATGCTTTTTGGGTCTCTCTCCACCCCCCCTCCCGTTCGCTCTGTGCACTATTGACTGTCCTACTTTAATATAACATGTGAGGGCCTTCGTTTATGAGAGCTACTTTATGCCTGGTGCTGCAACTAATGACCATTTCAGTAATCATTTCCTCTAT
Organism: Semaprochilodus insignis; assembly: GCA_034552555.1. Lineage (NCBI taxonomy): Eukaryota > Metazoa > Chordata > Actinopteri > Characiformes > Prochilodontidae > Semaprochilodus > Semaprochilodus insignis. Next base: position 32,492,210 of record CM067484.1, read on the forward strand.
CAACTAATCCAACTAATCGGTCGATCTAGCGAATATGTTCGTGTGTAAGGGAACAGAAACCTGAATTTGAACTGCTTATGTTTACATCAGAGGTGCACAATAGAAATATCGGCCCCAGATCACAAAAATCACTTGCAGCTGGATCATCTTTGAGATTCACTTTAACAGAACCGAGTTCAGTTCATTTAAAAATAACAATATGTGAAAATAGTCTTAGTCCCAATTTCTCCCAATATGTCCATGATCAATACTGGATATCAGCACTGGTGCATCTCTAGTGTACTGGTGCAACTGTTACACTCATTTTTCAGATGAAAACAGGAATGCAGGAAGATGTTTTAATAGGGGGTTTATGTAATTTATATTTTTATACATAGAAAAATTAGGCCAAAACCGAAGTCGAACAAAATGAAAACATTTGGCTGATGGCTGAAGGCCGAATACCAAACACGGTTTTTTCACAGTGTTTCATTAATTTTGCCACTTTTTGACCTCTGCACCAAATAAATAGGCTAAATCCCAGATAGCAAGCGGATGTGGGCCACGTCTGGCAAAGATACGGCACTGCTGGCTTACTGTCGGCACTGGCATTGTTCAAGCTGAGGAAGAAGCATTTAAGCTTGTTTTAACTGCCTAGGAATGAGTGACACATATAACTTCAGAATATCCAGCCTTCAGTGTCTAATACAGTGTCTGTACAAGGACCACTTTATATTCTTTTGGTGAAGAGCTGAACGATACAGACCAAAAAAGAAAATAGTCAGGATATTTAAATTGAATAGCAATATACAAAATATATCTTGGTATTTTCTACAAAGTGGGCTAAACGTTTAGATGCGAGATGTCACATGCACTTTTACTAAAACAGACTGTAATCAAAGTAAAATGCAGTGACAGGGTGTCCTTCAACCCCTGTGTGTTTTACAGTGACGATGGTAAATAATAAGGAGACAGAGCTGAATGTGTGGCTGTTTATTAGAAGGAACAGCACAACGTGGCCAACATGGCGTCTTAAGTGTTTAGGAACAGAAACTGAAAGTGAGCAACAGCCAATAAAGAGCAACGCACTGGCACAGCTTTACGGAAGTAAGTAATGGGTCACGTATTGTAACACAACATCAACTATATTGATAAACGGTATTGTCTAGTCCAATATCTCATCTGAAAACATAACAATATGCCTGAGAAAGCTGATATACCACCCAGCCAGTATCTGGGCATGTTAATACCGAATGCTGGTGATTAGATTTTTAAAAATTAGAACTTTCAGAACTAGAACTAAATGCTTTCTAATCTATGCTCTGATTGGCCACATTCCTGATTTTAGGCCTGTGTGTTAACAATTAACATCAGGTTTTTAGTCAAAAGATTTTGCCATAATTGAATAATGAAATAATATAATGAAACAGCCTCGTCCAGGTTAACAGCAGAAAATAATTATGCTGAGGAGAAACAATGAACAGCTCTGTGTGTGTAGTGAAAACAAGGTCAACACTCCTGACACCCTACAGCCAGCCTAAAGAGGCGTATGACTTAGAATTACAGATACAAGGAGTCACATTTCCTCCTCTGTGTGCTCAGACGATTCATATAACTAGGTTAGAATCAGCCGTAAGCCCATATGACTGCAGCAGGACACTTAAGCGCTGGGCAGATCAAATATTTAGAGATGAAGAGAGGCTGCATTGTGCAAGTGTGAGTGTACCGAGCGATCAGAACACAGGCCTGATGCACAGTGAAGGTACCTATATTATTTGCACAGTGACTTTTCCCTCTTTTACTGTTGGTTATTTGGGAACCTGAGCCCCGGAGCAAGCCTATGCATCATATGTTCTGGCTACAGCTGGGTGATACATATTAAACAATCGACATAATATGTTCTTGATAACTGTCAAGTCACAAAAGGTGCTGTAACTACTAACTGATGGGGTGCGCTGACTCTGATTTCTTTACAGCCAAATTGGTGGATGGTGGACAGTTTTTGGGCGCATTAAAAGCACTCGCACATTTCCAGCACTTTCCATATAAACATAATTTGCACTCTAATTAGCTAGATGGACGTTTTTAAATAGGTTGTCTGTATCAATATCATGAATGAGAAATACTACACTGATAGTAAGAGGAGACTTGCTGTTTGAGTCATGCTTAATTATACTACAGGGGTAGCAGCAACATTCAAACCCGACTGCCCTTACATTATTTACTTCATAAGACTGCAACACAGGCCAAAATAAATAACTGACTATTGACAGTTTCTGTTTGAAATCAAAATAGGACTTTTTTTTAAAATTATTATTGTTGTTTTATTATTGTTTTAATAATGTTTTTATTATTGTTTATTGTTTATCTCTTGCTGTAGTCACAGGCTGGAGGTTAGGGAACCAGTCTTGTGAGTGGAGGGTCGCCCATTCGATGCCCTAAACCAACAGTAACCCCCAACTGCTCCCCGGGCGCCGTGGATAGGGCTGCCAACCGCTCCGGGCAAGTGTGCTCACTGCCCCCAAGTGTGTGTGTGTGTGTGTGTGTGTGCTTTTGTGTGTGTGTGTGTGTGTGTGTGTGTGTGTGTGTGTGTGTGTGTGTGTGTCTGTTTCACTTCACGGATGGGTTAAATGCGGAACACAAATTCCTCTGTGTGTAAACACACATGGCAAAAATCTCACATTATTATTATTATAGAATACAATAACAGAAAAGTTGCAATAACAGTTACATATATGCCAACTTCACAGTAAACTTCAGACTGGCGTGGGCAATGATATCACATTGTTACTAGTCTTAAATTACCCACAACATGTTTTTCAGAGGTATATGTTATTAGCAGCGCTGCCAACAGCACCATACTAGAACAGCTTTAGCTTTCGGAGGAAAGCACATCGATGTCACGTGTCCTTCTCCCTCTTCTTGTTAAAGAAGGAAGTAGGTTAGCCTGAATGGCACAACATTACTTCAGTAGTGTAGAAACAGTCCGGATATGTACAGCCTGATGTTTATCAGTTCACTGTAATTTGAAGACTTTGCATTGCAAAGATACTCTTCGCACCACAGTTGACAACACAAGTGACGTTTTCAGTCACCTCAAACAAAAGCACACCACACAGTTCATTGCTTCGTGTATGTCATCCATCGTCTTCAACCACGGCCTCGTCCACATGGTCAGAGGTAACCCAACCCAGACCTTCCTAATGAAAGCATTTCAAAAGTGCATAACAACTTATGAACACTCAAGCAAACACTGGAGATGAGACAGAAGCTGTGACCATTCACCTTACTGAAGCTGTGGTCCTGACAAAACAGTTGAAAACCAGGCCTTCAGAAAACTAATCCACACTGCCGATGCTTATTACGACAAACCCAGTCTCAAATACTTCTTAACAACCACTATTCTGCATTTCTATGTCCAGTACAGAGAAAAGGTGGTGCTAAAATCCAACACACACATCGGACCAGTCGCACATCAAAACCCTTTCTTACCATCCGTTTTATTTAGGAATGGAAGCTTTCCCGTGACCTGCCTACAAACTAATGACTTCCCTGAAGACCAGGTGCTCAGGTGTTGGGGTCTACAAGAGGAAAGGACCTGTATGACCCCAGAGCAAACAGGATCAAGGCCTTGCAACTGAACAACTGGATTTACATACAGTGCATGGCCTACAGACTTAGCCACTTAGCCATCGTGACTGAGGCAAAATGTAAAACACTGTTCATTTCTATGTAAGTCTGTAGGCTTAGGTTCCTTTATAGTAGCACTTTGTATAGTAACTTTTCAAGTCCTAACAGGTTCTAAAAATATTCCACACTCCGACCAGTTTCTGTGACTGAAACACTGGGGATCACACACTAATCAACTTGGGATTACACACTACAAGACTTTTAAGATGCTGCTGAACTGAACTGAACTGACACAAACTAACCAAGCAACAAAACCAACAAACCAACCAACCAACCAACCAACCAACGTGTTACATTTTCCAATAGTGTTTGTGCTGATACAGTAAAAGAGAGACAGGAAAGCACATTTAAATGAGGATCATGGGATGTAATGATTTGATTTTTGGGGTAGTTTTACAGCTTCAGATGTGTGTTCACTCTGCTGTGCTTGTGCATCAAACTCATTAACAATCTTCACTATAAAGTGACTTTTCACCACTTTTCTTTTTTACTTGCTGTATTTTCTGTAGCTGTCTTTATTGGCTGTTGGAGGATCTTGTTTATACTGAGCCACTGACCAGTATACACTACTAGACTGCGCTTAGATTTGAGTGGGGGGGGGCACAATCCGGAGGCAAAATGTCTGCGCTCCTTGCACACTACTGGATTATCTCTGCCAACTGTCGACTCCAACTGCCCCAAAATCTGCAGACTACAACAAACCAGAACAGACACAGCCAGACTGGAAAGCAGGGCTAAAACTGGGGTAAAAGTCATGTACTGTAACCCCGTCATAAGCTTATTACTACAAAACGGTATTATAAACAGTCAACATGTCCTCAATCATGGCTGTTGGGTCAGTCAGGTACAGCGATAAGGCCCCTCCCTGCTTACGTCACATGTGCGGCCGAGTGTGAAACACCATTTGCATGTATCACAATATCAAACCTACCCACCAAGTTTCAGTCCTGTCGGTTGATTCCTTCTGGGTGCAGCTATTTGTGCAACTGATGTTTTGACGATGATTGTACTTGGGAAAATATGGCTATGATGATTTATACCGATGCTGCTCAACACAAAACAAACATGGGAAATCTAAACAATTACAGTACTCTACGTACATGACTCACGTTACTGTGTGTCTGTTTAAGAAAGGTGCAAAGAATCCAAGATTAAAGTTAAATTTCAGTTAAATTCTTCTCTCAAATTGACCTCAAAGAAAAGTCCAAAAGACCTCTGTGTTGACCATGCAGCATCTATTTGCACGAGGAAGATTAGTGCGTTCTCTTTTTGACTAAAGAAACAGAGGGATTTGGTTAAACTGCAAACAGAGCTCAACCTCTCTGAGCAGAAGCTGATTAATGAATCATGTTGGGGCTCTAGACGTAATTTGACTGAAAGGGTGTTGGAGCAGAAAGTAGTAATTACTCAAGTACTGAAGGCTGACAGAAAGACAAGGCCACATGGCAACAACGAGCCAGGACAATAAAGTACTGAGTCCACTTCACAGAACTATGTGAGCATGTCCTACCCTAAGCCAGTTCTTCACCTTGCGAAGCAGAACACAGTAAACTGGATGTTGAGGACACGGACCTCACAAAAACAATAAAGGCAGCCAATCGATGAAACAACACCAGGACTTCACTACTGATGACCTGCTGGATCTGGCTTCTCTGGTTGATCCAAGGATCCCAAATTCCAGTTCGTTAACAGTGACGAGAAAGAGAAGGTACAAGCCAGAGCAGTTGCTGAGCTGGAATCCATGGTTACAGTACAACATCCAACAGCAGCACACGGCGGAGGTTCCTATATCAAAGAGCACAGTGACAGAAGCAGCACCAGCTAAAAAGCCAAAAGGTACTAGCCATTTTCTTTTCAGCTACATCAGCTTCCCCATGTCTGAAAGACGCAACATAGGGAGAAATTAAAGCATACGTCTCCATACCAAAAGCAGTCACTGAAGTGCATCCACCAGAATGGTGTAAAAGTGCATGAGGGGAAATTTCCACAGGCTAGATGCCTTGCTAAGGAGTGCCGGCGCATTCCAGCAACAAGTGCTCCATCTGAAAGGGTGTCTGACACAGGTGGAAATACAGGCACCACAAGCCAATCTGACTGCCATATGCATGTTTTTGTTCTATGTTATGAAAAGCATAAACAACCCCAACACTGCATGATATTTATTTTAAATGCTTAGCATTATGAGCAGTGCTTCACTATGGGGCTTCTTACAATGCAAATACTGGGAAAACATCATTGGTGTTTTTACATTTTAGAAGGTATACAAGAAGCTAATTAACCAGCCGGAAAGGTGTTATTTTTTATATCCTATAATAGAAATCCATAGCAAACCAGAGCAAGTACCACAAAACCAGAGCTAGAACAAAGCTAACTTGAGTTTCTCAAGTTTAAGCAGGCTTTTACGTGGCGTTACCACATAACCTGTTGAGCTGAAAAAGGAAAAGAGAGCTGCAGAAAAACCAAAAAAGGCTTTGCGGCTCTTGGAAAACACATGCACACTGTGAGCTGGTGCTGCATGGAAGCTACACAGCAAAAGGAGCTCTTTAATTTCTCAATTTTGTGTCGATCCTATCACTAAACACGATATACACTGTCACTGGACATACTGCACATGACTTTTGCACAGACCACATTTTATGTTGTTTTGTTTATATGTAAAATTCAGCAAATAAAGTGTCATTGTGCATCAAGTGTGCAGAAGTGTCCTCTCTGTGGAGGATGTGTTACTATGTGTCACTACTTTCACATTTAACCGGGTTGCTCTATGCTATGTCTACATATTAGGTCAAGCTCCTATTTTAAAAACATGGATAGAATTCAGTTTTGCCTGACGTGGGCTCTTTACCAGTGCCTGTTCGAAAACGTGACGCAAATCTAATTTTACCCTCAGTTCTCCTGTCCAGCATGGACGATTACCACCTGGCGACCACAGGCAGCGAGATAGCTGTCAATCAGCGCTAACATCCAATTACATCGCCCCACTGCCCTGTCCTAGTTTGGTTGTGTGTATGTTTGTTTAATTTTGCCATGGAAAAAGTTCCTCCCCTAGACTGACCCCTGAATCCCCAGACGAGCATGCATGTGTCTGAGCGTATCTCCACCATTACTGAGTTTTCATAAAGCAGCAGTGGCCTCCGAAGAGCCATCAGCACGTTATGTTCTGCCTGGGTCAAGGGCTGCTCTGCGAATTCCTCGGACTCTTCACATACAAACTCCACACGGAAACCAGCATTCGAAACCTGTCAGTGCAACAAATCACAAAACATGTTAAACCGCTGCTCCTGGTTACTCAGTTTTAAGGGCAAAGTCATTTAAACGGAGAGAATGTAGTCGAATGAGAGGTCATACTGCATTCTGGGTACATTTCACTTCACTGTGCACTGCACTCAATGGAAACATCTGTCAGAGCATTCATTTGTTCGTTTGCTGAGTAGCTCTGTTTTAAATGGTAATGCTTCCCTTAGATATGTCAACCTCCTGAACAGAACCCATAAGTACTCTACAGCCTATTCTTCCCATAGAGCTGCAGTTCAGCTCTGATTCAGGTACAATTATTAAACAGCACTGGCAGAGACACTTCCACAAAGAACCAATTTCCAGCCCAATGCTCTCCATCACTTTCTCTCAACTCCTACTTTCATTCCCAAGTGTGGCAAGACTAAAAGGTGCACATCGGTATGGAGTTACATGATAAACATGTTATTATCTATGGACCAAAACGGAATTCCTGGTATGATGTCCTTGTCTCCACCAAGACAAAAGCGGGACTCGTCACTGAAGATGACCCGCTGCCGTTCTGAGTCACTCCATGACAGTCTGGCACGACACCATTGCAGTCCTGGGTGACACTGACATGGTGTTAAGGGGAGGCGTCGTAACCATCTGCGTGCATGTAGTCCTGCGTTGTGCAGTCATCTGCCAATGGTGCTGGCACTACCAGAATAACTCATGGAGGGCATCCAAATGACCACAATCGTGGCTGTTGGGTCAGTCAGGTACAGAGATAAGGCCTGTCCCTGCTTACGTCACATGCTCAGCCGAGCATGAAACCTGAATCATTGGAATGTCTCGCGATGTCAAACCTACTCACCAAGTTTCATTCCTGTCGGTTGATTCCTTCTGGGTGCAACTCTTTGTGCAACTGATGTTTTGACGTTGAGTGTATTTGGAAACTATTGCTCTGATGAATTATGCCAATGTTGCTCAGCACAAAACAAACATGGCAAATGTAAACATGTACAGTACAATTATTCACATTACTCAGCAGGCACCCTTATCCATAGCCATTCACGATAACAGGTAAACACAGTCCTTAGCAGGACTAGCAGTGTAGCAGTTATGTTCATAAACACCCAAGTCAATTCTGAACTAGAGCTGCCTGGCGTGCACAGACCATTCTATGATTACACTGAGATACAGGCAAACAGTTAGCCTAATATATCTCTCTGGGATATAGTTAAAGACAGAGCTGTGTCAAAAACTGGCTGTACAGCAGCCAAACAGTACGTACGCTGCCAATTTGTGAGAAGGCTCACACTCGCATATGTGAGTAATACAGGAGATGTGGTCAGCGTGCACAACAATCTGTGATCTGTAAGAGCG
>CM067484.1:32500806-32526331 GCA_034552555.1 Semaprochilodus insignis
TATATATATATATATATATATATATATATATATATATATATATATATATATATACATATATATACATAAATAATCTTAATAGACAAGTGTCTTTCCAAAATGCATGATCGAATTGTCGAGGTGCAAAGAAGTCGCTGGTGCATAGCCGACACTGTTTGGTATGAAACTCATATCTATACAGTGGCGGTGAAGGAAACCATGTCTACAACACTAATATACATGTTTTATTAACTATCCCAAACCACCAGTGAACCTACATATACACAACATAATACTGATAATAGTAAAATAGTACCAAATCAGAAAAAATAGCACCCTGCATGTATATCTCTGACAATAAAGGTGACATTATTCAGCACTCACTCAGTTTTGCACATTGTTCTCTGATGTTCTACACAGAAGGTATGTGACTTTGGTTAGGGTGAAGAATTCCCAGATACACACCCTATAAATGTGGCCATGGAACAAAACAATTTAGTTTTCCCTCTTTTGCTGAGCTCATAAAAAAACTGATTGAGCTCTGCTCTGATTGGCTGGTTTACAGCAAGACACCACAATGATCAGACAGATGCAACATGCTAAAAAATGACCCTCTATGTAAATAAGCTCATACTATTTAGTTGGCTATGCTAGTCACTTCTACCTACACTAGCTACTTCCAAAGTCTGCTCAACATTGTGCAAGCTGAAGTTGACTTCCTATACTCCATCTTGCTTTGAAAATTTTCCTTTCCACCTTAAATGGTGAAGCAGTTACATTCTGACACACAGGAAGCCAACATCAACCTCTTTTAAAGAGGAACGTCATTCCGTTGACAGTTCAGTTCCTTGGAATGAGAAGTCCTGATATTCCTTGTACAGTGTGGAACAGCAGATATCTCCACACATTCTGTTAATTTCTTTGCTGTTGCTCTGTTGCTCTTGTGAACTTTGGTGGCATAAACATTAAATGAGTCAAGACTCCCACGCACCAGTTTAGGATTTTGGGATCAGCTCGTTGTCCCATCCTTTTCTGTAAGTGCAGGATTTGTATTTGAAGGAGTAACGACAGTGTCTGAAGATCACGGTATGTCAGCTCCATGTACCGGACTCTCCTTATTTAACTATGACAGTGTAGATACAACGTGGTTCCTTTAACCACAGCTGTGAATTTTCTAGAAAATGTCCCTTTAAGTTCATGTAACATATTTTAATTGCAAGCATCATGTCCCCAGGTTTGAAACACACCGCTGCAAAACTAAACTCCGCTGTATAAATGGACGAATGAATAAAAGTTGTGATTATGAAACATCATGAGTCAATTTACACTGAGCCTTGTCATGCGCCTTGGCCTGACTGGACAGTTACATGTTCCTGAAAAAGCAGCCAAAAAGCACTCGAGATGAAATTTGGTTTGGACAGACTGGAAACACAGCTGGACCGAATGTAAACTGATTTGTTTCTTCAAACTACACAGGCAACCTTTACTCCTCCCAAAACTGTGCTACTGAGCTACAGTGAAAATTATTCACAAACAGGGAAAAAAAAAGACAGCCTGTGACGGAATTTCTGGCATCATCCGGAAGAGAATTCCTCAGATTTGCAGAACGCAAGAAGAGCAGTAATGTAAATCAGATTTTATCTGCCTAACACAGACACATTAAGTATGTAGGCAGGTATAAAGTCTTATCTGGACAGTATCTGGATATGAGAAGCACGAAATGACAAGCGTAAGGTTCATGAAAGTTCAGGAGTAGCTGAGGGGCAGCAAGGCGAATAAGAAATTAGCAGAGGGCAAACACAGATTAACGTCCCAGAGGGCCCAGAAGGAGGTCATTAACCCATCCAGCCCTCCCAAAACACACAACCCACCCATCCTTTATTACTAATGATCTTGTGGTTGTGGTAAAGCTATTCAAACAAAATGCCTGTTCACTTTCCATCATTTCAGAGACAACAGTGACTCAACAAATCACATCTATCTTCCTTCTTTATGTAAAAACACCAAGGCAGCATAAGGCTAAGATTCCTGCACCTGCTCAGGAACATCATCTAGATCTAAATACACCACTACTGGGAGTTTAAGTGGTCTCTTTTATCACATATAAGACGCACAGATGCTGAATTTAATGGTGTAATTTCCAAACATTTGATGTTTTAAAATCAAAGTAAAAACAATAAATCACAGTCTAATCACAACATTAAAATTCAGGACAAGTTTAAGCTAATTTGATCATCATAAAAGACCCTACAGCTACACAAACAGAGGTGCATGTAAGTGCTATCAAACTGGTCTAGTTATGGCAGGAAGCAAGCAAGAACGGGCCTCATCACTGTACCTGACTGACCTAACAGCCACGATTGCGGACAATCAGTGAGCAGTGATGCCCTCCATCCTGTTAGCGCAAAAACCATTGGCAGACGGCTGCACGACGCAGGACTACATGCACGCAGACCGTTAAGCTGACTGCCCTTAACACCACGTCAACGTCACCAAAGACTACAATGGTGTCGTGCCAGACTGTCATGGAGTGACTCAGAATGGCAGCGGGACATCGGCGTGGAGACGACAAACGAGTCCGTGTGGAGGCACCGTGCTCAGTGCCAAGATGAATGGTTTGTTGTCATGTGTCACACGACCAGAAGGCCTGGTGTCACTCCACCTCCACCTCCACCGCACCATCTGCAGGAACTGTGTGAGGATATTCAAGCTGCATGGGATGGATTATCACAGGACACCATTAGGAACCTCCACAACTCCATGCTGAGAAGTCTGGCAACATGCATTAGCAAACATGGCGGCCTGTCGCCAAACTGAGAGACCCTACTTCTATATGTGTAGCTCAATAAATATTGCCCATATCAGTCTAAATTTTATTATACGGGTAGAGAAGTAAAGTCTCATCAGCTTTAAAACTCATTTGATAAATACAAAACTGTTATCATTTTTGGGTATGAATGTCATTATAATTACACTGGTAGTGATATAATATCATACAAAATTATATTAATGATATGATAGCAATCATTATGTCTGCATACTGGAAAACAGGACTGGCCCAATCAGCCTGGTTCATAATCCATGCTTGCCAGAGAGACGCTGACTCACAGGTAGCCTCATCAGCTATTCAATGATGCTTCACATTCAGACACTAATAGGATAACTTGTACCTTAACCTTGGCTTGTCTCTCAAACGCTGTAGCCTTAACTAGAACAGCAGCTAAAAGGGGGAAAAAACTGAGGCATATCAAACATTCAGTACACTTCACTGATCCAAAAACCTACCAGTAAACTTACCACCACACTGCTCTGTACTACACGCAGGAAACTGTACAGCCAATGTGATTATCAAACTGATCTATGGCAACTGTTATGCAAGTCCCGCATACTACTCTGGGACCGATGACAAATGGATGACGGATGTCTGCGCCGACTACACGGAGCTGTGACAAGCTGAAGGGACAGAAATGAGATATGGGAGAAGGCGAAGGGAGAGAATAAAAGATAATCACTTCGTTTTGTGAGCTCTGACTGATGTCGCTAATATTCCTTTTAAGAGTGTTCCTCGCGGATTCCTAGCACTGCGCCATTACCGACGTCATTAAGACCAATTAGGCTCGTACAGAAGTTCACCGCCTTTGTCATTCAAACAAGTAGCTTAATATCTTGGTACATCTTCCACAGAGAGGCTACAATGACCGGCTAATGGCCTCACACTGTCTGCGTGATGAGCTCCATTAAAAAAATATGACCAGTAAAAAAAAAAAAAAAAAAAAGGAAGCGGAGTGCTGAGATGGAACTGCGCTCGCATTCCAGGGAGGGTGGCAGTAATGCACTGCGAAATTAGTGACACATAGATGTGAAGAGCATTTCCTCCCACTTAACTAATCATATGATCAGCACAAACGTTACATAAGCTGTGCATGGACAGCGTCATGTTTCCGAGGGAATGTACAGCCATGTTTCACTAAACCCGCATTCCTCAAACTGCTCTACAGTTACTCTAGCTCCAGTTCGGCATTTCATCAAATTGTAATTTTGGTCCAAATTCTCTAAAAAAGTTACTAACGATGAGCTCGGCTTGTCTTCTGTCTTCCCAGGTTCACCCATGTCACTCCACTGCTGCGCTCCCTTCACTAGCTTCCAGTAGCTGCACCACATCAGATTTAAAACCCTCATGCTCGCCTACAAAGCCAAGAACGAACCAGCCCGCCCCAACTTATGGCAACGGTCAAGAGTCAATCTGTACTACGAGCCCTTCAAGCTTCAAGCTCAGCTTTACCCACCATCCTTCAAGATGGAAGACGATCATCAGGACTCTTCTCTGTCTGGCTCTCTGGCTCCCAGATGGTGGAATGAACTTCCAACGGCTGTCCGAACAGCAGACTCTCTCATGGTCTTCAGAAAAAATCTAAATCTCTTAGTGAAGCACTTAAGTGAGCACTAATAGATGTATATACTGAAATGCAGTTAACTGCTACATAGCAAATACACTATATTGCCAAAAGTATTCACTCACCCATCCAAATCATTGAATTCAGGTGTTCAATTCAATCACTTCCATGGCCACAGGTGTATAAAACCAAGCACCTAGGCATCCACACTGCTTCTACAGACAAGAATGGGTTGCTCTCAGGAGCTCAGTGAATTCCAGCATGGTACCGTGATATCACCTGTGCTACAAGTCCAGTCATGAAATTTCCTCCCTACTAAATATTCCACAGTCAACTGTCAGTGGTATTACAACAAAGTGGAATTGATTGGGAACTACAGCGACAGGCCACATAAAATGACTTGTTGTCTGAATGCATTGTGCCGAGTGTAAAGTTTGGTGGAGGGGGGATTATGGTGTGGGGGTGTTGTTCAGGAGTTGGGCTCGGCCCCTTAGTTCCAGTGAAAGGAACTCCTAATGCTTCAGCAGACCAAGAGATTTTGGACAATTTCACACTCACAACTTTGTGGGAACAGTTTGTGGATGGCCCCTTCCTGTTCCAACATGACCGTGCATCGGTGCACAAAGCAAGGTCCATAAAGACATGGATGAGCGAGTTTGGTGTGGAAGAACTGGACTGGCCTGCACAGAGTCCTGACCTCAACCCGATAGAACACCTTTGGGATGAATTAGAGAGGAGACTGCGAGCCAGGCCTTCTCGTCCAGCATCAGTGTCTGACCTCACAAATGTGCTTCTGGAAGAATGGTCAAACATTCCCGTAAACACATTCCTAAACCTAGTGGAAAGCCTTCCCAGAACAGTTGAAGCTGTTATAGCTGCAAAGGGTGGGCCGACATCATATTAAACCCTGTGGATTAAGAATGAGATGACACTCAAGTTCATATGCGTGTGAAGGCAGACGAGCGAATACTTTTGGAAATATAGTGTATCTTCTCTCTGTGTGTGAGCGCACCTCTGCGGTATATAACTCTGTATTCTTCTTTCTAGGTATTAGCACTGGCCCTTGTTTGGTCAGCGTCTGAGCTCAGGGGGAGTTTTAGACTCTAACCTATTTGTACTACCTAGGAAACATTCTCCGACTGAACACTAAGCACTTTTGTAAGTCGCTCTGGATAAGAGCGTCTGTTAAATGCCATGAAAGTGAATGTAAATGTGCCTGTCATGTTAGCTTGTAGCAACAGTAGTTTCCATCCACCTGTCAAATTAATTTGAGACTATTAGCTGTAAACGAGAGAACAAAACTAATGAAAACGCTTCTGAGAAATACCAAGCGACCTCACAGACAAACCTTCGCTGCTAAGCAGCTTCCAGTTGCTGGTTTTGTTTACATTTATGGCTGGAATTTATAAGAGCTACTAGTTCCAGCAATTGCCATTACTTGGGTGCAGCACCTTCAGTCACTTGACTCACATTATTTATTTGCCAAATGCAATTCCATTGGTTCTTCATGGCAAAAAACATTTCTCATCAAGCCAGCTTACAAATGTTTATGCATTCATTCATTTATTCATCATCTAAACCGCTTATCCTCCTGGGTCACAGGGGGTGCTGGAGCTTTGCCCACCACTCACTGAGCAGAATGCAGGAAACACTGTGTACAGGCCGCCAATTAATCACAGGCCAGAACGTCTATGCAAATTTTGGCAATTTTATTCGATATTGCAGCCTCAACTGGTCTGCCAAAATCTGCATGAGAATACTGGGAATGAGATGGGGGACCAGCTCTCGGAACAGAATCTGAGAGAGTAATTATCAGCTATTCAATATTAACTTTTATGATTATTTATTTATTTATTTATTTATTTATTTTACTTTCCTACACTTTCTTCTAGACATGAACCCTAATCAATCGACTCATAACTCTATTCAACTAGGAGAGTGTTTACCAACCCTGGTCCCGGAGCCCCACCGCCCTGCATACTGCTGCTTTCTTGCTTTAAGCCACTTCAACTCAGTAATAGTCTGGTAATGAGTTGATTAGCTGGATCAGGTGTGTTTGGAAAAGGGGGGGAACCAAACATACAGGGCAGTGACCCCTCACGACCAGGGTTGAGAAACACTGCACTAGGACTAGGACTGTTGAGCTGTTTGCCAGCAATGAGGACAGGTGTGACCCCCTGCTGTGAAAACAACTCACATCACTTCACAAACATGGATAAAACAGTCCTGCACAACTGCCACAATAAAACACTGCGTAATATTCCAGTGCTGCGAATGATCCACCACCCACCTAACACCTGCTCTGTGGTGGTCCTGTGGGGGTCCTGACCATTGAAGAACAGGGGTAGTAAAGTATACAGAGAAACAGATGGACTACAGTCTGTAACTGCAGAACTACATAGTGCTCCTATATGGTCAGTGGACCTGATACAATGGACAGTGAGTGTAGAAACAAGGAGTACCTAATTAAGTGGCCGGTGGGTGTATTCCATCAACACAGCAGAAAAATGTACAACTATGGGAGCCTCAAAACAGGTGGAAACAACTTATTTAAAGCTACAATCACTCATATTTAATACTCTGTTCCTCCGAGTGCCCTAATGTGGACGCGTTGTTAAGGCTGTGTTGTTAAGAAAAGTGTGACTGAGAAAACTGAGACCATGTGGCTTTTATCGCTAAATAGGCAAAGCTGATATCAGATCCATAAACAACGAAGAGCTGCAGAACACAGCTATAGATGATGTTGTAGAGTATGCATCAGCATCCAGTGTTTCCGCTGTGTGGTTTTAGCTGATTAGCTCATCTGAGGCAGACTCTGTAATGCTACTCACTAACCACAAAATCGTAGCGATTTCCCCTTGACTCACTAACATATTCCTCCACACAATACATTTTTGTGCAACACTAGTGCTGTCACTTAAAAAGCCCTACATTAATTTCAGCCAAAATCTTCTCCACATTAAACCGGATATCCCTTTGTTAACTCATATGGACTCTCAGGTGAACATTCTACCATGTGGTGTTTCTGTGAATGCAAACCACTGAAAAACATGGATCTCCTTTTTTTTATACGCGTCAGCGGCTTCCGTTTACACTGTGTGGATATTTCATGATGATTGGACCGACAGAAATGGCCCACAATAGCTTGGAAAAAAGTAGGGACGTAAATTTTTGGTCAAAGCCGAAACCGGACAAAACGAAACATCTGGCCGAATTCCAAACACGTTTCTTTCACTAATTTTGCCATTTTTTTCACCATTGCATAAATTAAATATGCTAAATGTAATTTTGTCTTGGGTTTTAAAGAAAAACAAATACTAAACTGCCGCACAATATGACAGCACAATATATTAGCAATAAAAAAATCCCAGCCGACGTGTGTGCTGCATTCACAGAGAACGCCTCCCTCCATGCTGGTCACGTTTGTGTCACCATGTTGTAAAACTGGGGTTTCTGGTTCTTTATGGAGGATGCCGGCATGCGCACTGAGAGCGCGAGAGAGAAAAAGCAAACGTGTGTGAGAGTCAGTGAGTGATTGCGTGAGTGCATGCGTATGCACATGTACACGCATGCTGAGCAGCTACTGTCTGTCTGCCTCGCTGTAGCAGCTCTGTTCTGTTCTTTATTCTGTCTGAAGTTCCGTTCGGCTCGAATGTTTGAAGCTGGGAAGTGTCAGCATGCTCCAGTATGACCCACAGTGGAGAAACAACCTACAGAAAGTGGGTATTATTCTGGAGCAGCTGGCGCTAGCCCTGCAGCTAACGGGCAAAAGTTCCGCTCTGGCTCCTGTCTTCATCCGGGAACTAGATAAAGGTAACAGCGTCATTAAAAACGTCATTGTTCGGTATAAATGATTCCATCGTTTCACTAATTCGCCATTTTTGGCCAGATAATTTCGGTGCATCCCTAGAAAAAGGTCTGGTTCCATTGACTTCCAATAGAATTACACCATTATTTGCCCTCTCCTGTAAAGAGGCCTTTTTGGAGATCCTTCTTTCAGAGAGTTTTTCTTAAGACAGCAACGATACAGGAAAAGCATATCCACAGCCATAGCTAATATGCTATTGGATCTGTCTCTCCTTCCACATTTCGTGAATGAAACTGGGAGGTGAAGGGGGATTCCAATAACCGAGTAAAGAAGTAAACTCTTTAAAAAGGTGGATAAAGAAATGAAGTTGAGTAAATGACATTTCATATTTGAAACAGCACGTTAACAGTCTCCACATGCATTGACTCTCAACATCATCACCATATAAGGAGATGCTTCCAAAACCTCAGGAAATTCTGGAGTTACCGTAAGACCAACTAATCTCAGCTACCAGCTATCCACAGCCATTATGGTGTACAACACCCTCAGGCTGTTTGAGCTCTGATTAGCTTCTGCTCACCTTCAAGGAAACACCATGCCTGGTTAGAGTGCAGGAAGCGTTTTCACACAAGGACATCTGTCAGCGATGAATAATTGACAGTGTGCATCTTTATACGCTAACAGGAAGATGAAGGATAACCCTGCACCATCCACGATCACGACTACTAGAAACAAAACTCTACTTCTGATAGTCATCACACTGCCCAGGTGACTATTACAAACAGAGAGGCTCCACATGGGCTGGAAAGCTCATCTAAAATGCTGTTTGTCTGGTACACATCCGTGAGGCCGAAGACCCCACGTCCTCTGTGACTAATCTGATCTCATCTTCTTGCTGCTTAGCCCCTGTGTTTCTTATACTGCTATACAAACGCTAGGCCGAAAACAACTTTCAGCACAAACAGCTTCAACACTCGAAAACAATCAAACTCCTTCAAAAAACGGAGGAATATCCTACAAGGAAACACACAGGACGAGCTTTCAACCACAGCCTTTGTTTTCCTCAGAGAAGTGGCAACCATTTTCATGGTGGCAATGTGTTAATGAATAAGTGCTGCATAAAAATATTACCTCACTGTGTTTTTTTATGTATGTTGCACTACCTCGGCGCTACTGCCTCTACCTCAACGCTACTGCCTCTACCTCAACGTTACTGCCTCTGCCTCAACGCTATTGCTTTATACTGCTTGTAAATAATATGTAACCTATATATTATTTGTCCATATATAGTTTGTTTATTGCTTGTATACTGTGTAGAGTGTATATTGTACGGTGTCTGTATGTATTGTGTATATGTGGAGTCGTTGTGTATATGGTGTATACTGTGTAGAGTGTATATTGTGCGGTGTCTGTATGTATTGTGTATATGTGGAGTCGTTGTGTATATTGCGGATACTGTGTAGAGTGTATATTGTGCGGTGTCTGTATGTATTGTGTATATGTGGAGTCGTTGTGTATATTGTGGACTGTCAGTCAGTTGTGTGTGTATATTGGTAATGTACTAGAGTCACATGAACTGCCAAAACCAAAGTCCTTGTGTGTGTCAACATACTTGGCCAACAAACCTGATTCTGATTCATTAGGGATTTGCATTCTAATTATGATATTTGTTTATTTCAGAACAGTTAATGAACAGATATCCGGTTCACTATGATGGGAAAAAAAAACCAAAAAGGAAAAAATGGACTTCGGCCAACAGTAGTGTAGGACTGTAGACTTATGTAAACTCATGTTCTCCTCATCGAGTTCTTCGAGGTGCCAACATGCTACTATAACAATGACCGAGGCGGGAGGTAGCAAACATCAGCTAGAGACATCAGCCATGCCACAGTCAGCTGCACTAGCGCTTCCTTTTCAGCCATGAGACCTTGGAAATGCTCGGGCATTTGTGTTTCATTCCAGTGAACTACAAGATACATACTTGCAAGCCTGTCACATTTTACAGTCCTGTTCAATCATCAATTCCCTCTAAGCCCCTTTCCACCGCGATCCGGTTTGTGTACCTAATTTTAAACCGTTCGGCACATTTCCACCAAAACTAAACAGGTTCAGAACCCGAAAAGTTAATTCCCAGCTGGAACCAAAGCATAGTAGGTTTTTCAGCACGAACTGTGACGATATCCGTGGGCGTGTCTGTTGTTAAAGAAAGAGAAGGCAACAATGGCGACACCCAGTGGTCTGCTGAGGAACCTCTTCTACGTCTTCTTATCTCCAGTAGTTGCTTTCTGGATATAAACAAACATCTGGAATGATAGCACAAACACTCGCAGGTGATCTATACGCTGCGCCATCTTGGTCCTACTGTTTACTACCGCTGTGCAGCACCCTCTGTTGATGTTGATGACGCATCCTTTGCATTCCTTGGTTCCAATAAAAGCTGGTGCAAACATGAACTGGTTCTCTGGATAGCACCATTGTTCCTGAACGGAACTAGTTCAAGAATCTGGGTTCATTTGGTCGAAAAGGGCTGCGTTTCACCAAAGTGTAAACTTGCTGTAAAATAACAAATGAGTGATTTCACTATTTCAGAACTGGCACCTTAAAAAAGCCCTGACTTAACCAAGCCAACGAGTACAGTGCACAAGCCTAGTTCTCATACAGTTGTTGTTAGTGATATTGAACGATCTCATATCTCCAAAATTTTAACTTCATAATACGGCTGCACAGTAGGAGAGGATTTGATAAACTCCAGCCCACGATTACCATTCGATTCACGATACTGGATCCACGATTCCATAATCTTACAACACTCTAAACAAAATATGAATAAAGGAAAATTATGACCATAATCACGTTGTTGCACAACTTTCTAATGACACTGGAGACGCGAGGCAGGAGGAGTACTGGGGCGAGGTGCTGGATGGTGTTGATACTGGTGTTTAAACAGTGCAGTTGGATTAAAGGGCATAAAGAATTAAAAGAATGTTCTCCACAATGCATCCTCAAACACCTCCACAACCTCATCCTCAAAAACATGAGGAGGCTTTCTTACGATGGCAGCATTGATATGCACAGTGCAAAGCAGAACTGCCATTTCCTTCTTTCCACAGATGATTAGAACCATTTTTCCACAGTACCCGCTCAGATGGCAGAAACGCAATATGTTGGACTTTCTCTTCAAGTCAGCCAAAGAAAGATGCTCTGCTGATTAGATTTGGAGCTCATTTCCATGCGGTGTATGGAGAATAAATCACAGCTCTTTAATCACTCGTGTCTATCTGTCTCCAGGCTTTCCGGATTTGTTTGTCTGTCAATCAGAACCAACAATTTGCGTCAAAGATGTGAGTATGAGAAAGAGAGATAGCAGCGAATGCAGAATATATGGGCTTAATCGACACTTCGGTTAAAAAAACAAATGCACGCTTTCCCTCTTTCCCTAAACATGAAAACCTCTTTGCGTGCGAATATAAATATGTCCAATTCAAACACTGTAAAAGTCACTGCCCACATACTCCCATGCACCCTTTACATCGGTATGGACCTGAAGCAATACAGGGCAGTCAAGAGTGAAAAGGTCTTGACAACCACAAACATGGCGACAATGGAGGAGTCTGCAACGTACCCACTGTGAGAGAGTTGAAAAGAAGCAGTGCTGCGGACAGCGGTGGTCTGTGAGGCCATTGAATCCTTCGCAGTTTGTGGACAGAGAATTTTTTCACCTATATTACCAATGAGAGAAACTAACAGTTATTGGTATCACCATTACTATTGTTGCTACTGTTGCTGTTATTAGCCTACTATTAGAGCAGCAGCTGAAAAATATTTTTCTTTATGCAAACACTAACACACAGCCTCTTATGAAGGTCTATTTGGTCTCTCCTCATGTTTGTTTATACCTCTTCACTCATCCTCAGTTCCATTCGCCCTTTCTGTACTTGGTGTCAAAAATAATAGTTCACTGTTTGCTACACCTAGCATAGAAATCTCACTGTTCCAGGCTTGTTAGGTTTATCACATTAAGTGTTGAACATTTTCCTGGTTCATCAGGCCTTAAACGATTAGCCGATCACAGCCAGAACGCTGCTGGGGGTACATGTGCAATGTGCTTTTAAGAACTGACTGTTTATTCGGGCTGGCGTAAGTGTATCCGTAGACCTATCTTGGATGTGTGAATTAGCAGTCCGTGTTAGCTGTGGCACGCAATCCCACTTTAACAAATTCCAAATTATTTTATATTGTGTGTAAAGAAGGGTTCACTTCACAGAACGTGAGACAGNTTTCACAGACGAGAAAGGGTTCACAGGGTGACACACTGAAAAACCTTTAATAGAAGATTTGCGGTCCTGGTGGGCCTGCCGAGTGGAAAACAAATTTCAGTAAGCACGGCGACCAGAGGTGGTTTACCTAAAGCTGGGTCAACACCACACAACTCCTAAAATTCCTAACAGAGAGAACATCAGACACTTCGGGTCAGTCTCTTACAAGACTGCTTATCTTTGTCTAGGTGAGGCAAAGTGAGGGTATCAGTCAAGTCGAGTCAAATTTATTTATATAGCGCTTTTTACAACAGATGTTGTCACAAAGCAGCTTTACAGAGAAACCGGGTCCAAGCCCCCAATAAGCAAGCCAAAGCGGACAGTGGCAGGGAAAAACTCCCTAATAGCAAGAGGAAGAACCCTCAAGAGGAACCAAGAGTCAAAGGGGGAACCCATCCTCTTCAGGTCGACCCCGGATAGCAACAAACACAAAAAGGATCAGAGTTTATAGGCAATGAATAGGAGAAGTGTTTTTAAGGCAGGGAAAGTAATGTCAGATTTGTCTGTGATTAAATAGCAGGATCGTTGGATTAAATAACATGATTGCCAAAATAAATGCTACTGGATTACACATAGTAATGGGTTATATCAACTCAAAATCTCCGTGCTTTTATGTGGATGAATATGCGGTTGGGAATGTGGATTTTTATGGATGTAACGATGCCTTGAAACACTGTGTTGTTGCAGTGCAACAGCATCCACAGTGGAGAACAGGTCCTACATTAACCCCATCAAACTGAGTGTCTTGCCGGTGATCCATTTTGAGGTGCCGACGGTCCTCTAAACCCGTTTAAACCTGCTGCCAAAGGAGTTACATCATATCCATGTCCACACCGTCCAGAGTGAAACGTATCAGTGTGCAGAATTATAAGCGCTTATGAGTAGCTACAAAACCCAAATGAAGTGTGACTTACCTACCTATTTAAAAATGAAACAAAATCAGAATTGGCTTTGTTAGATCACATTCTTCATAAATCCAATAATACAAACACAGCATAACTGCCAAAACTTGCAAACTACCAACACCACACTCTCTGGCATGATCTCGACATGCGCCACACTACTACTCCCTCTTGAGGGGGGGTATTCACAAAGCAGGATTTCTGAGATAGGAGAATAACCCAAACCCAAAAATGAGGACTGTCCAATAGAAATGACTCCCTGATCTCCTTTCCTACTGGACAGTCTTGAAGTTAGGCTCAAGTTATCTGGATAATGCTGAGATCGGACTACTACTTTGGTCTTTGGCAGTGTTCACTATGTCAGATCAGAAGCGCTGTGTGCGATACCGGGGGTTTTGGGTTCTGAAAAGAAAAAGAAAAAAAAAGAATAAAAACACTTGTGTAGCCGTTCCTGGGTGTCAGGAAGAGAAAAGTGTGAAGCCATCTCCCTTTTAAAGAGAACCTGAAGTAGCGAATGTGTTCACATGTGAAGAACAGCCTCGGTCCCAAGGAAGCAGCTGTTTCTTTGTAGGCTCTGTTATTAGCGGTTAGCCATGAGAATTTTGGTAACGCGTGTGTAACGCTACTTTGTGTCGTAGAGCTGTTTTATTCTGAGTGGGTATGTGGTCTGTGGGTTGTTGTTCCACAACAGATGCAGCGGCAGTATCACTCTTTCTCTTCGCCATGTTTACATAGGTGCACCAGAGAGCACTCCGTCCTCCTATTGGTCAATGTCATGGAACACTGTGTAGACGTCAAACTAGGCAGAAAATAATTAGTTCTAACATGCTAGTTTTCGTTGGGGTCTCATGGGGCATCTCAGACTCTGTTCCACAATTATGTCACACTACGTGGCCCGCTCCTCATTCATAACGTTTGTCAGCAACAGCAAAATCTTATTACAAACTGGGTGAATTTGTGTAGTCCGATCCAGGCAGAGAAATCCTGCTTTAGGAAACGCCCTCCAATTCTTCTATCATTAGTAGATCACCCAGATAGAGCCACCATGTTCTTTATTCAAAGTTTGATGAGAATATGAGCTGTCTACAAATCAGCTGAAACTACCACTGATGATCAGAACTAAGCATCTGGTGCTTCCTATCAGAGCGAAGTGGATGAGAGAGGGCAGGGCTTAAGCCATGCACAAACGCACACTCAGATGACTGGACTTCTTCTGAAGAGTTAATCAATTATAGGGGTTTGGATTATTGGGGTGTGAAAAGATCAGGCACTGAAAAAGTTAAAAACTATTTATGAACTACAATTAAAATCAAAATCATATTTAAAGGTCAGTAACAGTGTGTCAAGTCATTTCTAACAAATATCAAAACTCATCCTGAATGTCTAGATCTGAAAATGTGTATTATCGAGTTGTTTAGTAATCTCCGTCAGAGTTCCTTATCTGGTTTGTGTCACTGCAGTACACACAATTATCTATGAACTTTGATAGAAGTGTCTAAAGCCTGTGATCAGCCATCTAAGATTTGAGCTTTTACTTTCTCCAACATAAACCGCCTTACTCCCACCTGTCTCTGTACGCACCCTCGAGACCCCAGACCACACAAACAAAACACTGAAACACAAAGGAACAAACACAGCTTCCAGCAGAAAAGCCGTCTCACACTGTTCCTGCACACAGACGTCCCTGACCGCGGCTGACTGCAGAGAGCAGGACAGACCCAGCTGAAGCTGTGGGCAACCGCAGCAGGCCACTGGTAAACCAAGACAAAGGCTTGGGGTCTCTGTGTGTAACACAGTGCTGTGTTCAGGGGGGTGAGTGAGACAGACTTGAAAGAGGAGGAATGAGAAAGAAAAGAAAGAAAGAGGCAGAGAGAGCAAGCAACAGAGAGACAGAGAAATAAAACACCTCAAAGGCGGAGAGACAATTGGAAAAAACAGAGGATCAGAAAACAGAACAAAAGTAAAAGCTGGAAGGAGTGAAAGACAGATGGAAGAAGAAAGATCAAAAAAAATGTGAAAGGGATGGAAGAGAAAAGACAGATAGAGAGACAGACAGACAGACAGACAGACAGACAACCCGAAAGTCAGACAGACAAACCAAGACAGACAGACAGACAGAGAGACCGATAGTCAGACAGACTGATAGTCAGACAAACAGACAGATCGATAGTCAGACAGACAGACTAAAACAATGAAAGAGAGAGAAAAGCAGCAAAGAACAAGAGAGAAAAACAGAGGAAAAGAGAAAAAAGGACAGATCAAGAAAGGAAACGGAATGGAGAGAGTAAGAGCAAAAAGAAAGAACAAAGAAAGAAAAGCAGACAGGAAGATGAAATCAAAGAGAGCTGAAAGAGAAGAGAGAGAAGCAAGAAAGAAATAAGAACGACAGAAAGAGAACATGAGGAATAAAGAGAAAGGGAGAGAACAGGAAAAGGAAGAGAGAGGTACTGGGGAGAGAATGAGGGTATAAGTGAGATGGCGAGAGGAGGAAAGAGGACAGGAGAGAATGGAAAAGGAAGAGAGAGTTGAGATGCTTCATACTGTCAGACAGCAGATGTGGGAGCATTCGAGGCGCTGCTCTGACGGGCCTCGCCGCTCTGACGGGCCTCGCTGCCTGCGTACGATCGTTCCGGCTATTGTTGTTATTTTATTAGTGTCACTCTGAGTTGTTAATTAAGGCTAATCATTTCGGTCCTATCTGATGGGCCTGGAACAGCCCGGCTGCTGCTTTCTGACTCACTGCATGTGGTGCTGCTGATGCATCCAGCTCAGCCAACGCTGATAGAGGCTATTTTCTGCTAATCTGTCCGGCTGCCTTTGTTAAAAACGTCAGACTGAGGACAAAGAACTTGGAGGCCACACTCAATCAAACGGCAATCAGGAAAGAAGTTTAAGTTGGATCTTAAACCATTTAGTGCTCAGGGATACACTGGGTGTACTACTGGTATACCGTGATATTGACATATACGTGGAGACGTAACAGTATGAAAACAGGGGGTGCAAAGAGACGAAGCAATGGATGGATGGAAAAGAAAACGGACAAATGAAGCAACACGTGCAGATGTGCAGATACACTATATTGCCAGAGGTATTCACTCACCCAT
This sequence comes from Semaprochilodus insignis, assembly GCA_034552555.1. Lineage (NCBI taxonomy): Eukaryota > Metazoa > Chordata > Actinopteri > Characiformes > Prochilodontidae > Semaprochilodus > Semaprochilodus insignis. The sequence continues at coordinate 32,517,310 of CM067484.1, forward strand.
CCAAATCACTGAATTCAGGTGTTCCAATCACTTCCATGACCACAGGTGTACAAAACCAAGCACTTATGCAGACTGCTTCTACACACATTAGTGAAAGAATGGGTCGCTTTCAGGAGCTCAGCGAATTCCAGAGTGGTACCGTGATAGGACGCCACCTGTGCAACAAAGTCCAGTCGTGAAATTTCCTCCCTACTAAATATTCCACAGTCGACTGTCAGTGGGATTATAAGACAGTGGAAGCGATTGGGAACGACAGCAACTCGGCCACAAAGCGGTAGGACACATAAAATGAAAGAGTGGAGTCAGCGGATGCTGAGGCACATAGCGCGCAGAGGCCGCCAACTTTCTGAAGAGCCAAACGCTACAGACCTTCCAGTGAAAGGAACTCTTAATGCTTTAGCATACCAAGAGATTTTGGACAATTTCACGCTCCCAACTTTGTGGGAACAGTTTGGGAACATTCCCTTCCTGTTCCAACATGACTGCCCACCAGTGCACAGAGCAAGGTCCATAAAGACATGGATGAGGGCGTTTGGCGTGGAAGAACTTGACTGGCCTGCACTGAGTCCTGACCTCAACCCGATAGAACACCTTTGGGATGAATTAGAATGGAGACTGCGAGCCAGGCCTTCTCGTCCAACATCAGTGTCTGACCTCACAAATGCGCTCCTGGAAGAATGGTCAAAAAGTCCCATAAAAGTCCCATAAACACATTCCTAAAGCCTTCCCAACAGAGTTGAAGCTGTTACAGCTGCAAAGGGTGGACCGACATCATACTAAACCCTATGGATTAAGAATCGGATGTACCTCAAGTTCATATGTGTGTGAAGGCAGACGAGCGAATACTTTTGGCAATATAGCATGGATGGAAGAAGCAATGTGTAAATGAAGGAACAATCATATTTAAAAAAAGTAATGAATGAGTAACTACAGACAGGAGGTCTAATGTGCAAGCTTTTAGCTATGCTGGTTAGCTTTGCTAAGTTTCTCTGACTCTAAAACAGTTTTGTGTGGGCGGGGCCAGAGACTTTAGCCTTGTGATTGGTTACCAAGTGCTTATGGAACCGTTACCAAAGACCAGACATTTACTGGACTTGGGGAAGATATTCACAAGACATACTTTGTAAATGTATATTGTGGCCCAGAGGTAAAAAGATTAACTTAATTAGAAAGAGAACACAGACTTAGATTTCCTGAGGTGTTAAGCTGAAAAACGTTCAGTGTTTCCCATGCTATTAAACCGGCCAGGCTCACGTCACAGCCTGGGCTGGATGAGACCGACATAAACTGCCAGGCCTCGGCCTGCTAATAATGCAGTACAGTCTATCAAAGGATCTCATTCAGAAGTAAGAAAACCACATACATTTCGTGGTGCTCTGGCAGACGGGGCGAAAACAGTGAAGCGTTTTATGACAGACAGGGAAAAAAACGTTGGTTGGTTATTATAGTCTGCCTGCAACTAACACAGTGTATAAAGCCATAATGAAGAAGCGAGATAGACATCTTTTCACTGGAATATCGTCTAGAGGAAGAGACCAACGCGTAGTTCACTAATATAGAGTACTTGATCAAGGTTTAGCCTCAAAGGTTAAGCCTACCCACTTACCACAAACTGTGCAGTAAATGAGGTAAAGCTCGCTTTACACTAGGAAGTCTTTTATTGCTGCATGTCACATTGCACAGAATTGTGCATATAATGGTGTTATGCTGTACATCGGATCATGTGCTAAAGATTTTCAAGCAATAGATTTATAATGCAAGAAAATCTTTGACATTATGCACATGCTTTTTTGCTGAATAAGCCCTGCAAAAGTAGTATCAACATGTTGGTTTGGTAAAGTTTGATATAACATGTTTTAACCTTGGATCATTTAAATACGTTGCCTTCTTTATGTCAGTAAATTGTGATGTTCGTTGCCATACAGCCTGTTTAGAATGTCTCAAATGTGCAATCTCCTCGCTAGCTGTTTTCCTTGCAGAGCGCTGATGTGATGCACCTTTGCCCCATCTTTCAGGCCCTACAACCTTTAGCGGCAAGCTAGGGGGCAACAGAACATTCCCTGCTCAAGTTAAACAGGGCTTAAGTCATGGTGGTGGTCTTACTCCAAGTACAAAGCACACACATTGTGGCTCTAGAATTGGTCAAGTACAGCGAGGCGCTGTTTGTGGCCACCCTGGGAGAACCATGTCGGCATGACTGCTGTAAACTGGGTGGAGTGTTAGATGCTCGAGCTGACATGGGTGTGTGTGTGTGTGTGTGTGTGTGTGTGTGTGTGTGTGTGTGTGTGTGTGTGTGTATATATTTACACATTTAATATTTCCGTATATAAATAAATATAGGACAAGAATAAGGACATATCTCTTTGTAAGTAGCTCAGTTTTTTTGTGTGTGTGTGTTTTAAGCAAAGAATGTTCATATTGATCTGTTTTAGCAATTTGGCTCAGTTTTAAGCAAGTTGGAGGGGGAGGGAGGGAGAGAGAGAGAGAGAGAGAGAGAGAGAGAATATCAATAGTCCACAATAGTTAGCAACAGCAAAAAAAAGAAACCCTATCCAAACCCCAAACGTAAAAACTGTATACCTACCCAAAGAATGAATAAGAGCCTAATATTCAGGTCCAGCCCTACAAAATTCTGTACCAAAATTGCTGACACTCCCAGAAAATTTTGATCTTTGACTGCAGAGGAAGTAAAATGACTTTAACACTGACTTTAACCCTTAATTAAAAATACATTCAAGATTTGCACAACCGAATTACTGTGATCATTATTCCACACTGTAAACCTGCCTAAATTCAGAATTCAGTCAGGACATTTTTGCCAGTCACGAGTAGTAGATCACAATACAAGTGCTGTACGGACCAAACTACGAACAATGGACAGAGAGAGGGAGGGAGGGCCATCCTACCTGAGGCCAATTAGGCTCTCTCGGACCCCCCGCCTTGGGCAGCCATGGCATCGCTGGGGACTGAACTCATGCTCTCCCGACAATAGGGCCAGCGTTTTGCCATTTAGGAGCCAAGAATGGGCTCTTTCTCAGCAACGCTTGCTGTGCTGGGCAATCATCAAAAATCCCATTTACAACTAATGATAAGCTGTAGCTGCACAGAGCATGTCACTAACTTCAGATTAGACTGCGCTAGAACGCATTTGTGGGAGAGGCACAGAAAGGACAATTCACAATTTAGTTTTTGTTCAGATATAACAATAACTATTAAGACATTACAATGAAGTCATCTGCATGAGACACGCCGCAGCCAGAGTCCACAGAAGCACCGGGAGGAAAACGTGGTACAGGAACCTGCACTTAAACACACCCACAGTACTGCCTCAGTGCCCATTCTCCTGCAAAGAGACATTTCCCTGAGCTTGACAAACTGCTGCATAATCAGAAATACTTGGACATAATAGGAAAGTGTCGCTCACACACACACACTTACACACTTAATGTCAGTCCAGGCATGCCCCTTATATACTGCAGTATCACTGCTGTATGCTGTCCAGGTTCTCACCAACTGAGGGTGCACTGCACGATTTAGCACAAGTTCATCAACACTAAGCTTTGATTGCTGCAATTAGTCAATCATAAAACAGTCTGTAATAATTATGATTAATTTACTCGTATGGTCACTGCATTAAAATCAATCAACTGTGAGATGTAAATGGCACTGCTCAGCAAATGAGCTGCAGTGGAGATTTCACCGTGTGAACACACAGGACCAGGTATTATGTGGGAGGTCGATCATTCTCCGCACTGCAGTGACACTGACGTCGCAGTGGTGGCGTGTTAACATGTTTTGTCCTGGTATGAGTCTATCAGACACAGCAATGTTGCTCTAGGGTGGTCCGGTGGGAGCCATTGACCATTGAAGACCAGGGTAGTAGGTGGATAACTAAGTACGCAGAGAAGCAGATGAGCCACGGTGTGTAACTGCAGAACTGCCAAATGCCCCTATATGGTCAGTGGCACTCATGAAACAAGCAATGAACGTAGATTAGGTACAAAGAGGTGTACCTAATAAAGCACTTATTTGCATACATGCCAATATCGGAATTGCACCATTCCGGGCCTCATAGATGTACATGACTGAAGCTAAAGCCATGCAAACGTCGGCATGGGGACAGCGTTACTGACAAAAATGGCAATTTTTAGTGGAGGGTTTTAGAAGTGTGGAATGTCTTTTCGGATGCTCTGGGTTTTACTTCTGTTGCATGATATTGGGTTCACCTGGAAGTCAACAATGAAATGTTTAGCATTCATGGCTCTCAAAAAATCAACATCGGGATTTATTTCACAGCTGCGGTCGACAGCAAAAGTGGAGGAAATTGAACTCTGAAAATGCTGGCAGAATTTTCCATCCTGGCTCCACTGAAATCTCTGGAATATCCTGTCATCTGTCAACTGCTTCACAGTCAGCTTGGTTGTATGAAAACAACATTAGATACTGCTGTTACGAACCCCCTTAAAGTGGAACTAGGGGTATGGAGGGAGTAACAACACGGACATGTAAAGTGGCATGGAAGGACGGACACGGGCGACTCCGAATTGTAATCATTACAATTGTGTACCATGAAATGGACGAAATCAGAAAATTATACAGTGCAGTAATTACAGTGCAGAAATCCTGGCTATGATTGTAAGAAAAACAGCATAAAACTGATTTGTTTGTTTACTTAATGCCACAAATAAAATCACGACTGATGTTTACGAATGGCATTACAATAAGAACTGAAAACAAAATTCAGTTACTGTGGATTATACAGCAACACTGTGAAGCCCAATGCCAGTAACAAGCCTTGATATGACAGTGGATGACACTGCAGGTTCCTACTCGAGTAGCCACCAAGAGTGCAGTCATTCTGTATTGACGCTACACAAAGCTCCAACCATATTCAGATCAAGAATTGCCTGATAGAACCAGGTTTGGGTCTAATATGCCTTGAACAGTAGTCACAGTAATACCTGTAATCCCAAAACCGCGTGTGGAAATTGATGGGATACTACACGTTCTGGTGAAATAGTGAAATAGCACCACATGCCCTCCTTCACAGGTTCAGGAACAAACTACCAGTGTAGAAAACATTCAGTTTAAAAGAAGCACACCACCTTAAAATGTGGTATCTGTCATATTATGTAGCTTAGATCATGTAGAGCAGCCCTGGATTACTCAGCCTCACGGATTTGACCGAATTTCCAGTCTGTCAGTTTTCTCCCACTAGAATATCCTGAGTGTTCTATACCACTACGTCATACGACCATTGGGAATCTCACCCCACTGTAATGCTGAAACCCCACCTGATGTAGAAGCTATCAAACTCGGACGGCTTCCTAGCATAACCTCACGAGGAAACTCCACTGATAAAATTAAACGGTGGAGACGTAAACAAACTCATTCGGAATGGTTCAGCGTGAAACGCACTGTTCTAGAGAAACCTGCCGAAACGTTCACAGTGGAAGTGATGGGAACCAGACGTCTGCCTCTTTTGGAACGAGAATTTGCTGCCTCTGAAGTCATCCAACAAAGTTACTACATGAAATGGTTATGATTACCCTGACTGGTGTCTGAAACATCGTATCATGACAGTTCTGTGGTCAAGTTTGGCTTAAAATTTATTAATGGTGGCGGAGGGGTACACACAACACGCTGTACGGCAAAATAGTCCCCCCACCCTTTCAAACATCGCCCCCCAAAAACTCATTTTTCCAGATTTTCCATTGTTTTACCGTCATCTACACTACATACCAACACCCAGAGGACACATGTAGGCTCACTGGTGGTTTGGGATATCAAATAAATGGCTGTATTAGTGTTACAGACATGATGACCTCTGGTTCATATCACCACCACTACACAGAAATCAGAGTCTCTACACTGAACCATTTCACACGAAACCACTGTGGATCAATCTGCTTACATGTCAGTGACTGAATTATTCACAAGTGTTGAAGTTTTTATGGTCCAAACAAAAAAAAAAACACAGGTCAGATTTGGGGAACTTTACCTGCAGCGCGACGGCTGAACAGAGATTTACCTGGAGGCCAAGGTGCAGCTGAATGATGCGCATTGGTGGTTTGGCTACATGTTTTCTCCTATCATCTCAAACACAATCAAAACCGAAGCACCTGTTTCAGGCATCAGTCAACACCAGATACTACGGGCTAGTTCACCTTTCAGACATTACCGTATGAATAAGCGTCTGGGATTACTGCGCGTGCTAACGCCAAATTTAGCTAACGGCTGGCTAGGTAGCAGCTAGCTGCTAGCATTAGCATACATCCCAAAAATGACACATTTATCATCCAACAGCAGCTAAACACCTAAGGATAACTTTAAGCAGTTACCCAGAAAAACGTCTATATGTACATAAGTGTTAAAAACTAGTTAGTTAACGTCAGTTAATTAACTAAAACGCAAAAAACCCCAGCTAGCATAACGGTCGCTATTAGCTAGTTACGCTAGCGTGCGGCTAGCAATGCAAGGCTAACGCCTCCCTACTTCCCTAATATTAACTTGTATCGCTTAGTTTAAGAGGCTTTGGGCCTGTGTACCACTAAAACATGGTTCAGAGCTGTTCCAGGAGAGTCTGTGTCGAAATATTGATTCCCCTGTAAAACATGGCCTAACATGTTTGTGTGCAGAAGAAGAGAAATGTTTCTGAATTCACAGCGATTTCCTAGCTAAAATTAGGCGCCTCATGTAACCGGGACGCTAAAAAAACTAAACAAAATCACTCAGAGTATGTAATAAACATCTAACCTGAAGTCCAGCAGGTGTGACGAACTGTTAGGAGCTCAAAAGACGATCTGCTGGCTGCAGGTAAACGTTGCCAGATTGCCCAAAGCAGTTGTTCTACACGGGTTGCCAGATTGGACCGTTTACACGCAAGCAGTAGCTTCTTCGCTGGCCAATTCACAATACACCAGCCATGACACTGACAAATTAGGGTTAATATTTCCATAAACAGATTTTATATGTAATAACCAAATATGAAATTATTATAAAAATGTAATCCATACATTTCGGTTTCAGTGTCGAAACGTAAAATGCACTCTTTACAGCCAGTGTGTGTGGTTTGTCCATTCTGGGCTACAGTAGAAATGCTGTGGTTCTATAAAGCTGCCTTGTTACATGAAGGGCTCATTGTAAGCTCATTACAGGTAGCCACACTCTAATGAAAACATAGTTATATATATATATATTCCGTTTCTGATAATAGAGTCCCTGATATCGCTCCTTTAATGAACATAACTGAGAAAATTATAATAATAACTGTTAATAATAATACTAAGGAGAACAACAACATAATAACAGTTATCACCACTAATAATTAGCCTATAATTACCAGCACAAGATCATTTTTTACAGTCCAGTGTGATTAAAAATAGGCTGAGTGGAAAACTAAACAATCTGGCAACTGTGTAGGCACTCACTAGTCGTAATACCAACATGGACTAAATAGCCAGGTGTTTTTTCCATGTGTCTTTTACACACTCACTTGTTTCTGAAGTACCTATGGCTGCTGCTGTCAAGTGTGGCACAAAACCACCACAGTGTAATTTATAGGAGTGGAAACTGAAATGCTGAAGGTGTGGATAAGGAAAATGTTAAGTAGTGGCCTGAGGATCTGTATAAACGCACTCTCTCATTACCCTCATTTACAGGTCATGTAAAAATGTGTCTGAAAGGGTTATAATTGGTCGGTCTGTCCAAAGCACAGCCTACTTCACAAAAGGTCATGTAAAATAAAAAGCAAGTGACCTTGTAACCCTATAATTCCCAGTCATTCTCTCTCTCTCTCTCCCTCTCTCTCTCTCTCTCTGTCTCTCTCTCTCTCTCTCTCTCTCTCTCTATCTCTCTTTTTGCTGCTGTGATTTCACCCTCAGTCCTGTCACACAGTGTGCATGTGAACGTATGAGAGCTGTACGTGGCCTTGCATTGTTTCTGTATGTGGATTTGAAGCCACAGAACTAAACCCTGAATGTAAATGCTAATTCCCCAGTAGCCATTTATCAGTGGCTTGCTTGCTACAGGGGTGGCATAGTTCCACGCCAAATCCTTCAGCATAATGTGGCTTTCGTGCAGTGTGTCCTAATGCAGGAGTCTGTAGGGGCCTGCCTTTCATGTGTCTTGTTGTGTATGTATATATATATATATATATATATATATATATATATACACAGTATATATTTAAAACATATATATAAAATAAAAAAACAGGGAACACACATGTAGCGTAAAACTCTTTATTTCAGATACTTTGAGTTCTCAGGGAACAAAGCAGCTAGCAGTAAATGCCAGTCTGAAATATGATTTCATCTGGCTGAACAATCTATGAAAATATGCACCAAATTAGAGTTTAAATAAAAACATTTAAACTACAAAATGACAATGATTTCAGCTTAGAACCAGTAAAACCGGGCCAGCTGTCAGTGATATGGCTTTTTTAAAGGGCCCATAGCCTACATTTTTCTTGTATATTGTTTTTTTTTCCCTCCTTGAGGTTAAATTAGAACATTTGTGTGGTTTTACATACCAAACATGACCACAATTCAATTTACATGACCGATTTTCCAACCTCCCTTACAACGAAACAGGCTGTTTATGTTACTGTGCCTTGAAGACTGATTGAAAATAAATGAGCTCTGTTCTGATTGGCTGTCCTGTATTGGGCCTCATTCAGAAAAGCACTCAGTGGTGTAGCATACGAGTGGGTGGTGCTGAACTGCTGTAGGCTGAATAGAGGAAATATACGTACAGTAATAGTCAAAAGTTCAGACACGGTTCCTCATAGAAGGTTTTCCTTACTCTCTCTAAAATAGCACTCATGGAATTATACAGTCCACCTTAAAAGCCTCCAGAATGGACCTTTACAGGAGGATGAACCAGCTTTCTTAACCTGCAGTGGAGGCTGATAGAACAAGGTTTATTTCTAAGCAGGTTTGGAGCAATTCTATTGGTCGGTCCCTCATGAATATTCACTAAACTGAAAGGAGAACTAGAGCTTTTACACTGTGCAGAAAAA
>CM067484.1:32530448-32542864 GCA_034552555.1 Semaprochilodus insignis
AGGTTCCTAATGGTGTCCTGTGATAATCCATCCCATGCAGCTTGAATATTCTCACACAGTTTCTGCAGATGGTGCAGTAGGGGTGGAGGTGGAGTGACACCAGGCCTTCTGGACATGTGACGCGTGACAACAAACCAATCATCTTGGTGCTGACCACAGTGCCTCCACACACAGATTTGTTGGTCATCTCCACCAAAACAAAGGCGGGACTCCATGACAGTCTGGCACAACACCATTGCAGTCTTTGGTGACATTGATGTAGTGTTAAGGCCAGTCGTCGTAATGTTTACGTGCATGTAGTCCTGCATCATGCAGCCGTTATTGCCCATCATTGCTTACATCACATGTGCGGCCGAGCATGAAACTTGAATCATTTGCATGTCTCATGATGTCAAACCTACCCAACAAGTTTTATTCGATTGCTGTCGGTTGATTCCTTCTAGGTGCAACTATTTGTGCAGCTATTCTTTTGATGATGAGTGTATATTTGTATTCTGTCCCCATATGTTACATCATTGCTACTAAGGGTAAAACAGACAATGAAAGCCCTGAGAGAAGTTCTAGGCTTTGAAGAACAAGAGAAAGAGCAGACTTAAGGGACTGTGGTAGAGACTTCTATAGTCTGAGGACCAATCTTTGTAATTAGGAGTGAGGCTGATGGAAACGTGAGAGTTGATATTGACCAGATATGGCCAGTCTCCAGCCATACTCAACTCACAATACTGTAAAGGTTGTGATACAATGCAACGGTTCCTTCATTGATTGGTCCAAGTGGCCTGGACACTCCTTTTCCTGCAGAGAGTGAATGAAGATTCCTGATGTGTTTTGGTAAAATAGAAGAGGAGGTGAGATATTGACCCCAACACTGTGTACCCTGTTTGTATTCAGACTCTACAGGCATATATTCTGTCGTCTTGCTTGGTGCTTTATTATTTGACATTGCAGTGCTATAATGTAAAGCCCATACAGTCCCATCTAAAAGTATCCCGAGAGTGAAGAAGACAAAGTCCCTTTTGCTATACTGGGGCTGGATGATGTATTGTTTAACTGTTATTGCAATGCCTGAATACTGATGTAGCATATACATATTGCAAATGAGCCTCTAACCATTCACTGAATGTTTCTTGTGAGCACCCTGATCGCCAGTCACACCAAATCCAGTCACATGATCCAACATCATAAATTGTTTTGGTCACAAATAATACAGGACGATTTTTAAAGACCCAGGGAACCTAAATCTGTGTTAATGTAGGTTAATATTGTTCTTGCAGGTAATCAGTAAACACTTACCAAGTATACTGTTTGAATAAGGTTCCAGTCACCCATAAAGGGCCCATATACAATGTATCACTATACTTTTCTCCTCTCCATGTGAACAGAGCAGTCCTAGTATTGGGCAACGTATTTCTTAACCAATCACAGGACTGACGTACGTCTTGCTCCGCCCACACACAACAGTTTCAGATTTAGAGAAAAAGGCTAAACAGCCTAACCAAAAGCTAGCAGGCTAGACCACGTGTCTGACCTGCTTGTCACTCATTCATTCCTTCATCCATGCATCAACATTGTTCCTTCATTCCCATGTTGCTAAATCCACTCATCTGTTCGTTCATCTGTCTGTCTATCCATCTGCACGTGTGTTGGGTAGTGTTGGGTAAAGAGCTGTTAATCAAGCTGTCAATCATGCTGCTAATTAGCCACGCCCTCACAGTTTAGAGTCAGAGAGGCTTAATCAGCGGTATTTAAACTCTGGCTTTATGCTGGATTTTTCTATAGCAAAACCTAAATGGGATTTTCACCACCGTTCTGTGGTGAACAAAATGATTCCTCATGTCGAAATATGAATTTGGCTACATGCAAGCTGACACTTTGGTAGCATTATCACCAAAATACCCCACAAAAGCCAGCAAGCCTGGTAGTTCTGTTGCTTCTCTAGTAGTGGAGCAATTGCTTTTAGCATGATCGTGACAATGGCCATATATTGACTCCCTGTTGACTTCAGAATACAGAGGGTCATGACATATTGACTCACAGGGCAAAACTATATCAGGTTTGTAACCTGTGATGTGATGATATCGGTTTTTCAAAAATTACATTCATATTGATCAAAACCAGCTAATACAGGCAAGAGACCCATAGTACAGAATGACACACTACTCCAGAGGTTAATGTGCTTTAATACTGTTGCATCTGCTACTGGCTCGTTGGATGCCCAAGAGATGTGGCCATATGGAGCAGCGATAGAGCCTCATGGTAGTGAAAGAGACTATAATTCATAAATAGTTGTTGATGTTAATGTAGAGATGTGCACTTGTGTTGTACTGTGTTAGTCTGTGAGGAAGTTATGGTGTCTGTGTATCTACCAGGGGCATAATACATGTAGCTGGGGTTCACCTTCCTGCTTACCAGCTCTGTCGGTTAGCACTGGGCGGCACTTTCTGGACTGCTGCTGTTCAATAAAGAGGACTCTTGAAAGCACTATGTTTCCCATGTCTTCTTCTTTGCTGACACTGCACTATATAACAGGCTGCATCGCAATTACAATATGTGGCAGTACAATCACAATACGGAATTTTGCCTATATGGTGCAGTCCTGCTGTATATCAAAGCAGTTCAAATTTAGTAACTACTGCCACTGTATCCAGGATATGCAAATCTTAACTACTCTTGCTGTCCAAAGGAAGACAAGTATCTCCAAAATGGCAACTTTACAGTAGAGGGCAAACACCTCATTTAATTTGAATGGAAGTCAATGGAACCATACTTTTTCCCAAGCGATTTTGGGCCATTTCTGTTGGTCCATTCAGCATGAAATTTGCACCCAATGTAAACAGAAGCTGCTGTGTTCAAATGATGCATNAGAGGGCAAACACCTCATTTAATTTGAATGGAAGTCAATGGAACCATACTTTTTCCCAAGCGATTTTGGGCCATTTCTGTTGGTCCATTCAGCATGAAATTTGCACCCAATGTAAACAGAAGCTGCTGTGTTCAAATGATGCATAAAAGTAAAATTCGACAAAAATGGAGATACATGTTTTTCACTGGACAGCAGTGGTATATATTTCATAAGATTTCTGTAGATGAACTTAAAGTGTGCATACAGTGTTTTAGTTGGTTGTTCTTTCTTGGCTGTGTGTTTCGTATCTCTGTCTTGCTGCACATGGCTCCTGAAAGCCCTCTGGCAGTTCTTAATAGACTGAAAATATGTTTTTTTCCCGCATTTCTAATGTCATTGTACTGAACTGGCCATCTTTAGTCTCCATCTTGTTGGTGGATGTTTCTCATCATCTCGTCCGTCCGTGCTTGGTTGGCGCGTGAGTGGAAAAGAGATTTCTTTATAGTTCCCAGCTTTTAGTATTTGGATGAACTCAGGCAGCAGAAATATTGATCAAATACAGTATATCTAATTTAATAACACATGCTTTTTTTGGCTGTTCCACAGATATAAACTCAATAAGATCACTTACTTACTGAGCTCACTGTTTTAGCTGGCTAATTTTAGAAGGTCAGCATTTTGTTTCTTTACACGTGAACATGGGCACATAGTTCACGTTCAGTGTTGACAAGCACCGGACTACATCTAACCTCTAGTATTTCAGACTAGAATACCTAGAAATAGGCTTAATCAGATTCCAGTTGCTTTTCCGACCCTCCTGTTTAGTTTTGACCATGTATTGCTAAATCATCTCAAAGATGTGATTGTATTTTAGTGTTCATAATGACCTTATTAACCTTGAAATGGGACATTAAACACACATTTTAGTGCACTTTATGGGTTTTATTGCCATATTGGATGTAGAAGCCATACATTCTGTTTGATCATTCGTAGATATGTTCTTTGTGTTGATGACATCACATTATGAATACATTCTTTGCTTTTATTTTATGGGTCAAAATCGGCCTTTATGTCACAAATGAAACCAAAAACCAAAGTTTTGTTCATTTTTCCTGAAGACAGATTGGACACTTGCTACTGCTACTTATGGACCCTGAAGTTAAACTGATTACAATGTCATTCTGCTGTGAGTTTCAGAGGCCCATAAGGACCATGCTATTTGGGCATTATTTGACATGAATGGCTGCCATTCAGCATTTTTCTGCACATCAGTTTCCTCCTCTGGGGATAACTCTTTACGCTCTGAATTGATTTCAGCATTGTCCTCTGTTTTAGAAGCCCCTTCTTCTATTTCACTGTATCAGCACCATGAGAAGTGCTGCATTCTTGACTGTCACTCCAAACTACAGGGACAAATTTGACCCTGAACAGTAAGTTTGTACCCAAATGGTGCGGAGACTATATAAAACCGTCAGCTTTAGTTTTACACGTTCAAGTAATAACTGTTGAACTCAGGTTTAATGAAAATAATTATGTGTAATTAAGTGTAACAGTTTTTTAGAGGCATTAAAACCCGAAAAAGGTCCATTTTGACCTGGAATACGGCCGCAGAGTTAAATTCAACACTGTAAAAAAATTATCAACCTAAACTCAAAAACTCAAGCTCAGAAATTGTTTGAAAGTTAAAAAGTGAAATCAAATTGGAATTACTATTTAACTTTGTGTCTAGTGTGGCTTTGAATTTTTGTCTGCAGGTTGATTTGACTATATAGTGCCTGTTATTTCAACCTAGAAATGCAAGTTTAAAGTACAGATGACTTAAAACATAATAAATATAATTTTTGTCAGTTGCTTCAGTTATTGTCTTCAACCTACTTACTTAATCAGGTGGCTTTTTGTCCTTGAAGGAGTCTTTAGTTTGAGTTACACCAGCTAAGGTGGACCAGGGTGGAACATGAATTGAATTGGGTCTAGGTGGATTTCTACATTCCAGAGTTCAATCTGTGAGGTTAACTTGCATTTATAGCCAACAGCAACGTGGCTCAGCCATCAACCATCATCAGAAGAAAGATTCACACGATGGAAGGTAGGCCAAGCGGGAAGACAATGTGAAGACAGTGAGTAAAGCAGTATGCAAATAGATGCTGATAGGAGCCAATGGGAACGACAAACTTAAATAAGTATGTTGAAGCCAGCAATCAAGACTCTCTGGGAAGTGATTGGGGGTTTAGGTGCCTTGCTCAAGGGTACCTCAGTCATTACGGTTGGTTCAGGGAATCGAACCCGGCGACCCTCTAGTCACAAGGTTGGTTCCCTTATCTCCAGCCCACGAATGCCCCCCGAATGAAATTCAAATAGACCAAAGTATGTAAATGATCTCTGTTCTGTGCCTCGTTTAAAAAGCAGTCCCGGCTAAAACGCTCCTTCTAACTTTACCATGAATGGGTGGAGCTAAACTATTGGTAGGCTGCAAACAGGAGGGCATACAGAAATGCACTGGCCTGTTTCTGCAACTTCTCCACCTACTTTTCTTGTACTCTTCTTCTCCTTTTCTTACTTGTATGGACTGACTGAGGCAGCTATGAACATGTCTCAAATAAAGGAGCAGTGGTAGAAAGCAACACCAGTGTTAACTCCCATCAGCTTCCATTTATATCACTTCTGTTGTTTGTAGCTGAACGTGGTTTCTTGCCGAGAGCAGGCGGCAACGGCAGCAGCCATTATAATGGTCACTTACCAGGAGCTTCAGCCATTGCTGTGTTTACCCCTCCTTTCATTGGCTACCTGACCTTAAATGAGCTAGCCAGGAGCAGCACCTTCAACATGATTGATAAGAGGTTAGAATACGCCATCGGGGCAGCAGCACTACTTCTTCATCCTCTCATGTTGGACTGATTCCACTTCTACAGTCCTACAGTGAGTCACTATTGTCTCTTCAGGTACAAAGTGGTATTACGAGACAGGACAGGTCTGGGCTAGCTGGTTAGCATGCTAACTTCAGTAGATATCTTTGCAACACCATACGTTGACTGTTGGAATGTGAAAAAATAACAGTTTCGATGGTGTGTCAAAGATGTCCACATATGGGTTGCAGAGATATCTACTAAAGTTATCATGCTAACCAGCCCCGGAAAAAATCTCTAATTGCGGTTGATGCCAGGAAGAGGTGGGGTTTAGGGGCTAAGATTCAATCTTTTGTGAAACAGGTTAACCGATTAGGAAACCAAATAAGGCAGTTTAAAAGCAGGATTCAGATTAGATTACACGCTTTAAATGATCTAAAAGACTGCGTCACATACTGACACTTTTAGCTGTGTAATTTGTAGTCGTCGGCTGAAGGACGCGATGCAAACTACGTAAAAACAGTGCACTGCTCATTCCTGCCCAGATTGTCACTGCTTGCATTCGTCAGCCTTCTCCAGCCCAAAAATTGCAACCGCAGTACCCAGAAACACACCGATGGAGTGTTCCTGTCCACCCCCGTAAGGTTATTTGGCCTTGTGAGTCGTTCGCTTGCATCATTGTCTCCTGCGCTGAAGCACTCGGATTCCTCTCCATGCATCCAAGTCCTCACTGGCTGCTGCCGTGCCTGAAGAAAATGAAGGACATGCTGTAATTTACTAGCCCATTATTTGGAGGCCTGGTAATTACACGCTATCTTTGGCTGTAGCTCTGACATGCATGGCTGCGTGTATGTGACTCACGGCCAGCTTCCACCACGTGTTAACCGTGTCATTGTAGTAAATGCCAAATGCACGTTGTTAGGATTGTTATTGTTGCTGTGCAAAATTGCCTTGTCATCTGTGTGATCTGGTGATTCCCCAAGAAAGAATCATCAGCCTTGTTGTTTTTCATTCTTCAAGCTATGGAGAATCTGCCCTCTGATGACTTGAATGAACATTTGGGAATACAACAATGTCCAGCTATAAAGAATTTTGAGAAATTATGGCACACAGTTTAGAAATATGAGTGACATGATGGNTGGAGAATCTGCCCTCTGATGACTTGAATGAACATTTGGGAATACAACAATGTCCAGCTATAAAGAATTTTGAGAAATTATGGCACACAGTTTAGAAATATGACATGATGGCGCAGTGGTTAGCGCTGTTGCCTTAAAGCAAGAAGGCGATCAGGCTCCTTTAGGTGTGGAGTTTACATGTTCTCCCTGTGTCTGCGTACATTATTAAAAGTAAAACATTCCTGTTTGCTAAAAAGCTAAAAGGTTTGGTCCAATGGTCAAATGTTTTGGGCAATGTAGTGTCTCCAAGTCACCTGACTGCATGTCCTTGAACCGTGGGAAGAAACCAGAGTGCCCAGGAGGAAATCCACACATGCCCCAAATGCCTAAGCTGGGAATTGCACCCAGGCCATTCGGCAATTTAGTGTCTACTAGTCACCTGACTGCATGTCTGTGGACTGTGGGAGGAAGTCTAAGTACCTGGAGGAAACCCATGCCTGCCCTGGATGCCCCAGCTGGGAATCCAACCCAGGCGCTTTGGCAATTTAGTATCTCCAAGTCACCTGACTGCATGTCTTTGAACTGTGGGAGGAAGTCTAAGTACCCGGAGGAAAACCCACACATGCCCCAGCTGGGAATCCACCCCAGGCCCTTGGGCAATTTAGTGTCTCCAAATTACCTGACTGCATGTCTTTGAACTGTGGAAGAAAACCAGAGTATCCAGAGGAAAGCCACACATTCCCTGGATGCCCCAGCTGGGAATCTAAACCAGGCCATTGGGCAATTTAGTGTCTCCAAGTCCCTTGACTGCACGTCTTTGCACTGTGGCAGCAAAGCCACGCATGCCCCAGATGTCCCAGCTGGGAATCGAACCCAGGCCATTTATTAGCTGAATTTAACTCTCTCTCACTCCCACTTATCTTCTAAACCACTTTGTCCTCTGGCTCATGGTGGGGGTGCTGGAGCCAGCATTCAATTTGCAGAAGGTGGGATACACCCTGGAGAGGCCACCAATCCATCGCAAGGCACTTGCAACCTCCATATAGAAAGGACTGCAGATGCCCTGGCTGGGAATTGAACCCAGGCCCTTCTTGCTGTGAAGAGACAGCACCACCCACTGCGCCACCATGCCACCCCTGGACTCAACACACTGGAAAAAAGTAAAGCATGTAAAGTGTCCTGAGCAAAACTTATGGTACACTGTACACGTCAATTAATAAGTAATAATAATAGTGAATTAATAGAAATTATGCACTCAATTTAGAAGAAAAATGCCATATTTAAATGTTTTCTCAGTAGGGAATGTGTTCCTTTACTCTTGATCAGGGGTGTTCAAAGTATCCCCAAACCCTTTAGCAGGCATCCCACTCATATTTTATCCCTTTACTGTGATGTCAGTCACTTTTAGACCATGTCTGTTGTTCCATTCATCATGAAATCTCCTCACACAGTAAAGAACAGTGTTTTTCAATGGCGTGAACTGAGGACATGACATTAGCTGGTTTCCTAATTATGCCGATGCTCTACGCGTGAGCAGCGTTTGGAGAGTAATCATTATTCCTAATTGTTCTGCATTAGACTTGCATTCCCCGCATTAGGCAATGTTTACACACGGCTGCTGCTGTTCGCTGCTGAGTAGGGAATAATGCTGGATCCCTCGGATCTAATCCTTAATGTAACACTTTGTCCCTAGTTGCCTTGTGTCGTTTGCTGCCTCCTTTAAAACAGGGTAAAATCCATCCTTCATCCGCACGCCACACTCATTACACGTCCCATCATTCAGGACGCGTTCCTAACGGATAATCAGTTTAAGGAGTTTTCCATCCGTCACACTCGTGACACCCGCACCACATCTCTTCTCTCTATCCCTCCTCCTCTGTATGCTCTCGCTCTAAATCGCTTCCTTACCCCCCACCTCTTCGCTAATTTGCTTCATTCACACCTCTTTACCTCCTATTCTCTTTCTCTCTCGCCCGTCTCCCTCCACTTCGGCACTCTGTACTCCATGTTCCTGGATTCCTCTCTCTCTTCAGTCTCTTTACTCCTTCTTTTCTTCTGTACCTTCAGCCTTCTCTCTGCATGAGCTTCAATCTCCCTGTGCTGCCATTGACTCTAATTGCCTCTGACTGCCTCTATGATTCAGTCTTGCTAAAGCATGCAAATCCCACCCTTGTCCTGCCCTCTGTCTGCAGCCCACTCCATCACCTCCATCCGAACTGTTTGTTTAAAAAGGGTAGTTCTTAATGATTTATGCATGCTTTCTCACCCTGCTTTTGATCCTACCATGCTTAAAAGCCTCACCTGGATGCCACAGAGGTTTTAATAGGTAGTCAGTCATCACTTTGGCCCTGAGCTCCTGTCATATAAAGTGTCTGGACCCCTTACGCTACACTATACTGAGCTGCTAAACTGCCATATTCAGGCACATTATATGTCCAGAATAATCCATGTGCCTTCCTGTCCAAAGTTTCTTCTGATGGTATCTGCTAAGGCTTTGCACTAGATGTTGGAACTGCCTCTATGCAGATCTCAGATCTCTTGTTCTACTGCCTCTATGCAGATCTCAGATCTCTTGTTCTGATGCCTCTATGCGGATCTCAGATCCCTTGCTCTACTGCCTCTGTGCAGATCTCAAATCTCTATGCGGATCTCAGATCTCTTGTTCTACTTCCTCTATGCAGATCTCAGATCTCTTGTTCTGCTGCCTCTATGCGGATCTCAGATCTCTTGCTCTACTGCCTCTATGCAGATCTCAGATCTCTTGTTCTGCTGTCTCTTTTCTATGCAGATCTCAGATCTCTTGGTCTACTGCCTCTATGCAGATCTCAGATCTCTTGGTCTACTGCCTCGATGCAGATCTCAGATCTCTTGGTCTACTGCCTCTATGCAGATCTCAGATCTCTTGGTCTACTGCCTCTATGCAGATCTCAGATCTCTTGGTCTACTGCCTCTACACTCTAAGGAATGAAACACTGTTATTGTTTGCATTACATAATTGTTTTATGGTGAAATTACTTTTACTATTTAATTTTCACAGTAAAAAATAAGCATGTTTCATTGCATTAAAATAATAATATGAGATTTCAAGGCTACAAAATACCACAGATTAAAACCAACATAACTAGCTCGCTTTAAACGCAAGTATAATATTGCTAAGTAGAACTGTCTTTCCCATTGGCTCTTGTCATCATCTATTTGCATATTGTTTTACTTTTTTTACTCACCGTCTTTGTGTTGTCTCTTCCCCTGGCCTGCCTTCCACTGTGTATGCTACTTTCTATCTTCCACAGTTAACTGCCTAGCCACATTGATGTTGGCTGTTAGTGCAAGTTACCATGCGCCCTACTGCTGAGTATAATTCTATGGCAGCACAGTAAAAACCTGCCAAAATAACATAGATCTAACTTAAAATGAACTTTTCCTACTTTAATTAGTGGAACATAACCACATGAAGTTGAATATGATTAATACATAAAAATGATCAGTCCAGTCAAAACAGAGTATGAGTACAAGTTACTCAAAAGAGCATCTTAAAAGCTACTTAACACAACTGCATGGAACCACTTGGCATGAGATTTTTTTATTAAATCCGGTTAAAAAGCACTTAGTCAAATCACTTTAGTGTGACTTAGTTGAATCCGATATGTATGCTTTACTCAATCAAATATCTTAAAAGCTACTTAACACAGTTGTGTGGGACCGGTTGACATAACATTTTTAAGTAAATCCAACATTTCGTTTTTTAGAGTGTATGCAGATCTCTATGCAGATTTTCTGTGCAATGACCTGCATTTACCACAACTGGTAGTCAGTCCACCAAATCTATATTTCAGAGAAGACTGTTCTGACTGTTCTTGGTAGACCTCTAATATTAGTCCTTGCTTATCTCATAAATCTCTCCTCTGTCTGATCTGAGTGCTTCTGTTCAATCTCACTTGTATTAGTTTATCATATTTCTGCTTGCATCCGAACTGCAGCATCCGGTACAGCTCAGAGGAGGATGGGTTCTGCTCATTTCTTCTTCATCTTCTTAAGGAGTTTCTCCTTTTGAGTCTTGGCTCCTCTTTGTGTTTTTTCCTCATGCTCATAGGGGATTTCTCCGTTTAAGTTGTGGTTCCTCTCAGTGTTTCTTGTTTCTTGTTTATGCTCATAGAGAATTTCTCCTTTTCATTTAGGGTTCCAGTCAGTGGCTCTTCTTTGTGTTCTTATGGAGTTTTCTTGGGAATTTTTTCTCGGGGGTCTCTCATTTTGAGTCCTGTTCGTGTTCCTCTACCATGTTGCCAGGGTGATCAAACTATGAAAAAGCACTCATGGAATTATGCAGTCCACCTAATAAAAATGGAACTTTACAGGGGGTTAAAACAGCCTTTTCAACCTGCAATGGAGGCCTATAGAACAAGATGCTTCTCTAAGCAGTTTTGGAGCAATTCTATTGGTCTGTCCATCATGAATATTCACTAAAACTGAAAGGAGAAGTAGAGCTTTTATACTGTGCACTTAAATATATATTAGGGTGGAGATATGGTAGGAATATAATACTGTGATCCATCAAGAGTATATGTGGTATATCAGGATATGTATTGTTTCAGACTCTCATCAGTTGGAGCTGTTAAGTATAAGCCTGTAGAGTCTTTAAGATCACCAACAACATCCATTTAGTTGGGTTTGTCCAAACTTCTGACTGGTAGTGTAATGTTCACTTATCGCCTCAACATGTCAAGAACCTGTTAATTGGCGACTTCTTAGGCTTTAGATAAAAAGTAGGATAGCAGAGCGAAAAGAAAAATAGAGCGGTTATCCCCCTCTTCCAAATACAAACAAGATTCTTGGCAATCTATGTGGCTGATGGCTCAAGAAGACACAGTGACAGATGTCACACGCCTCAGAGAGCATGTGCAGCCTTTGCCCCTGCAGATTGCTGGTGCACTAAGCATAACATCGGCAGAAACATCCAAGGACTCATAATTACACACAGCTAAGTTGTGAAAAAAGCAAAAGCACATTAAAAACGGCTCTCGAAATAGCAGTAAACTCATGCCACTTTGTAGTTTCAGAGCTTTCAAATTGGAGAAAGAGGAGCTCCACTCTTGCTTTACATCTGACGAAAACCTACATAAAATGTCCATCCAAAAAGAAGAACAGTTGCACTAGAACATGAGAACTGGAGCATGGAGAAAGTGCAACCAACTTCTAAGACTTTGGAGGTGAGGCTGTAGAAGTCTTTGAGAAACTACTAGGCCAACACCACACTGCTCTGCCAGCAGATCCCTCACTGACCACCATCCAAGCACCATCCCCCCAGGTACCTGGCTCTGTTGTACTGTCACCCATCCTCACTATGCTTGCTCTTCTTCTGCTGTCCTCAGCAGGGCTCATTCTTCTCTGCCGCTCGCCGTTGAGTGTGTGGTAGCGCCATTCTTCTCCAGTCCACTAAAGGGCTATCCCACTTCTGACACCAGGAACCATGGCGTTTGAAGCGAATGCTCTTTATTGAATACAGCATTGGAGAAGTCACTACCCAGCACAGTGGGACAGCCAGGACAGTGGGACAATGTCTGTACATGGTGACCACAAAGACCACACCCTAAATGCCCCACAGTCCAGCACAGAATACTA
>CM067484.1:32547826-32568470 GCA_034552555.1 Semaprochilodus insignis
ATCTGTTTACTAACCCCATCCTGCTTTACCCACCTTCCTCCAGGTGGTCCTTGATGTAGTCCAGGCCTGAAATGGACATTTCCATGGATGCTGAGAATCCATGAATAAGCTAGGTTGGTTTTGACATGTTACGTTTTTATGCGCACATAAACCGAAAGGAAAGACAGATTTGGTCATAATGTAGTGGAGTGAAAAGTAAAATATTAGACTTTGAAATGTGGTGGAGTTAAAGTACAAAGTCGTCCAAAATGAAAATACTTCAGTTAAGTACAGATAGACGAAAACTTAAGTACAGTAACCACTTACATTTACTTTACTGTCTCCACTGGTATTTGATCAGATGAGGCTTTCTTGGTGTCCAGATTTTGCCTCTGGATCTAATGTGGCTAACAAACACTAGAAGTCAATAGTCACCCAAACCCTTGGGGTAAATACAGCCCCAAAACTTTTCTCAGCCTGCATCCAGGTCTTCATTAATGCATCCACACAGACTTGTTGATGTGGCTTAGAGCACAGTATGACTTATTATGAGCCATAAAAATGAACCAGCTCTCACTGTGTAGCACGCACATAACACAGGCATACAGACTCTGGGTTACATCAGTGATTTGTGTTGTTTCTATATCTAAACAGTTTTAAAAATCTATGTAGCTTCCACATCCCTGCATCACGCGTGTACATCTGAAGGTGAGTCAGTTTGCCCACATACATATGGTGAAGTTCCATTTTTATTGTTCACAGTAAGCCAGGCTGAACTATATCAATCAGTATGTTAGCCCTTTTGGACCAACAGAACCCTGATTCCTGAACTGTTTCCATTCAGGCTTTGTAGAACCTTGCTGCTATCCAGGGAACCAGTCTGTGTTTGAACCAACTTTTATCAGAACCAAGGAACGTCAAAAGGTACGTCATCAACGACAACAGTGGGCGCTGCACAGCAAACAGTGCAAACAAAATGGCGGCGCGTACAGATTACCTGTGAGTGTGTATTTATATCCAGAAGGCAAGCACGGATCAACTACTGGTCATAAGCAGACGTAGAAGAGGTTCTTCACGTAGAAGAGGTTCTTCACCTTTATCGTCACGGTTTGAGCTGAAGAACCTGCTGTTCTTTAGTTTCAGCTGGGAACGAACTTTTCTTAAATTCTGAACCTCATTATTTTTGGTGGAAATACACTGAATGGTTCAAAATTAGGTACACAAGTCAGAATAGAACCCGCTCCACATTGGTGGAAAAGCCCTATGAGTGACCTTAATGAAGACCTGGATTCGGTTTGAGCAAGTTGAGAGAAGCTTTTTGGCGGTCTGTATTTACAGAAAAGATCCAGGTGACTATTGGCTTTGTTGGTTAGCAGTGATAGCCTCGTAGCTCCAGACTAGTGCTAAATGAAAGGAGCAGAATTTGGGCACCAACATTGGTCTTGTCTGATCAAGTATAGCTGGAGTTAGGAAGCTTTGAAAACTCCAGTGTCACTCCCCGCTCAGATTTGCCAAATTAAATTGATACCCAGTTTCCTGTTGACCTTTCCAAAAGGCAACCAATCAGTTAGCTACGTAATGACCACAGGCCAACTTTGTTGGGTTTTATCCTGATGTGGCTTTCACACTTGTGCTCATCTACAGTATGTGTGTGCTAATGCTGTAGGACCGCTTAAACCCAGTGATGAGCACAGTGAATCCCAAACCATGAACCAGTTCCATTTTTCCCCAAGCCATTCTTTTAAGGAAGCAATGGAAGGTGTGAGCGTGAAGGTGAGCACTCAATAGTGTAAAGGCTTTGGACCAATTAGTGCCTTGTCCTAGAACCCTGTGTCTGAGCTGAAAAGCTACGTAGGAACCTGTATTTTTCAGGGTATACGGTGGCACCAGCGGTACACTCATGTGATGTGGGTGGGAAGTCATATTAGAATCCTAAGTAGATTAGATCCCGTATGTCTGTGTGCACTTCTTCGCCCATATTATAACATCATCATCAGCCCCTGAAGTTACGGTGACAGTTATACGAGGCTGGAGTAAATTTAGAATGATGACTCAATTCTAGTTCATGACTGCACACATTTATCTCTTTTCCTGTGCATACTGATGAATATCAGTACTGTGAGAACTGTGAGCTTATAGGCTTATATGCAGTATGCTTCAGTGTGCAAAACACCCCCTGGTACTCTGGAGGTCCTCATGTTGACTGGCAACTCCAGTGTAGACTGGCTGTAGCTCTGAACCCAGTATTTTCTCAGTTGAACTGGATTTGGCTATTCCGATATAAGGATCTGACTATCCATTCGGACTATCCATATTTTTATGTTGTCTAGCAATAAGAAAATATAATGCAACATGTCATGGGGCGACAAAAAATAAGTTACCTTGCATGTTTAAGGTGGCAGTAACTTCAGGCTCCCGCTGATGGGGCTATAAATACCTACGGGGTGTGAGTGACGGGATCCATAGATTGAGAAGAGGTGCTACAGTGCAGTGAATGTCTCGTTCCATGTGTGGGAAATGGCTCCAAAGCAGAGTGACTGCATTTGGACGTGCCAAAGACCATAGTGTGAAGGAAGTAGCTCAATAACTTTGCGTCTTGGCCAGGATGAGCTGGTTAGACTGCTGTACTGAACGAATAAATGAACAAATGAAACACTTGTTTGTGTTATTAAATTAGTTGTTTGTGTGCGTCTCTGGTCACGATGTGGTTTACCGCCCTCTAAGCACCGGCACTCCCACCAGCTAGAGGATGTGATATAGCTGCGTGTGAGCTTTCTGCCTTCCTGCCAACAGACTGACTTCTTGCTTTATCTGCTCAGTAAATCTGCCCAGATGGTTACTGAATAGCCTCCACTGTTGTGTAGTGAGTTCTTCAGAAGTTGGACATGTCACCAGACTTCAGTCTTCTGCTGAGAGCTGTTTGTAGCTCCCTTAACTTACCAGCTACTCCACCTCAGGCTTCAGCTTCTCTTATCAGTTAACCCCCAGTGCTTTTTTAAGACAGCGCTGCTAGAATATAACTATATCACTTAATCATCAATAATGTCACACTTCCTGATTCTGTCAACTCCACTGACTACATTTCCCACCATGCACCCTGTCATGATGTCACTACCACGTGCTCACATTCCACCAGTCATGAACTACCTTTCTGATCCTCGTCCCCAGAATACTTGTCTGCCTTCACACACATATGAACTTGAGTGACATCCTATTCTTAATCCACAGGGTGTAATATGATGTCGGCCCACCCTTTACAGCTATAACAGATTAAACTCTTCTGGGAAGGCTTTCCACAAGGTTTAGGAATGTGGAATGGGAGGTCAGACACTGATGTTGGACGAGAAGGCCTGGCTCGCAGTCTCCGCTCTAAGTCATCCCAAAGGTGTTCTGTCGGGTTGAGGTCAGGACTCTGTGCAGGCCAGTCAAGTTCTTCCACACCAAACTCGCTCATCCATGTCTTTATGGACCTTGCTTTGTGCACTGGTGCGCAGTCATGTTGGAACAGGAAAGTTGGGAGCATGGAATTGTCCAGAATCTCTTGGTCTGCTGAAGCATTAAGAGTTCCTTTCACTGGAACTAAGAGGCCGAGCCCAACTCCTGAAACACAGCCCCACACCATAATCCCCCCTCCACCAAACTTTACACTTGGCACATTGCAGTCAGACAAGTACTGTTCTCCTGGCAACCGCCAAACCCAGACTCGTTGATCGGATTGTCAGACGGAGAAGAGTGATTCGTCACTCCAGGGAACACGTCTCCGCTGCTCTAGAGTCCAGTGGCGGCGTGCTTTACGCCACTGCATTCGACACTCTGTGTTGCGCTTGGTGATATAAGGCTTGGATGCAGCTGCTTGGCCATGGAAACCCATTCAATGAAGCTCTCTACACACTGTTCTTGAGCTAATCTGAAGGCCACATGAAGTTTGGAGGTCTGTACTGATGGACTCTGCGGAAAGTTGGCGACCTCTGCGCACTATGCGCCTCAGCATCCGCTGACCCCAATCTGTCATTTTACTGGTCCTACCATTTTGTGGCTGAGTTGCACCTGTGTACACCTGTGGCCATGGAAGTGATTGTAACATCTGAATTCAATGAATACTTTCGGCAATATAGTGTACGTGAGCATTGTAGCTCCAGGCAAACTTCAGACAGCAATCATGCCTTAACTGTTCAGCTAAAGTATTATTTGTAAAATAGCCTAATTTGACAATAGTTTTGTTTTTTACAGGAATTCATGTTTAATAGCATTTTAATGAATAATTAATGATGAACAAATAATGGAAATGAGGGGAAAATATGAATATGAAAAAAACATGAACAATTAAAATGAACTAAACATGAAACATGACAGCAGATGGTTCAGCTATACTGTGGCTCCTGTAAACACAGCAACTAACGTCCCTGTGCTGCTCAGAGTTGGGTGAAAACACAATGTGTGGCACAGATTGTCCAAGTCTGACTAAAAACTCTAGAGGCTGATGTGTCATCCGCCGTTTGCCGCTTTGCGACTGGTGGGCATTGTGGCAGTGGGGTGAATTCTCCTGTGAATTCCTTCTGGATGGAACATCATTAACACCTAGAAAGATACTAATATGAGACACTAATAATACTCTGTCTGGGATGCAGGAAACAGACTTTGTTCATAAAAAATTATATACCCCAGCCACTTTATTAGGTCCTTATCTACACTCACCGTCCATTGTATCAGCTCCACTGACCATATAGGAGCACTCTGTAGTTCTACAATTACAGACTGTAGTCCATCTGTTTCTCTGTATACTGTATTACCCTGTTCTTCAATGGTCAGGACCCCCACAGGACCACCACAGAGCAGGTGTTAGGTGGGTGGTGGATCATTCTCAGCACTGCAGGGACACTGACGTGGTGGTGGTGTGTTAGTGTGTGTCATGCTGGTGCTCACAGGACACTGCCAACAGGATGCTGCCCAGAGGACTCTGCCCACAGGACGCTGTTTGCTGGATAGTTTTGGATGCTGGATGATTCTCAGTCCAGCTGTTACACTGAGGTGTTTATATGTGAGTTTAGAGTCAGGTGGGTTTTTAGCTCTGCAGGATCAAAAAGTACCTAGCTGGTGCTTGTGATTTGGATGCAAATGTAGGAGAACCTACACTGTTATTTAGAACCTTTAGAAGTGGTTCTTCTATGGCATTGGTCAGCAGAATCCTTTTGGCCCATTTATTATAACAACTGCTCACATATTATGTCAAGTACTCCAGTGCAGGGTCGGTTCCTCTTCATCAATGTTCTAGCACTTCTGTCTTCTTCTGTTTCACTCCAATTCTGTATTACTCTCCTCACCCTGTTCCTCCTCACGCTCTCCTCTGTTGGCCTAGTTCTGGCTTTAGTCCAACACAAGAGACTTATTTCACTTTCTTCAGAGCTAAAATACGAGAGTGCCGAGATGTTGTTCTTTCCTTCGTCTTCCTGTCTGTACCTCATGAGCTTCGCTGGAGCTCAATGAAAGTCTGATTCTGAAATAAAGAGAGTAAGTTACTTTGTAGAGCCCCGAGGCTCTGCAACACCGCCAAATTCCTATGGAATTAAACCTTTGCTTTCCATATTTCCAAACAAGCAGCCTGAATTCAATTCCTCTCCAGGTCACGGCTTAACAATTAAGAGTTTAACCCTGCGACAGTGCTGCTGGGCAACCCTGGGCAGACGCTTCAGGAAAATGTTAGGCCAGGCATTCGCACAAAAATGTTTACTGGCTTCGCAAGGGAGAGTTCATCAATAATTAAACGGGACGCTCCGTGCAATTACTACAGCCCAGCTCTCCCCGGCTGCCTCCCTTCAACCCCAGCTTAAGTTCAGAGCTTTCTGGCTCGGCTCTGTGTTTATAGAAGTAAAAGTGCACATAAAGGCCACAATCGCGCTGTTTATTATCAATTGGTTTTCACAGCACCATTTCCCCCCCCTCTCTTTTTTCAAAATGAAAGGTCAATGAAGCGTTTGTACTCCACATCAAGAGACGTGCTGGAGTTTGGACCTCTGTGGTTAAGCAGAACGTAAAACTCAGTGATTGCGCTTTGGCCAGCGATTCCCTATATTGTGCTGTGTGATTGGATGTTAATGTTAAGATAAAACTGCAGTAAACCAGCCATAGCTAATAATATTAGCACATTATTTATTATCATATTAATTAAGTTTTTTTGCATTATTATTAGCACATTGTCTGTAAAGGGCTTTGGGCTGCCAACAGTATGAAAGGTGATCTATAAATAAACATTATTATTATTATTATTATCATTATCATCATTAATATTGTTATCATCATCACCATCATCATCATTATTATTATTATTGTTATTATTATTATTATTATTATTATTACTGTAATTATCATCATCATTATCATCATTAATATTATCACCATCACCATCACCATCATCATCATCATTATTATTATCATTAATATTATTATTATCGGCATTAATATTATTGCCACCATCACCATTATTATTATTATTATTATTATTATTATTATTATTATTATTATTATTATTATTTTATTAGCATGCATGTTTTATAGTACCAGACTTGACTTAGTAATAGTGGAACTCTTCTTGGTACTATGAGTTAGTTTTAAAGAGATTCTTTCGAGAGACTTTCAAGCAGGTCATCACAGCTTAACTGTACATAGAACCAAATTACGTATTCACAGAGTTCTTTGAAGGTTTGGTCATCCCTGGTCAAATGACACATCTGTTGTTTTCCTAAGTGTAAATAAGTTAACGCATCCTCCACAGAGAACACATTTTAACACCACATTTCCATTTATTTGCTGATTTCGAAACAACAAAAATGTTGTCTGTGCAAAAGATGGGCACCTTCCATGTGTTATTTGTTTCTCAAATATGTAAAATTCACTAAATAAACAGAAACCGTGCATTAAAATTTGCAATATTAAAAGTGCAATATTTGGGTCTATTTCTTGTGGAGGATGTGTTCACTTCTTCTTCTTCTTCTTATTTTTTTGTTGGAAATGACAAAAAAATACTGAAATTACATTTACAGAAGTAAAATTAGCTGTAAATATACTGAAATTATCAGTTTTGATGAACATATTGTTGGCATCCAAAGAACAATAATAAAGCAACCCCATTTTTGTGTAAGTTTACTTTTATGCGTCATTTGAACACAGCAGCTGCTGTTTACACCGTGTGAACATTTCATGAAGATTGAACCAACAGAAATGGCTCAAAATTGCTTTCCCAAAAAAATTGTGTGAAAATACAAAAATATAACCTCCAAAAACTCGAGTTCCCAGCATCAGTATAGGCACAGAAGTCTCTGTTCTTCTCTTTTGGGATCTGAAATGCTAAAGCTCCACGCGCGAGGTGTGAACTACAGTGTGATTCAACACAGCAGAATCAAATTAAACCCAAAACTCAAGTGCTAATATGATGCTAAGCTCAGCTCGAGTGGAACTGAGCAAAGGTAGATTCATTTCCTTGCCAATATATGCTCGTCTTAAGTACATGTTAAGGTATGATCTGAAAACTCTCTACAAATCCATCAGTATTTTACTAGAGTAAATGTAAATTCAGTACATTTCAATCACAATTATAGTTTAGTAAATGTAATTTTAATACATGTACATCACTTTTATTTCTGTAAAAGTCATTTCAGTACTTTTTCATTAATACTGAACTTCTGTAAATGTAATGTCAGTACATTTCCATTAAAAATTTATGGCATAATGTAATAAATACAAAGTTACTGTACACCTTAGCACTGTTTATGTCTGATGATCGCTCAGAATCCATCACAGCAGTGAACAAAAACATGCTGATCAATATGGATGTACAGTCATATGCAACATTTTGAACAACCCTGGTCAAATTCCAAATTAAAAATCTTTTACTGGTAAGTTAACAAATCTTCTGCACATTTTAATACACACCACTGTTTACTTACCAAATTTAATACACTAGAAAACATATAAAACCTGCAATGTGGCCTGTACAAAGGTTATGGCACCTTTTCTATTGTGTCTTGTTTTTCTTACTATTATATTATTAATATTAATATTATTCGTATTGTATTATTAATATTAATTTTAATATTATATTACTAAAATTATAAACTATAATATGCAGAAAAACACCGTATTTCTCCATCTCTGTAGGGAGCACTTATTTTCACACAGTAAATCAACAAAACATGTCATTTGACCAGCAGTGTTCACACTTTGGTTTATGACTGAAGTTATAACACAACCATTACTTACTTTCCATACGTTTAAAGCCACATTCTTAAACATAAGGGAAAGATAAAGTTTGGAGTGATGCCATAGAAGAACCACTCTTGGTTCCTTTAAAAACACATATTTGCAGATTGGATGAGCAAGTACCTCTTTATAGGTTAAAGAAGCTGCACATGCTGTAAAGACTATATTATCGCCAAGAGCGTGGCAAAGTGATCCTACAGGAGGCGACCCAACCACATTCCACCTTATTATAATAATAGCTCCCATGTACCCAATTACAGATTCCTCCTCACTGCTGATTCATATCCCAGAACATGATAGGATCGTATTCAACCTTTCAAACACTGATTGAGATGAACATTAAAGTTTTACCCTGAGAAACTGCCTGAAACGTGGATCAGATGACGTGAACACGACATGTTAATCAATGTGGCTAAATGTGGATGAATTCATAATAATTAAAATTACACACACACACACACACACACACACACACACACACACACATATATATGTGTGTGTGTGTGTGTGTGTGTGTGTGTGTAACAAGTTCCTTGGGAATTTCCACTGCTGTTTTTACATTTCTGAATAATTCAGTTATTGAGATGGTTTGATGTGAAATGCTCAGTGTTATACTGGTGGTAACAGGAGTCAAAAGTCTGAAGCATTTAAGGCCTCTAAAGGCTACAGCACAGAAACCAAATGGGTATGAATGTGTTTCCTGGTGTCCTCCACCACATTTCAAAGTCTAATATCTCTCTGTTTACTCCATTACATTATGGCCATCTGTCCTTCCTTTTGGCTCATGTGGGCATAAAAACACAACATGTCCAAATGAAAGAATCGATCGTGAAGTGAATTCACCAATCAGGGTACAGCTCTCACTTTGTTTTGAGCTTGTTTTGTTGGACAGAGCTTGGTTCTAGCTAATAGAACCTGTTCTCCTTCAGTGTTCTGTGCTTATGATCATTTGAATAGACGTCAGTGTCAGACTAATGAATGAGCTTCTATTAAAGACTGGTGGACTGAGAGACACTAGAGTCTCTTCACCTACACTGAGCTGATTAAGAGTCTTGTTCCAGAAATGATAATAGGACATTAGAGCCATAATAAATCATGCTCCTGTTACTCTCCATACTTAAGTACATCTGAAGGTAAATACTTTAAAAGGGTCTAAAGGGAGGAACTTCTACTGACACTGGAGGAGTAGTTTACCTTGGGGGATCTCTACTTTAACTCATCTACATGGTTTGTGTACTTCATCCACCACAATGTCTCACTGTATGAGACATTGTTTTATTAAAATGCAATCATCCAGTCATAAGCAGTGTGAGAAATACCCTGTGGTACTAAAGGAGTCCCATGCTGGTTAGTTACTCCAGCGTTGGCTGGGTGCTAACTCACTGACTGTAGATTTTCTTCTGTCTTGAGTAACAGTTCACTCTTTCCACCAACCCCCTGGGAAATTCCAGTTCACAAAGTTAAACATTTTACAAGCGTTTCAGAGGTGGCATAGTTACACTGGCTAAGTTATTAAGGACCAACTGGGTAAACCAATTTGCTACAGCGCCACCCTGAGGAAGACCAGTGCAGCAGCTCTAGTTAGTCAGGGACGTCAAAAACAGAAGCTCATCAAATGTGGGTAAAGCAGCTAAACAATGAACTTTCCTTGAATTTGTATATCAACATTTATTTTTCCCCCAAGGGCCAGCAAAACGTCTCCCTGAGGATTCTGAGACATTCTGGGGATCCAAAAGGGTAATTTACATTAATCTCATATTTTACACCTTGGTTATAATGCAAAACTGTCCCCAATGAATACGTATCAGTTGAGATTCACCTCTATTTTGCCTATTTTGACTAAACAGACACGTGTAGGTTGCCTGGTGGGTTTGATAGTAGATAAAATGGCTATATTTGTGTTGTCGACATGGTGACCCCTGGTTCCCATCACCACCACTGTAAAGAAATCAGTCTGTAAGTTTCACTACAATGAACCATTGTACATCAAAACCCGTCCTGAATGGCTCTGTTTACATATCCACAACAGAATTCTGCAGAAATTCAGAACAATCAGTAGAATTAAAGAAAATAATTTAGTAAATTAATTGCATGATTGTGAAACATGTATATGAAACATGAATCTCCATGTTTGTCCATTTTTACTTCTATCATTTGAACACAACTGATGCTGTTTACACTGTGAAGATTAAAACTGCTTGGAAAGACGTCTGGTTCCATTGACTTATATTAGAATGAAATGAGTTTTTTGCTATTTTGGAGATACTTGTTTTTCTTTGTACAATGAACCATTGTACATCAAAACCCTCTCTGAATGGCTCTGTTTACATCTCAGCAACATAATTATGCAGAAATTCAGAAAAATCTGTAGAATAAAAAACATGTATTTTTGTAAATGAACAGTGTGATTGTGAAAAAAGCTTTTTTAAACCTTGTTTAGTTTAATGTAAATGTTCTATGCTAGAACTGTTTAGAACTATCTAGTACTAGAGTTTTAGCTCTTACAGAACTTTACCTGTCATATTCAACCTTATTACCATAATAGCCCCCCCATGTATCCAACTTCCTGAACATAATCAGATTACATAACTCAGAGGCTGTGAACACACCATGGCACTGAACGTAGATACCACACTCATACGAACAGAGGTTGCGAGTTTAACCGACTGTATTAGCCCCCACTGCTAATTCATATTCTGACACATCCTGTGATTGCGTTTGTTCATTCCTACACAGATACTCAACACAGATATTTCATTCCGTGGAACTGCCACATTCTGACATCCGTCCAGGCTTTTTTACATTGGATGAACGCACCTCAGAAATGGATATGGAAATTAGGTTTGCCGTTGCTGTAAAATTGCAGCGTTAGAGCATATGTGAGGATCCCACACAATCGCCCACAGTCGGAACAGCTTCGAGGCAGGACAGTGGATGGCTTCCGCAACAAAGATTCGCTGACAAATTGATTCTTTCTAAGGAAAAGGCATTTTCTGTAAGGCACTGCCTGTAATCTCTACGGTTTCATCCAAACTACCGGAAGACAGATTCTCCTCTGGGCTTGTGATGTCACGGCCATCTCCCTACTGTAAAGGGGGAAAAATGAATCATTTTCCACAACTGCTGCAAGAAAGGATGCTGTTATTCCTGCAGTATTCCCGTACAGTCGCATACGCGGTCTTAACACCTCTGGTCTATTGAGATGGTTTGTTAGCTTGAAAATATGTTCACATTTTCTACAGGGAACAGGTTCAAATATGGCTTTTTTTCCTGCTTGGAAAGATGTCGGGTTCCATTGACTTACTTTCAAATTAGAATTTTTGCCCTCTCCTGTAAAGTTGCCATTTTGGAGATACTTGTTTTTCTTTGGACAGCTCCGACATATATACATACATATCTAGGTGCAACTACTCATGCGACTATTCATTTGATGATGAGCGTATATATATATACGCTCATCATCAAATGAATAGTCGCATGAGTAGTTGCACCTAGAAGGAATCAGGAATGAAACATGGTGGGTAGGTTTGAAGTTGTGAGACATGCTAATAATTCACACGTGACGTGTGAGTCATCCTGTTAGTGCCAGCACCATTGTCAGACGGCTGCACGATGCAGTACTACATGCACACAGACCGTTACAACGACTGGACTGGATCGGTGTCGTGCCAGACTGTCATGGAGCGACTCAGAATGGAGTCGTCTTCAGTGACGAGTCCCGCTTTTGTCTTGGTGGAGACGACCAACGAATCCGTGTGTGGAGGCACCGTGGTCAGCACCAGAACAGTTTGCTGTCACATGTCACATTTTCAGGATGAGACATCTGGCATGTTGTGTTAGCAGACACGGCGGCCCGACACCATATTGAGAGACACTACTTCTGTATATATCTAAATTTATCATCATTTATTGTTCCTGGTAATCTTTATCTTCCTTCCCAGTAGCACTTCAATACCACACTTCCTTTGCGGTGCAGCTATTCTTTTGATGTGTGTGTGTGTGTGTGTGTGTGTGTGTGTATGTGTGTGTGTGTGTGTGTGTGTAAAAGTAATGCCACATTTTATGTATATATGATAATAATCTTACTTCTCTCATAGAGTCAATAATACATGTACAGGGACACCCAAACTTTTGCATACGCCTCCATAAATATATCCTCCTCCTAGATGGGAATGATTCGCACGGCATGTATTTTTCAAAGGCTTTATTTTCAAATAGTGGAGAAAAGCAATCCAGACTACACTGAGGAAGGAAAAACGGATCTGGATCATGAATCACTTTGCAAAGCTATGGAGAGTGCAGTCCAGAGGCGACTTCCTGACATGGTAAACCAAATGTGTTCTGATTAAAGAGGCATTCCGGCCTAAAGCTAGCCTTTATGAAATTAATATTAGAGCATTGCACCGCGCAGCCTCATCCGATTGACAGAATTCATGATTTTGTGTTTCCAAAGTTCTCTCACTACAATACTCAGCATGCATATCGCAGGGATACCCAACCCGCACCACCACTGCGATAAAGAACGCCCGTTAGCATAGCTAGCATAGCCACTGATGTAGATGCTAATAAATACAGATGTGAAATTCCTTGCAGTAGCGCTAGCTAGCTGGCTTCAGTCGGCATTAGCCAGCTAGCAAAAACAAACAAACACCTTCAACATACATCATCAGAAAATCTTTCAAGTCTACGCCTGAAAGTCTCGCTCCAGAAGCTATCACGCCACCATCGTGGGAGGCGAGCCGAGCTAAAGATGAAGCAATGGTTGCATTTCTCATTCTGGCCGGAGTGCCCCTTTAAATAGCAATCAGTTAAGACTCTTTTGCGAAATTATATATAGCCTTGCAAGTATCTGATGAATCATAGAGTGTTTTACATAACAGGCCCCATCCCCAACTGCCCCACCCTCCACCCAGCGACAACTTACAGAGGAAACACAGAATCCATGATAAACTGGCATTAATAAATACGCATGGGCAAAACAGAAACAGGCAAATAAATAAATAATACAAAAAACAAAATTGTTCACAGCTCTCGACGCAACATTCCATCGCTGCCCCTTCATCTCAAAAGGCCTCACAACTCAAGTGCAATCCTCCACCTAACAGAACAGTTTGCTTTGGGATGAACAAGAAAAAAAGAAAAACTGAACAAACAAACAAAAACCAACAAAAGAAACGGCTCTGGCCGGGAACCCACTTTTACTATTGTTTGTATAAGAAGACACAGTTTAGCAGCCAAACATGTAACAGCATTGGCACAAGAAGGAGCTGGATCGAAGGCATTGGCACGAGCTGGCAAAGAAGGCATGCCGACCACTGTAATCACTTTAAAACGCTTTTTGTCCAAAGGAATGAGGATGATGTTTTGGGGTGGGTTTGGGGGAGGGGTGGCGGGGGGTGATGGGTTTTCATACTGCACAGGCCAAAAGATTCTTCACAAACAAAAGAAAACAAATAAACCTCCCCGTTCATCGCATACGCACACACTGTCGTCCACAGCAGGCATCCGCATCCACGCATGAGTCAGTCGCACGCAACACTCGCTCGGGATAGGTGCAGTTTCTTTCTCTCGCACACACAGACACAGCACTCATCAACAGCGAACCACAGAACGAAATAGGAAGTGTCATTGCCATCAGCCCTTAGTCCCAAAGTATCACCCTGCTGAGCGGTTAAACAGAGGGTGCGATAGTTCAGTTTATGGCATGGAAATCCCCAGTTCTGGTACAGAAAAGTGGAAAGTTAAAAAAAAAAGCAAACAATTCCAGATATCAGGAAGGGTCCATACTGCCCTCCTTCAGTCACCAACGGTAACACCGTTGGCCATGATTTAAGGAATAGTCCCAGGATCTCGGGGTCAGTCTTGGGGGTCAACGCTCCCTCCTCAGTCCCAAGCGTGTTCGTTACCTTAAAGCAGTTCACCGCATTAGTAAGCAGGCTGAGCCTCTGTCAGATAACCTGCTGGAGAGAGACAATGAGGCTCTCCTCAGTCCATTGCCAGTGCTTTGTATTCTGCGAGCATGCTTGCATTAGGAAGGTGGAGAAGATGGCCAGGCATGGCTAAGGAATCACGCCCCCGGTGCCATCAGCGACCAACAGCTTTTAGGGCTCCTTCTGTCAATCCTACATAAATACATTCTACACACATGGCCCCTGGCAAGGTGCTCCACAAGGGCATCTTCTTTTTTTTTTTTTACTACAGAGAGTTTAAAGCTTGACAGGTATCAGGGAGGAGGATCAGTGTGAGAGAGTATCTCTGTGTGAGAAAAGTCTGCGGGGATAAAATAAGACTCTGGTCGGACTGAAATCCCTACAGAAACTCATGCTTGTGCTATCCCTGAGGGCAGGTATTCTTAGAAAGGCGGAGGAAAAAGGGAAAACACTATTACATTGTGCTCCCTTTACTTTGTTATCCT
The DNA here is from genome assembly GCA_034552555.1 of Semaprochilodus insignis. Taxonomy (NCBI): domain Eukaryota; kingdom Metazoa; phylum Chordata; class Actinopteri; order Characiformes; family Prochilodontidae; genus Semaprochilodus; species Semaprochilodus insignis. Next base: position 32,562,474 of record CM067484.1, read on the forward strand.
CACAGGTGCACAATAACCTCTAGAAAACATGGACGGCGGATCTGTCTTTCGCAGTCCCGTCCAGATGTCCGCTCTCTCTTTCTGCTGTGCGTCTGTCAGGTGAGTCCCGGTACAGAGTAACCCTGCAAACGTCCAGGAAGGCCTTCACCCGGACAACAATGGCATCATTTGGCACACTTTAAAATGTGCTATATCTTTACATGTGGTCCTTGATTTTGCAGGGGCTGCAGGAAAAGCCCCTTATGTACATGGTTAGAATGAAGTTATTGTGCTTTTTAAAGAAAGTGTACAGTACACAGTTTTCCAGATTCTCCTAGCGCCAAAGATCGGTCAGTCAAAAGAATGTACCCTTAGTGTTCTTGCAGAGTATCTTCTTGAAGGCTCTGCGGAAGTCCTTGTTGAAGATGGTGTAGATGACGGGGTTGAGGCAGCTGTTGCAGTAGCCGATCCAGAAGAAGAATTTGAAGAGGGGGTCGGGGAGGGCACAGGCCTCTGGGCACACAGCCTGCAGGCTGTAGGAGAAGAAGAAAGGAAACCAGCAGACGACGAAAACGCCAATGACCACAGCCAGCACGAAGGTGAATCGCTTCTCCCGGTTCACCATAGCCTTGCGGCGGGCTGAGTTGGGCGTCCCTTCCTGTTTGGACTTCCGAGATGCCAGCCTGGTGCCCTTTGCTGTGGCCACCATGTCTCTGTACTTCTGGATGGTGGCAGGCGAGTGGATACCAGCATTAGGATCGGCGCTGGGCGTCACCGGTATCTCCGTCCCCATTCCTCCCTGCTCCGTGTCGGAATCAGAGGTCGAGCTTTCCCCATTGTTGTTGTCATGCTTCTTGCCAGTCTTTTTCTCCTTCTTCCACACATTGGATTTTTTGGGTGCTGGTTCTTGCTTCTGGGTAGAAGAGAGGGAAGGTGAGAGGGATGGGGAAGGTCCCAGAGGGGAAGAAGGAGTGGCTGGGGTCAAGGCTGTGCAGGGTGAAGGGGGGGGAAGAAGGTTGTTGGTCGTTGGGGTAGTTGCTGTCTGTTGCTTGCCCATGTGGGGGGACTCCACTTGAGGCACAGCGAGAGTGGGAGGTCGGGGTGTAGTTGGGTTTTTCTGAGGGGTGCAAGGAGTACTCGCTCCGTCTCCTCTGCCATTCTGTAGAGCCCTGGGTTTGTGCTGAGGGGTGCTTGCACTGGCAGGGATTTCCTTCCTTGGCTCCCCTGGAGGGCATCTTGTACGCTGCTTGGCTATTTGATAAATCCGCATGTAGACCAGGATCATGATCAGGCAGGGAGCGAAGAAGGAGCCAATGGTGGAGTAAAGGATATACCAGCGTTCGTTGTTCAGCTCGCACTGTGGACACCCTGAGTCATTCCCTTGGTTCTTGTTCATGGACAGGAGAGGCGGGAAAGAGATGACTGCTGAAATGAGCCAAACAACTAAGATGGCACACTTGATGCGGCGCGGTGTTCTCTGGGCACCATATGTCACAGCGCGGGAAATGGACATGTAGCGGTCCAAACTGATGGCGCACAGGTGCACGATGGAGGACGTGCAGAACAAGACGTCCAGCGCCAGGTAGATCTCACACCACACCGAGCGGAAGTACCAGTATCCCATCAGCTCATTGGCCAGCGAGAACGGGATGATCAGGGTGGCCACCAAGATGTCAGCTGCTGCCAGAGAGACCAGGAAGAGATTCTGCGGACCCCGTAGAGACCGGCTGGTCAGCACGGCAATGATGACCAGGATGTTGCCCACAATGGTGAAGAGCATCATGAGCGTGATGGCTGTGGCGAAGGCTGCAGTTGCTTCGGGCGAGTATGGAGGCAGTTTTAGGCTCTGATTGACCAGAGGAAAGGGGCCAATACCCCCGGACGAATTCTTTTCAACAGAGCATACACTCGCCATGATTACTGCTGTTCTGACACCAAGTGAAGACTGAAACGTCAGCTTGGCGATTTCGATAGTCCCTCTTAGCCCTTTCGGAGCAAGTCCTTCTGGGAATGAGAACTAGAGCAAAAGTCTGCACACTAGAAGTCACGTCTGCACACAACAACGGACGATATCAGATCCCCTCACGCACTGTCCAAAGCCTCGGCTACATTCATACATCCTGCAAACTCTGAGTGCCTTCCTCTCTCTCCTCTCCTCCCTTTGAGTCCATGTCTCTCCCTCCAAACGCCTAAAAATACTCCTCTAAGATATGGATCAGCCCTGGTGGGTTTACACAGCTACACAGACTGATACATCCGTCTTGCCTGGAGCTGTTTCGTCCAGAAAATTGGATTGCAAATTAAAATCTGGGTATGTAATAGTGTGTATAGTATGTGCTAGCAGCTGGGCAAATGTAGACTGAGTAGTTTTATTGTGGGCTTGCTCATAAAATAGGTCAAGTTACAACCTATTTATATTAGAGTACAACCGGGGGTTTAAAAAGGACTCAAGGTAAAGGCAATAATGCACGTGCATATTACAATGTTCACCCCCGACCATCACACCATCAGCTAAACTGATGCCAAAAGAACTCTCACCGGTCACTGTAACTTTTGCAGTCTTCGACCTCAGATGGGAGCAAGCCAAGCTAACAGTTGAGGGCGCGTGGTGAAGCCTCAGTTATCCAGACCCGCGCAAAACCTTCAGAGGAGCGCAGTTCAGATGCAAGGAATCGTAGCCCACTATTGAAAGTCCCTAAAGTAGCGCGCTGGTGAAGCTGCAGGCAAAAACCCAGGGTCCGCTGTGCGCGCGCGCTCGCCCTCGCGCGTGAGTGGCTGAAATATTCCCCGTGCAGAAACGCGCATCAGAAAGAAAGCGCGCGCGTGCCCTTCAGTTTGTGCAGCAGGAGTCCACCAGCATTCTCTTTTTCTTTCTTTCTTTTTTCGTTCTTTCTTTCTTTTTTGTTCTTATCTTTTTCTTCTCGTTCCTTTCTTTCCTGCTCCTCTCGTTTATAGTCCGTTTGCCTGCTTGGTCTTTTATCTGGGCTGCAGTTCTTTCTGAGTGTGAGAGCCGCTCAGCTTTAATATTACCGTAGACGCCCCCCCCCCCCAACTTCACCACACACACACACACATACACACACACACACCAGCCCCCACGGGGTGCCTTTAAGCGCCGCCCACTCCTCTCTGATTGGCTGTTAGTTCTTCCTAAAAGCCCCGCCCACTGCCTGGTTTAGTGATGTAGCTGATGTTTATAGAGACCCCTGCCCACAGAACAATCACATTCAGTTCATTCTCTCTCTCTTCCTCTCTCTCCCTTTCTTTCTCTCTCTCTCTCTCTCTCTCTCTCTCTGTCTCTTTCTCTCTCTATGTCTGTTTCTATCTCTCTCTGTCTCTCTCCGGCTGTCTCTCTCTCTCTCTCTCTATTAACTTTTTATATTGCTCTCTCTCTTCATTATCTCTCTCTCTCTCTCTCTCTCTCTCTTTAGCTCTGCTATCTTTGTCTTGCTTTTTCTCTCCTTCTCCCGCTCTCTCTTTAGTTCTGCTATCTTTGTCTTTTGCTCTTTCTCTCTCCCTCTCTATTTTTCTTTTTCTCTTTAGTTCTGCTATCTTTGTCTTTTGCTCTTTCTTACTCTATCTTTCTCACTCCTTAGTTATGTTTTCTTTGTCTTTTGCTCTTTCTCTTTCTCTCTCTCTCAATCTTTTACATTTCTCTTTACTTCACTTTAAATTTCTTTTTTGCCTTTGCTCTCTCTCTCTCTCTCTTTACTTTTGTGCATCACTTGAACACAGCAGCTGCTGTTTACATTGTGTGTAAATTTCATGATGAACCAACAAAAATGGCCCAGAATCGCTTGGAAAGACGTCTGGTTCCATTGACTTACATTAGAATTAAATGAGGTTTTTGCCCTCTCCTGTAAAGTTGCCATTTTGGAGATACTTGTTTTACACTGGACAGCGATGATGTATATGTCTTGTTGCTGTAATGACAAAACCCTGTATCTCCAAACTGGTAACTACACCGCAGAAGGAAGAAACTTCATTAATCTGTAATGGCAGTTAATGGGACAGGATGTTTTCCCTTGAGTCAATGTGGAGTATTTCTGTTCTTCATCATGAAACTTTAACACAACATTGCACATTTTAAATTAGGTTCAGTTGTATTCTAATTAGCATGTCCTATACAGAGAACTTGTTCATACAGGGGTCTCAAAAGTCAGGAAACACCCATATACAATAAAAACGGCTTGGCAGACGATGATCCAATTTTAGACACAAGCTGTGGGGAAAAGGGGAAACGTGTTCGGCCAGGTGACCAACATGGCGGCCATCTTGAATGCTGCCATGTGGGATTCAGTTTCAGTTTTTCAAATGGGAAGGTATGTGTGTGACACATCAAACCTGTAGAGAATGTCACCCTGAAAACAGGGGCTTTGTGAGCTCATGAATATTTAATGAGCTCTGCTCTGATTGGCTGGTTTACAGAGAGACACCATGATGATCACCCAGACACTATTTAGTTAGCTATGCTAGGTACTTGGAACTGCTAGTAGCTAACGTTACCTATACCAGCTACTGGCTTTCCATCTGGACATCAACACACAGTAGATTAAAGTTGTTCCTCACTATGAAACGCTCAGTTTAAGATGATCTGATACAGTCACACAGCATGGCTGCTGCTTACAGGCTGCTGTTGGGGTTGTGATGCTAATAAAGGTGGAACTGCTCCTCTCTTCAGTCTCCTCAGTGTTAAAATGCTGAGTGGAGCTGCTCCATATTGTCCAATAGTTCGAGAAACTGTCTGGAGTGAAATGTGCAGACTACAGGATTTAAGATGCTGTTAAAGATGTTGGAGCAGCTTGTTTGGGGAATTTTCCGTTTCACCTTAAACGGTGCAGCAGTTATTCCAAGTTTCACAATTGGGCAATCCTTGATATAATTACAGCCCCTTATTTCAGGAAACCCAAAAAAGGGAGTGATTGAAAAGAAGTCCCTCATGACTTTCTAGAACAGCCTAGGTGAGATTTCATCAGTAAACCCCTCAGATTCAAAGGCAGGCGATGGAGTCAGTTCAGCCTGGTCACACCTATTAAATCATGCACTGGAACCACTTTACGCAACAAAGTCAGCCCTTTGTTATTAAATATTTAACGTCAGACTCTTCAGATTGTTTCTAGATCAATCAAGATGATAGAAATTGAATTATGTTATGAATAGCTATGTTTCATAAGAAAGGCTCAGGCAGCTTTCACTCACGTTATTGGCACCATGTCATTCATTGGCGTCTTTGGCGGCATCTAGTGGTCAAAAAAGGAAGTGTTCGAAAAGCAGATAAAGAAAAACATTATCCCAAACATTTGCTCGGTAGAGGCCCATGAGACCTGTTCAAGCCAAAATTGTCAGTCATGCTCAGATATTGCATATTTTTTAGATATTTATCCCAAGTTTGATCACAATTCATCACTCCTTGATATAATTATAGCCACTTGTGTAAGAAAACAATGATGCACTTAGTGATTCACGTGCTGCAGCCATAATGTACAAAAATGTCAACATTTTAAATATAATAATTTACCTTCAGACTCCACAGATTCATTCTACACCAGGTTTGAGATGATGTCATGAAAACTGAGAGACTAGTTTGTTCATTGACTTGATCAAACTTTGTACAATTGCAGAAAAACTAAAAAGATTTCTAACAGACTTGTATTGGGAAAACTGTCAGGCTCAGTGCACTGCATCACCTGAACCCAAACCCATTCCCACACACCAAAAGTATTTGGACATGAGCTCAATTTTCTAGAACAGTGCCAGTTGACCTCAAATTTTACAGGCCATTAAAGAATGCCTACTTGTACATGCCATTCAAGTTTCGTGATGATCAACCAATGTCCTGCCAGTCAAAACCCTGCTAAATGCTAAATGGCTAATTACGACCATAATTGTCCAATTATGAAGCTGTCCATAAGAAGTCCTTAATAGAGTACCTCAAAGATGCAGCATGCAAAGTTGCTGTTTAGAACTGCTGTTGGGTGGATGGGTGTATGCTGCATTCCTGGGTCCTGCAGATATATC
>CM067484.1:32572780-32577780 GCA_034552555.1 Semaprochilodus insignis
CTGTATATATATATATATATATATATATATAACTGGTTGTCAGTGCTTCAGTTATCAGTCAGACCAGCACTGCCACCTTGTGGTGATCTGTTCTATTCTCAGACTGCAGTCAGCAGGGGGCGCTGTCTAACCAGGTTTACTGAGGTGAGTCAATCCTCAGTCTCTAACAGTGCAGCTGGATTTCCCTCGAACTCCCCTCATCATTCATCATCAGGGAACTGAGACTTATAACCACGACACTGATCACAACCTCATCCAGGCACTCAACAAAGACAGGAGCCTCATATTCAGTAAAATCAGGTTTAATTAAAGTCCTTCAAACATTGTAGCTTATATACGATACAATCACACAACGTTACAGTATAAAAACAGATCATTTAAATATAAAGTGCTCCGATCAAAATAAATATCCTCTCATTAAATCAAACAAAACACAACAAACACAATAAACGACCATGAACATCTCCCTTTCTTCTCCACGTACACAGATCTGAACAGCTAACAGAACAGCATCATGGCCTTGAGATCAGAGCTCCATATGGCAGGGCATGCTAGTAATGACAGGTCTGCTGCCCTTTGAAGCCTCCCTGAGTCTGGTCAAGCTTAATTCATCGCACCCAATTCAGCGTTCAGTGGTGCGACATCAAGAGTTCAGTATCAGCTCAGAGAGTCTGTTCTATAGGAGCTTATTGCCAAAGGCTCCAGGAGAACGACAGGCCCTGACACATGTAGTATTGCTCTTCTTCATGTAGCCCTATTACAGTAATCATACAGTAACTCGTACTTAGAGGTCTAGATGTGCAAACGCTATGAGGTTCACTTCTTAATCTCATTGGCGTATCGCACGGTAACGGGATCTGAGCCATTCTGGCTGATTTCACAACCACACAGTGGACGGTCAGCTGCTTGTTTGTTGGTGACGAGACAGTTGGAAGTCAGTAGAGGTGTATAAATGCTTTAGGAGTATTTAGTGGACTACGTGCTGAGTTTTTGTCTAAAGATAAATTCCTGGGCTATTTATCAGAAAAGACTTGGCAACGATTGCACACCACCCCCCACCTCCCCGCCGGTGACCAGAGGGTCCCTGGTTTGATTCTCTGAACCCACAGGACACAACTGAAGTGCCCTCGAGCAAGGCACCCAACCCCAACTGCTCCCTGGGAGCTGCAGATAGGGCTGTCCACTGCTTCGGGTAGGTATGCTCACTGCCCCCTGTTGTGCATGAATGTGGGTGTTTTACTTTGCAAGCACAATTGGCAAATGCTTCTAAAATGTGCAGAAACGTGTAAGTCTTTGTTTTATGCAAACTGTGCATTAAAATGTGCTAACTTTTGCTTTTCATGTTTGACCAGGGGTGCACAAACTTTTGCATACAGCCGTATGGTTTTTATTGCCTATATTCTGCAGTGAAATAGCCCCTCCAATCAAATCTCCCCACCGAAATGATTTCGCTGAATGACATTCTCTCAAAATTTGAGAGTTCATGATGCATCTAGTTGTGTCCTAAAGAACTGTGAGGTCAGAGATCCCCTCACGGTTCCATTAGTGGTCCATTAGTGCCCTCTACCATGTAAACTGAATAAAGGAGGTGACACCGTCCATCACCGTGTGGCTCATAGTGTAGACGGAGAAGAGAAGACTGTTGTGTGTATGGAGAGCTCTTAGGATATATACTAGCGACAGCTTTGCTTTCAGAACCGGATCTGCAACGTCCGGTCCAAACAGGTCAGTATGAAAATCAGCTTGGCTGGCCAGTGATGCTAGTGTGGTCCATCTTACTACTAGCTGCTAGCGCTGGATGCTCCACTCGAAAGTGTTCGTGCAGAGCAGGAAGTATGTTTGTTGTGTGCTAACACACGCTGCCGCTGCTCTTTGAGTCCAGAACCGTGTAGGGACACAGGACGTCCGTCTCAAACTGCAGCAGCTGCCCCATGAAGGCCAGGTTTGGGGAGATGACTTGCCGTCTGCGCTTCACAAAGTCGAAGGCCTCCTCCAGACGCACGCGCCGGGCGTGGATCAGGTACGCCAGGCAGATTGTGGCGGAACGGGAGATGCCTGCCTGGCAGTGGACCAAAACGCGTCCACCGCTCTCCTTCACAGAGTCTGGAAGAGATTGAGGAAGAAGTTAGGTTGATGGGTGAAATGGGTCTACCACCACTCATCCCGTATTCTAACTACATTCTAAACACAAGGGGAATTCTGTGAGATGGGCCCTTTAATGTGAGCTACTGCTAAGACAGGCTAAGTGTTCATCCTGATTGTGACGCTGATCTCCGCATGCTCACCGATGAAGCGGATGGCCTCAGGGAAGAGCACCCGTATGTCTGCAGCCAAGCTGTCCTCCACTTTCAGGGTCATGTACCGCAGCTCCTGCTCGAACAGGTTGGGGCAGGACGAGGAGACGTTGAGAACGGCCGTAATGCCACAGCGCTCCAGCGTCTCTCTCTGAGATGAGTGGTGAGCGCTGCCCAGGAACAGGAAGGGCAGGATCTCCACCGGGTCACCCTGACAAACATAACACACAAACTCCGCCCGTCAGTTCACCAGCGTTCTGAGAGTTACACAGGTTTTGTGATTAAACCATAGTTACTGCTTCACTGTTCTGCTTCATGACTGGTTGCTTACTATTAAACCTACATATCCTGTACATACAGCAGCCAAGCCTTTGCTACTGTAAAGCAACAGTCTGAAGAAAAATCCAATTTACACATTTTTTATTAATTTACACAACTCTGAATGTCTCATTCTGGTCAAGACATGCTTGAGTTTGTACCTAGTGAAAGTGTCTTATTCTATTGGCCGATAATCGTACTTTCTAGAAATAATGCCGATAATTTAGCTTAAATTTTATAAGAATTATAAGAAATAATACAGATAAATGACTTATTTGTAGAAATAATACAGATAATTTTTCTTATTTCAAGAAATAATGTAGATAATTTTGCTTTTTTAAGAAATAATGTAGATAATTTTGCTTTTTTAAGAAATAATGCAGATAATTTTGCTTTTTTAAGAAATAATGTAGATAATTTTGCTTATTTTAAGAAATAAAGCAGATAACGGTGTTAACAAGATATAATGCTTGAAGTAATCTGCCTGTGGAATTAGACACTTTGACTATATGAGATGGCTTAAAAGAAGTAAAGAGAAACAGATGAGAAAATACGGATGTATTCCCAATACGATTCGCAAAGATTCCAGGAATTAGGCGCCCCTTTATAAATCGTTCTCTCGCTCTCTGTTTCCTGTTAATGTGTCTGTTTTATAAGAGGAATGATTAGTACCTGGTCGTAAAGAGGTGTGGTCTTGGTGGTCTCCGGGTCACTCACAGCGGTGGGATTCCCTGACGTGAGTGGTGTGTTTAAACACAAGTCAGGATACAACGCCACAAACTCGTCAAACCCACCTGAAACACACAAACACCATTCATCACTGACTAAACCCAGAGAGACAGAACTGCTCAGACAGCCCAGTCAGGGTCTGGAAGAACAACCACAAACCTGGAAAAGTACAATCCTATACTGTTCTGTACCGATCAAATACGTTACACACAATAAAGTAATAACAATAACAAAACATTGAAATAGTATAAAACAATAATACATGTTAATAACTCCATTTCAGACTTTACTACTGTGAGACTGTTTCGGAAGTGTCTGTTTCGGAAGTGTCTGTTTCGGAAGAGATTGTTTCGGTATTGATTGTTTCGGATGTCACTGTTACGGAAGTGACCATTTTGGAAGTCACTGTTACGGAAGTGAAGCGACTTTTGGAAGCGACTAATGTGGCTCGCTGTCGAGATAGGATGGCGCCAGCAGTCGCTCATCAAGAGATTCAGCCATCATTGTGTTTACTGTTCCTTTCGTTGGCTGCCTGTCCTTAAATGATCTAACCAGGAGCAGCACCTTCAGTATCATTCATAAGAGGTTAGAATACGCCGTCGGGGCAGCAGCACTACTTCTTCATCCTCTCATGTTGGACTGATTTGACTCAGCTACAGTGACTCACTATCACCTATTAGGGTAACAAAGTGGTACTACAAGACAGGATGCTAGCTGGTTGGCATGCTAACTTCAGTACATATCTCTGCAACATACATAGACGTCTTTGTCACACCGTCAAAACTGTTATTTCTTGTCAATTTTGGAATGTTTTAAACTGAACATTTTACATATTGCTCCTTTAACATGTATAACATGATAAATCTGAATAGGAATCCAAAACACATTAAAAAAAAAATATATATATATATATATAATAAAAATATAAAATAAAATACAATAAAAGTGTTATTTATCAAGAGTTAGAAAGCACCCTATAAATGATTTGTATATGTTTAGTTTACTATTAATCTCTCTATATATTTAATTTTGGTGGAATGGCCCTTAAAGCAGTGCTAGGTGTTTCGTAAAGCAGTATAGTGATATACAGGGTGAAGACCGTGTATCAGCTCTACACATTAACTCTATTCATCCTCTCTGAGGTAAAATATAAAGCTGTGATGTTGTTCACGCGCATTACAGAAGTTGTTAGGAATGAAAGTCCGCACCTTGCAGAAAGCACACCTCCGTGCTGTCCTCCCTCAGCTCCTCCTGCAGCGCGCGCAGCAGCAGCCCGGCCACGCTCTCTCTCCGCAGCTCGCGCACCGACCGGCTCGCCTCGTCCAGCACCACGACGCGCGCGCAGTCCCCGGCGCGCAGGCGGCGAAGCAGCGCGCGGTCGGCCACCAGGCGCTCCAAAGGGCGCGCGCCCCCGACGACGCCCCCGGCCCGCGCGCGCTCTCTGCGCATCAGCACCGAGTTCCAGTTCACGCTGTGCGAGTAAGCCACGCGCGACCCGCAGAACGCGAGGAACGGCCTGCAGTCCAGCAGCAGCGGGAGCGCGCAGTGTGCGCGCACCATCTGCGCCAGCTGGCAGCTTGTGATTTCCACCGGCATCACCCAGGTACCCAGCCTGGTGCAAATGTAAATGAGCTTGTTGTTGTTCTTGCCCTTCCACAC
>CM067484.1:32582780-32609176 GCA_034552555.1 Semaprochilodus insignis
CATATGCAACACATTTATCATCATTCTAAAGAAAAGGTCACCATGCAAAAAAACGATTCAGTGTGAAACTCAGGATATCATGGCCCTAAATAGAAACACACTATTTACCAAAGTACCCTTAAAGAACCATGTTTTTTAAGAGTGAAGCTCGGTATCATAACAATAGCACAACCCTTTCCGGTGCTATATAGAACCATATACACCACATTCCTCCACCCAAAGAATCTTTCAAGCATGTGAATGTTTCTTTGAGTGTTCACGGTTCACTAAAGAACCCTTGAAGAACCATAGTTTTTATGAGTGATTCTAATTGGTGTTTTTGAGCTCCTACTGTTAGTTAGCAACATTAGCCTAACTAGCTCCAGGGGGATTTGGTATAAGAACCCTTTTTGGTGCTATATAGAACCATATAAAACACATTCTTCCGCCCAAAGAAACTTTTAAGCATGCAAATGTTTTTTGAGTGTTCATGGTTCTATTCTAAGCCATTGTGTTTACTGAAGAAGCCTGGAAGAACCATCTTTTTTATGAATGATGCTAACTGGGTTTTTTTAACTCCCATTGTTGGTTAGCAACATTAGCCTAACTAGCTCCAGTTGGATTTAGTAAAAGAACCCTTTTGGTGCTATATAGAACCATATACAACACATTCATCTGACTGAAAAACTTTTTAAGGAAGCAAGAAGAAGTTTCTTGGGTGTTCATGCTCCTTTCAGAACCATTGTCTTTATTAAAGAATCCTTGAAGAACCATCAATTTCGAGATTGAGTGATGCTAACTGGTGTTTTTGCGCTCCCATTGTTAGTTAGCCTCGTAGCTCCAGTGGGATTTGGGATAGGTGGATAAAGTTCTCTTTAAGAACTATGGCTTTAATCCTTTGTGTGTCCGTATATCCACATCAGGATTGATCCCTGTTTAGTAACGGGTCTGAATGAACATGTTGAGTTATGGGAACAGAGCCTAAAGCAGGCCAGTATGTTTCTAATGTGAGTAGAGTCTATCATAACCGTGCTGCCTAGAATGAGCTATGGGTCAAGGGGGGGTTTATGCAGGGTGGGCCAGCGGGGTTTCTCTTTCAGTCATTTACAATAACAAGCTTGTTTGGCTGACTCATTTAATTTTGTGAGTGATTTGTATGAAGGCCTGGATGATCTAATCACAGGCCCCGTCTCCTGTAAATCACAGAACTCCTCTGCCCAAAACCAAAACTTCAAGCGCTGCCTGTGGAGGAAGAGGAAGAGGATTCTCCTCCCTTTGTGCTGTTTTTCCCGTACTGTGCGTGGGGGAATAGCTGAGCTCAGCACAAGGAAACACATTCACTCATCTTTTCACTCCTTCAGTCTGTCATTTCCCTGAAGCTTTCTTTTCCCTTCTTTAAGAACTCCAGGACTAGTCTGACTGTTACTCCTCCCTCTAACTGTTCAACAATGGAAATGACGCCAGGTGAAAGAATGTGCCTAACAAGCCCCACTAACATCTTGTAACCTAATCAAACTATTGAAGTGGACTATTGAAGCATATACGCTCCTGGGTTTTCCAGTCAAACCGGACATTAGGTCCATCCGGAAAAATGAGAAAACACATTAAGCGTACAATTACACAGGAACCTCAACAACGAACAGCTTTAAGGTTTTTTTAGGAGACTCGTTTTAAGTTTCTCAAAGAAATCTGCAGCCGTACCTCCAAAGTTCAGGTTTAGAAGTTTGTTGCATTTTTGCTTCTCAAATAGGCCTAACCCCAAACACGTTCAGTGATGAGGTTGAGGTCTGGACTCTGGGGTGGTCAGTCCACTGTTCTGAGAGCACCAGAAGCTGATGTGTCTGTCTCCTTTTCTCAGTGAGGAGCTTCTTGAAGAGCTACACATCCTTTCAGACCTCAATAGCGTTGAGGTGTCTTCTCACAGTGGAAGAAGGATGGACAGAAACACCTGTGGATGTTTTCAGATCTGAAGCAGGAGTGGAGCTTGATGTTCTCCTCTGTCTCAGAGACAGAAGCTTTAAGTACTGTTTATCTGCTATGGGGACAGTGTTGGTGGTCCAACCGGGTCTACTAGGTATTCCAGGTGGTTGTTAGGAGCCCCATTTTCTCTGTAGCTTTTATACACTTTTGCAGGTAGTTTATCTTGTAACTAATCCTTGGACGAGTATCTCCAGAAAAGGCCAATAATAATAATAAATGAGTGGGAGTATATGCACCTAATTATCTGATAACTTCAGAAAATCAGATTTTGTCAGTAATTTGGTCAACACGTTTTGGGTAATAACTACAGTAGAAATGCATGAATACCGATACTGGTATCGGGTATTTGCCCAATACCGTGTTCATTTACTCATACTCGTAATTGCAAACAAGGCTCCGATACCACCATCCAATACCTTGTGCCTAGTGCACAAAGCTGCGCTAATGAGCAGACAACTCAAAATGTCGGGAATCTGGAATTAGTTCACAGTCAGTGATGGCAACCCAAGCATAGCAGACTGCAAACTGTGCTCTATGAAAATATCAAGAGGAGGTACTTCTGCATCTTCCTACAACACAAGTAACCTGATAAAACATCTTAAAATGAAAATGAAAACTCAGCACGAGGAGTTCGCTGCTAACAGAACACGCCATCGACCAACACTGCAGCAAACGCTATCTAGACGAGATAAAATGTCAATACACAACCCTAGGTCTGTGAAAATAACAGAAGCTATTACCCAGAATATTGTTCTTGATGATCAACCATTTTTGGTAATCGACAACCAGGGATTTCGGCACCTTCTTGATGTGCCCAAGTAAGAAATTCCCAGCCATTATCATATAACGGAAACTGTCTTACCAAAGATGCACAACACGGTGCAAACGCATATCAAGAGCTTGTTGCATGACATTACAGCCTTCATCTTTACTACGGACATTTGGAGCAGCAACGTCTGTCCACTGTCTCTCATTAGCTTAACTGCACAGTGGATAGACGGTTTCATTCTCCAGAGAGTTGTACTGCACGCAAAGCAATTCCGTGAGTCCCACACAGGCCAAGCAATAGCAAGCACATTTTAGACTTGGGACGTTACTCAAAGTTCTGTCCATGTCGTGGTGCGTGACAATGCTAAAAACATGATAAAAGCAATAGATGATGCTGGACTGCCTAGCTTTTCATGTGTTGCCCACACACTTCAGCTGGCAGTAAATGAGGGTCTGCGTGCACAGCAGAGTGTCGGACGCAAAGTTGTTGGGCATTTCAAACATTCTACACTGTTGTATTCCCGCTTAGAAGACATTCAGTTACAGCCCAACCAGCCAATTAAACTTCTCCAACAAGACGTGAAAACACGGTGGAACAGCATGTTCTATATGCTACAGTCCCTCATTGAGCAAAAACGGGCTCTCTGAATATTTGGGTCAGAACAAGACCCCCCGGACAGCCTCAGCCTTAATCAGTGGGACCTACTAGAGATGGCAGTGACAATTTTGGCGCCATTCGAAGAGTTGACTCGACCAGTGAGCTCTGATGCATTAGCCTCTGATGTGATTCTCCCTATCACCATATTGCAGAGACTGCTGTCCAAAGAAACCGAAGAGGAGCAGGGGATCCAAACAATGAAACGCACTTTACTTACAGCTGTACAGAAGCGATTTGCTGACGTGGAGTAAATCCCACTCTTCTCTACCTCAGCGCTTCTCGATCCAAGGTAAGTGTGTGTGCATCTCATGTTACTAATTTATTGGAGCTGTGCTAAATAAAAGATGGACAGTTCCAGAGATGAACAATAATGTTTTCTATTCTATTCGAAAATGTCAAATAACAAATTGATTAATTTATACTCTTTTATTGTAGACTGTGTCGATCTATAATTCATTTACATTTTATTCTCTCAACTACACTTTAACCCTCTAGGTTGTTGCTTCTGCGTGATGATGTCGCCAAAACATTCAGCAAACTTTGTCAGAAACAAAGAACTTGGAATGACGTGAGCAGAGCTAAAAGTCGATTTGGTTTTATTACACAATCGAGCAGTCCAACAAAGCAGCAACACATGAAGAGCAAAGCAAAACACGAAGTCAGGGACAGGCAAAGGTCAGAACCAGGAAAAACAAGCAGTGAGGGTAATCAAGTTGGAAGGGCTAGGCGAGAGGAAGAATCAATGAATGAAAATGGAGGTCGAAAGCCAGAGAGTAACAGCAGACAAAGCCAGTAAGGGAATGGCAAAAGGGGTAGTCAGGGACAAAGAAGATCAAAACCAGAATGGAAAATACTAATAGAGAAACGCTCAGAAATGCACAACAATGTTTGGCAAAACTTTGCAATGATGAAGTGACAGTGAGGGGTTATTATACTGGAGTAAAGTGGGTTAACCTAGAGACAGCTGGGGCTAGAACTCAGGTGACCTACAGCAGATCTGGTTGGATGGCTAGGGACATGTGGGCGTTACGTCATCGAGCGATGCCCTCTGGGAAGTTGAGTCTGGGGAAGCACATGAGGCGGGAAGACCCAGAAGTGTGACAAACTCTCATAAATACTACTTTTCAAGTAGTCACCAGAAGCTGATATTTTGTTATTCGGTAGATTTATATATATTCTAATATATAATATATTTTTTAAAATATTTACATTACTAAGATTTTTTCTCCTTGCTTATCCGGGTTTTATTTTTTTAATATTTAACTTAAACACGCATACAGGCTAAAAAACGTGACCTCTTGATATAAATCAAAGGTAAAATATATCTTTATATCTATGTCTGTATTCTTCACCATTGGTTAGACATCATGAGATCACATTTAGCTAATTATTGGACACCTATAAGGTGTACATTGTCAGAAACATAGCCTGTGTTCTGTTTTAGATACAAGGACCGTTTTTTCTCAAGCTCCAGCACTGCTGAGAATGCCAAGGAGACAGTGATGCAGGAGCTGCAGAAAAGATCTGGCAGAGACATAGGCCAACAGGAGAATGAGGAACCATCTGTCGAAAGGCCAAGGAAGGACCAGTACAGCAGTCTGGACCGTGTGTTTGATGAAATCACTGATGAGCACACTTCTGTATCATTAAGCAGTGTTCCACGAGCTGCTGCCATACAGTTGGAAACATAGCTTGGAGAGGAGACGATTTCTCGTTCAGAGAAACCACTCCAGTACTGGACAGTTAACAAAGTGCGATTCCCAA
This sequence comes from Semaprochilodus insignis, assembly GCA_034552555.1. Classification (NCBI taxonomy): domain Eukaryota; kingdom Metazoa; phylum Chordata; class Actinopteri; order Characiformes; family Prochilodontidae; genus Semaprochilodus; species Semaprochilodus insignis. Next base: position 32,587,930 of record CM067484.1, read on the forward strand.
CTATGTCCCAAATGTCAAGAAGATGCCTGTCAGCCCACGCAGTAGTGTGGAAAGTGTGTGTGGAAAATTATTTAGCTCGTTGGCACACATTGCCACTGAAAGCAGAAACAGGCTCACAGCTAAACAAGCAGAGATGCTTCTTTTCCTGCCACTTACAGTTCCAAAAAAAGATCAGCTTTTACAGCCTAGTCTTTAAGGTCTTATCAGGGTAGCTCTCTTAAACATTCAATTCAATTCAATTCAATTCAACTTTATTGTCATTATACCAATACAGGGTTGTACAGTATAATGAAACACAGTCAGGCTCCTTCTCCAGTGCAGTTACAAGAATATATGTGTATGTAAATAAATATTGTAGTGCAAAGACAAATAGACAAAAACAATGTGTGCAAACAGTACAGTACGTGTACAGGACATGTGCAAAGTGTAAGAGCAGTATCAGTTAAGTATGTGCTTGTAAACAGTACAGATATATAAAGTGTACAGTGCAGTGCAGTACACAATGATGTTTTTGTATTGACCGGTACGCCTAAACTCCATTCAACTTCAAATGTGATGGTGTAAAATATCATCATATATCTCCTCCAGCCATTAGCTGATGGGATGAAACAGTTAGCACTGAAACACTGTAGGCTTCGTTTGGATTGTTAGGTCTAGTCTAGTTGGTAAAGCGATTGTTGTAGCCTTTGTAATGTATGGTCTATAAGCCTTTTTTGTGAAATGTGGTTAATCTTTTTTAAACATAGTAAAATAGTAAAGTAGTAAAAATACTTAAAAATGAGTTTTGTGTTGACATGGGTGATAAATGTTTGTGTAGGTAAATCTAAACTAAAAAGTTAATGCTCAGATACATTCCAGGTATTTCATTGCACTATTTTACGTTGATAACTACACTATTACATAATGCTCCTCATTGTATCGGTATCGGCAAGTACAAATATACACATACTTGTACTCATACTCAGTTGGAAAAAAAAGGTATTTATGCATCCCTAGTAATAGCATAGTGGGGAAATTCAAAATTTACATGAGACGGGTAACACTCAGATTTCTGCTTTGCAACTCACAGAATAAGATGTGACGTAAACATACACATATACAACATATATAATATAATATGTAAACATATTCTTTTATTTCAGTCCCATATTTATATCCTTCATTTCCTCAAGCATGGAGTTTTAGTGGCATGCCAAAAGTGTTTTGTTGCTGTGTTAAACGGTGCTTACTTATTTCCGGTACCGCTGCCTATTATCCCATATAAGTGCAGACTGAGAAACATGAAAGAAATCAGAGTAAGTGTCTACATGCACTGATAAACCTGATTATTGAGCTAAAATCCAGCTCTTTTTACCAGATTCCATGATCTGGTCTCTAGGCCTTACTCCTAGGCCTTTACATGACCACTTGAATAATCTGATAACTGCTGATATCCGATTATGACAGGATTATTAAGTGCATATAAAGGCATTCATTCATTCAGTTAATATTGAGGTCTTAAAGGGCTTTTTAGCTGTTAGCTGTAGGGTCCTTCATGAACTGTGCATTTGTTGGATGTATTATCACCACCGGCCTGATCAATATGAACAAAACTATGATCAAAATTTTGCCTTCTATTGTTATGTTATGTGCTTGTGTCCATTTTTATAGTGGCCTCCTAGCTTCAGTACAAAGCTAAAGAAGCAAGCTGCGTCAAACATGTCTTGGCTGGTCAACTGCATCTGAATTGGATGGGTTGAAAGTGTATTTCATGTTGGAGCACTGCTTTAAGATAATGAGTGAAGCATCTAAAGCTATGGCCATAATAGAAATAGCTTTCCAGGAATCATATAAGAGAGACGTAAGCTGTGGTCACTGTAGACAAATGACTGTGAGGAAATGACAGAGTTAAAAACGGGCTCTTCAAGGCTGTGAGAGCGGTGGGGCGAGAACATTTGCAACATCAGGCCGGAAACCAAGGCAAATTTCAGCAGCCCTGAGGAACCTTACGTCTTTACAGAGCAACCAGAATACCTCTCTGAGCAGAGTGGGCCGAAAGTGAGCTTCCTCTTCCCCCTCACATCCTGCCTGGCATTTCGTCATTGTAGGTGCTGATGACGTTTTCACACTTGTGCACATATTCGCTACCCTTAACCATCAACACTGAGGCTTTCCTACACCCGGACCACACACTGCGCTTCAGTTTTGGAATCACTGGTTGTATCAGTAACCTCATCGCAGTTGAACAAACACCTCATATCTCCAAAATGGTGGCTATATTGGGTAACATGTTACATTTAGTGTTGACTAACGAACATGAAGTAATACGTTAAAAATGGTTAACTGATCTTAACAACTGGAACAACTACATGTTTATATGTTAAATGAACATGTAACAGTTGTTACATGTTTACTTAACATTAGTTAACCATTGTCAATGTAGTACTTCATGTTAACTATCACATTACAATATTCTTAACTTTCAATGGCAGTTAATGCAAAGAGGTTGTATTACGCCAGAAATGGAAATGTCAGAGGACAGATGATATTTTCAAATTATAAGAAAAATGAAATGGAGATAAAAAGTTTTGTTTCAGCACTGAAGAATTGGTGTAGAACAAAACACTATGAGTTCACACACAACTGCACACCAAAATATATGTTTATATGTTTTATTCAATGGTTTGTGTTTTTTGGGAATGACTAAGGGTTTCAAACAATAAATAATAAACATCAACTTATAATAAATAATAATAAAAATAAATAAATACATAAATAATAATAATAAACATCACCAAACAACTTATCTGCTTACAGACTCTGATTTCTTTATAGTGATGGTGTTGGGAACCACGTGCCATTTTATTCACTATCCAAAACCACCAGTGAATCTACATGTGTCTTCTGAGTTCATATACACTTCCCCTAAAAGATTTGGGGTCAGTTGCAAATATAATAATCATTGACATTCAGTAATAACTAGATATCAAACTTAAACCACTACTTTACTAACAGTTTACAGTATTTTGGGAACCATATAAAGTTAAAAACATGATAAAAAAGGTAAATAAATAATAAATGTATTAAAATACTACAAATAGTTGTTTAAGTAGCAAGATTTGGTTATGGATTATCAAATCTGAGGCATTGTTAATCTCTCATCAAAATATCTTCATTTTACAGCTTCCTACAAACTGTTTCATCTTATTATACACTCAAATTTAAACAATGAGGTTACCAAAAGTTATCTTGTAATTGTAACTCATGTATGAAATGGTTATAGGCCTAAATGCTCTCAGACTGACACTACTGTCCAGAGAAGAAACTTTAATTCAGCCACTAAGCAGTAAGGTATTCATTTTTCAGTGTCAGAGAAAAAGCTCAAAAGCTACCCCAAAAATGGGACTCCTAACAACCACCTGGAAGACCTGGCAGGCCACCAACATTATCTCCATGGAAAAACAGCATTTAAAGCTTCCATCTTTGAGAAAGAGAGGAGAACATCAAGCTACCCTCTGACTTCAGATCTGACAAAAATACACATCAAGGTCCATCTCATAGTAAGAACGTTTGCACTGGAACTCTGGAACTACATATCTGGAACATGGAGGAAGTGCAACCACCTTCTAAGACTTCTAAGAGATTCTCCGTGTGTGAGAAACTGAAAAACAAAATGTCTAAAGAAAAAGAGGAGTTACACGAGTAGAAGATGAACTGATCTCAAAAAGGTGTAAAGTCAGAACATTCTTTTCAACATTTCACACACGTTTACTGTATTATTTTTGTTTTGTTTAATGGATTGGTCATGCTTGGACCTTGTGTTGCAGCCAGAGAACATTATACTGGTAGAGTGAAGAATGAATGTCAGCTAAATACCAGTTAATACTGGAAGCAAACATAGCACTGTCTGTAAAAAAGCTGGAGATGGCTTCTAGTTTCAAGTTTTAAGTTTATTTGTCATTTGCGCAGCATGTCAGGACATTTATGCATTGAAATGCTTGTGGTGAGGCTCGGGTTAATACTCTACAGCAGGGCAGCATTAATATACATACTAATTAAACATTCTAAATAAAAGAGATAAAAAAGAGATGTATTAAATAAATACAACATACACAAAAATGTACTCAAAATACAGAATATACAGAGACAGGGGGGTGTAGAAATTCTCCGATATGTACAATATGCTAGACACAGATAATCTGAGAGAGAGAAAAAAAAATTTATGTATATGTCTGTTGTTTAAGTGAAATTGTCAGTACCAGTGATATGATATATTAATAATAATAATAAAGTGTCAGAGTGCAGCAGTATTAGTGAAAGGCTCACAGCTTGTTCAGAAGCCTGATAGCCTGTGGGTATAAATTGTTCATTAGCCGGTTTGTTCTGGCCTGGATGCTGTGGTACCTCCTGCCTGGTGAACAGGCCGTGTGCTGGGTGGCTACTGTCCAACCGGACCTTTTGGATTTTTCTCAGGCAACAGGATAATGATCCTAAATACACTACAAAATCTGTGGATAGACCTCAAAAGAGCAGAGCATTCAAGATGACCCGGGAATCTTACAGAACTAAAAGCCTTTTACGAAGAAGAACTGAAAGCATTAACAAGCTGTGATACTAGTCAAAGAGAGTATTACTAGGTACTAACAATGCATGATGCTTTTTCCTTATTTGTGATTTTGAAACCATGAAAAACGGAAACTAAAATTGATCTTGCTAAAGAAACATGTCATCTTTGACGCTGATGCCTTCTGGAAATCAGCTCATGTTCTATTCACTTTCACCTTTGACCCTGAGCGCCCAAACGTTTGCATGCCACTTCATCTGCTTCCTGTGCTGATGGGTGGTCTCTGCAGGTGTGTGCGTGGCTGTGCGTTGGTGAGGGAACTTGCGTTTATGCAAGTGTGTGTGTGTATGTATATACGTTGGTGAGTGGTCACAGATATGTAAGCCTGGTTGCCTGTTTCTGGGCTGGCTGTTTATCATGTGATTTGACGGTAGAGATGTGGGCTGTTTGCAGCGGTTAGTGTGACAGGAAGTGTATAGTTTTCTGACTTCCTGTTGAGCTGGCAGTGGAAAGTACACAACAAGCGTGCTTCGCGGCCCAAGACACCGCGGTGCCCTCACATCACACTCAGACAAGAAAACACAGGAAAACTCAAAATAGACAAAGGAACTTTCCAACATTAGAGCAGGTCAGAGTAGGTAAATCCAGGTCGCTAGAAGAAAGAGGCTAGAACGTTTATAGCGTGGAGGAGCGGAGTATGTAGTAGTGCTGATGAGGTATTGGCACTCAGAGATTGAGATCACATCACTGTAATGTAGTCTAATTAATGCGTTCATCTCGGCGAAGGGAAGAAACCCCTTTTAGTCATGAGCTCTCGTGAGTAGGTCTGCCTGATTACTGCGGTGATATCCTGCCAGTCATTAAATGACAAGAATCGGTTAGTCATTCCCCACTGACTCACCTGCAAGGATGACATCTTCCAAGCTCGTTTTCTGATAAAGAGAAACCAGTTCATCTGAGGTGCTTTCAGGGTTTGTTGATCCTGTGCCCTTCCAGAGCGTATCCCCAAATGAAGGGCTTTAATAGGGTCTCAGTTTCTACTACTCCCTCTGGGAAGCTTTACACTAGATATTAGAGCATTGCTGTAAGGATTTGATTGCCTCCAGACGCAAGAACATTGGTGAGGTCAGGTGCTGATGTTGGATGGTCAATTCTGGACACTCCATCTCATCCAAAAGGTATTGGATGGAGCTCATCACTCTAGACAATGCCATTCCATTGCTGTACAGCCCAGTGCTAAGAGGGGTGCCACTGGTCACGGCGACCTTAGGGTAATGTGTACTCGCTCCAGAGCGCCCCATTCTACTGATTCTTTTTTAGCTTATTAATTTAGTTAATAACAGTTTGACATATTATGGTGGCACAGTGGGTAACACTCCCCCCTCACAGCAATAAGGGCCTGGGTTTGATTCCTGGCTAGGGCATTTAGGACACTCGCCGCTTTATTAGAAACACCTACATTCTACGTCTACTCACTGGCCACTTTATCAGAAACACCACCCTTCTACTTCTACACACTGGCCAATTTATTAGAAACAACACCCTTCCACTTCCATTCACTGGCCACTTTATCAGAAACACCACCCTTCTGCTTCTACATACTGGCCACCTAATTAGAAAAACCTTCTGTGTACTTGTGCTCACTGGCCACTTTATTAGAAACACCTACCTTGTACTTCCCTTCACTGGCCACTTTATTAGAAATGCCTACCTTCTACTTATCTTCACTGGCCACTTTATCAGAAACACCACCCTTCTACTTCTACACACTGGCCACTTTATTAGAAACACCTGCCTTGTACCTCCACTCACTGGCCACTTTATTAGAAACACCTACCTTGTACTTCCACTTACTGGCCACTCTATTAGAAACACTACCCTTCTACTTCCACTCACTGGCCACTTTATTAAAAACACCGCCCTTCTACTTCTACACACTGGCCACTTAATTAGAAAAACCTTCTGTGTACTTGTACTCACTGGCCACTTTATTAGAAACACCTACCTTGTACTTCCCTTTACTGGTAACTTTATTAGAAATGCCTACCTTCTACTTCTGCTGACTGGCCACTTTATTAGAAACACCTGCCTTGTACCTCCACTCACTGGCCACTTCATTAGAAACAACACCCTTCTGCTTCCATTCACTGGCCACTTTATCAGAAACACCACCCTTCTGCTTCTACACACTGGCCACTTTATTAGAAACACCTACCTTGTACTTCCACTCACTGGTCACTTGATAAGAAACACTACCCTTCTACTTCCACTCACTGGCCACTTTATTAGAAACACTACCCTTCTACTTCCATTCACTGGCCACTTTATCACAAATACCACCCTTCTACTTCTACACACTGGCCACTTAATTAGAAAAACCTTCTGTGTACTTGCACTCACTGGCCACTTTATTAGAAACACCTACCTTGTACTTCCACTCACTGGCCACTTTATTAGAAACACTACCCTTCTACTTCCATTCACTGGCCACATTATCACAAATACAACCCTTCTACTTCTACACACTGGCCACTTTATTAGAAACACCTGCCTTGTACCTCCACTCATTGACCACTTTATTAAAAACACCGCCCTTCTACTTTCATGCACTGGCCACTTTATTAGAAACACCACCCTTCTACTTCTACACACTGGCCACTTAATTAGAAAAACCTTCTGTGTACTTTCACTCACTGGCCACTTTATTGGAAACACCTGCCTTGTACCTCCACTTACTGGCCACTTTATTAGAAACATCTATTCTAATTATAATTATCCTGTAGTTGGACTTCATTGGAAGTTCTCGTGGAACATTTGGTGACTTCCTGGATGAGTTGACGCCGTGCCTTTGGGGAATTTGTGGCAGATCCTCTGTTCCTGGGAAGATTCAACAATGTTCCCGGGGCCTGTGGTTTGTAGATAAAGGCTCTCACTGCGATTGGATGATGAACTAGGAACATGGCCTAATGTAGTCCATGTACAGGACATCCAGAGATGTGCTTCTGAACACATTACACATGTTATAGCAGAATTGCTGAAATCAGGTGAAAGACTGTGTGGTACTGATTTGTGAAGTTACACTGTTAAACTGTCATCATTTTTGTGTTCAGGATTTTCTGCACTGGATGCCATGATGCACTAGAGCCATACTTGACGCATGACTCCTCTCCTAATACAATACCCTTTATGCCTGTATTACATACTTCAACATTTGCATCATCACCTCCTTTTATAGAACCCATGTCATGCACCACGTTCGATCAGATGAGCTGATTAAAGATGGTGTAATACTTAACTGGAACAGATATTCAGCCTTCAGCCAAACCCAAACACGACTCTGTACAGGACACAGCATGTTGACTATTGTAAAATGAACTTTATCTCAGTTTTTGTCCCACATTAACATTTAACAGGAAGTTAAGCGCGTGCCTGTTTTTCTCACTTCGCTGATCAGTACCTGTATCGGAACCTGTTTTCGACGCCGCTCATTCATCAACTTCCTCTGTGGCAGCACGCTGGGGGTTAACAGCTTCTCTTGAAATGACTTGGGTTCTTTTAAAACAACAAAGTTAATCCCTCATACTGAAAGCTGGTTTCATAGACATTGTTCAGCTTTGGGGAAGACCTAATTAACCCTTCAAGGCCAACATCCAACACATAAGCACATGTTCGTGCAACCAACACTAAAGGCAGACTTTCTTTCATACGGTCATATTTTCATCCACAATTCCTGCTGATATGCTCATTTTAACATATCACGAGAAGCAAAATCAGCTCTGTAGAGGATAGCCGATATGCTACCATTCAAATGTTTGGACTCCCTCTAGCCAGTGGAGCAACTGGATGGCAAAACGTCTGGAGTGATGTTGAGCTATACCGTCTTGATCACCACCAACAGCTCTGTGATATTTGTAGATGCAGGATCTCGGGTGCCAATGGACCTTTCCACCACATCCCATGAATGCTCGATTGGGCTCATGTCAGGCGAACGTGCAGACCATACCGTTTCTCAGAACTTTTCAGAATGCTCCTCGAATTCCGGACAACCTAGGCCCGATAGCACGGTGCATTATCCTCCTGGAACATCCCATCATTGTGGGGGTACATGAAGTCCATGAAGGGCTGCAAATGGCCACCATGCAGTAAAAACATAGCAGGCACCAGCCACTGAAATGTTTAGGCGGACTAGTGGACCCAACCCATGCCATGAGAACACATCCCACACCAGTAAGAACCACCGCCAGCCTGCACAGTGGCCTTGTTGACAGCTGGGGTCCTTCTAAACCGCTTCATCCCTCTAGCTGATGGGGGTGCTGGAGCTTATCCCAGAATTCAACAGGAAGAAGGCAGGCAACACCCTGGACAGGCCACCAGTCCATCACGGGGCAGAAACGTACACTCACACCTAGGGGGCAATTTAGCAGTGCATACACCTACTTAGTAGAAGGTAGTTGTTTCTAATAATGTGGCCAGTAGTTGGAGGTACAAGGCAGGTGTTTCTAATAAAGTAGCCGGTGTGTGGAATCAGAAGGGTGGTGTTTCTAATAAAGTGGCTAGTGAGCGGAGATAGAAAGGTAGTGTTTCTAATTAAGTGGTCAGTGAAGGGAAGTAGAAGGTAGGTGTTTCTAATAAAGTGGCCAGTGAGTGAAAGTAGAAGATAGGTGTTTCTAATAATTTGGCCAGTGAGCAGAGATAGAAAGGTGGTGTTTCTAATAATTTGGCCAGTGAGCGGAGATAGAAAGGTAGTGTTTCTAATGAAGGGGCCAGTGAAGGGAAGTAGAAGGCAGGTGTTTGTAATAATTTGGCCAGTGAGCAGAGATAAAAAGGTAGGTGTTTCTAATAAAGTGGCAAGTGAATGGAAGTAGAAAGGAGGTGTGTCTAATAAAGTGGCCAGTGAGTGGAAGTAGAAAGTAGATGTTTCTAATAAAGTGGTCAGTGAGTGGAAGTACAAGGTAGGTGTGTCTAATAAAGTGGCCACTGAGTGTACTTCTGGTTGAGTATTGGGTACATAATGATTTGTAAACTGCTATGATTCAACCAGTTCACAATCAACAGGAAAAATATTACCACTGAAACTGAGACAGGATCCTACCAGAAAGTGGGATCTCCATTCAGTGACTTCACATCTATTGGGATGTCCAGCATAAGCAAAATTCTGCTAACTGGACAAAACAGCCACGTAAGTCAGCAGTCCAGACCACAATCAGTGTGAATCAGCTCTAAATCTGGCTCTGTAAATAGGACATGTTTAAACAGGAAGTCGTACAGTCCGGCGGTTAAGTATGCTGATTTTTTCACAGGGGAACTTTCATGGGAAAACAAGCGATTTAGAGTCAGATCTCCTCACCCCCCTGCACTGGCCCCAGAGGGCGCTGGATAATCCCCGGGATTAACGAGTGGGCAGGGGAATATTAATTCTAGAAAAAACGTTGTAATCCACGAGATTTGCCCGTCCCATGAGATTGGTCTCTCAGTTTCTCTCTTTCACGTGTTCTCCGGGCCAGGCATGTTGTTCATTCATCAAAAACGTGGCCGTCTCTTTGTTTTCTTTCCTTTTTTCTCCACTCGGAATGAATTGAATTTGTTGTTACTGCACGTCTGGCATCTGATGTGTATAATCTCACCCTGTGGTCGAATCTGGCGGAAGGACAGCATTGACACAAAGATCATTCGCTCAGATAAGACCCAAAATAACACAGTCCACAAACAGCAGTGACCCGCCCCTCCAGCCGCATGACTCTCATCATCCTGTTTTGCTCTCTTCTGACCTTTTAATCACATTATCCTCCCATCTAAGATCCACTGAATGAAGGCTTTATTGCTTGTTTACTCTGTCGTCATATATTCATGTGTGTTGTTAAACACCAGCCCCTTCTGTCTGTCTAATCAGATTCGCTCTCCTCCTTTTCTTTCTCTCTCGCTCTCTCTCTTTCTTCTGCCGCTTCGCCATCCTCCTGGAGCTGAGACATAAAGCAACATAACAGAATCAATGAGCTGAAGGTCTGTCACCGTGTCACTTCCTAGAAGGTCACAGTTCCGTAACAAAGGCGAGAATTAAATTTGTCGTTGAGTCACAGAGGAGACGCGCGGAAATAGAACTGTCTTTGTATGTGGTTACAAAACTCCAGCCTCAGCGTGCGGTTACTTCATCACTGCTGACTGATCCCCAATCCATCATGTGCTCCATCAGGGTACAGTCTTCACCAATTAACTGTCAGCATCCATCTGTCCATCCGTCCATCAGTCCATTGGTAATTCACCTGTCTATCAAGTAACCACACTTCCATTCATCCATCCATCCACCCATTCATCTGTTCATCCATCTGTTCATTCACCTATCCATCCATCCATCCAACCATCCTTTCATCCCTCCATCCTTTCATCATCCGTCCCTCCATTCATTCATCTTTCCGCCCATCCGTTCATCCATTCATCCCTCCACCCACCCATCCATCTATCCATCCATCATCCATCCATCCCTTCAACCATCCATCCCTCTCTCTCCCTTCATCCCCCCTTCTCTCCTTCTCTCCCTCCATCCATCCATTCATTATTTATCTATAGATACAGATATACCTGTCCATCCATTAATCAACCATCCATCCATCCCTCCACCCATCCATCCGTCCATCCCTCCACCCACCCATCCATCCATCCATCCATCCAACCATGCATCCATCCCTCCAACCATCCATCCCTCTCTCTCTCCCTTCATCCCTCCCTCTCACCCTCCATCCACCTATCCATCCATCCATTCATTATCTATCTATCTATAGATACAGATATACCTGTCCATCCATTAATCAATCCATCCATCCATCCAAACATACACACATCCATAAATTCATGTATTCACATCATACACATGCAAAAGGCAGCTACTGTAAAACATCTGCAGGGCTTCTGAAAGGCTGACAGAAAGCTGCTCACTCACACAAACACAACAGCGACGCGAGTACCGTCTGAGCACAGTCATAATTGTTTGGCCAAAAGGGGGAAATTGCTGTGAGGTTTTTGGCTGATCTATCATTTACCCGCCCCTTTCAAGCAGTCCCACACCCCCCCATCATCACTGTCCTTCCTGTCCACTCCAGACCTCCCGCCAGTCTCACCTGAAGCCCACAACAATGGCCAGGCTGGCTGAGATGCTGAGTACAGTGAGAAGAGCCAGTATGATGATTAGTGTGTCTCTGTGAAGTCTGGCTGGTCTGTAGTCCGAGGTGGGCAGAGAAGGCAGTGTGGGGATCGGCTGAGGGGTTGATGTGGGCAATGGGATGACTACATGAAAGAAAGAAACAGAGACAGACACTTTACAGTACACTTCAGTTAAGTGTTTGGAATTATTCTACATAACTACGCTGACCAGAAGGAATCAACAGGACAGGAATAAAACGTGGTGGTAGGTTTGACACTGTGAGACATGTGTATGATTCAGGTTCACCACTCTAAACGACTCCATTTATATCTCAACCACTCCATTATGCAGAAAAAGTTCAATAGAATTAGGTGGCCAGTGTAGCTAACAAGCTACCAATTTAGCCTTCAAGATGGCTGCTAGTACTGTTTAGCCATGCTAATGTACTTCTGTTCACTTTTACACATAACAGTGTTTTATACAGGGCCAGAACCCAAAGTTATTAGCAGTAATGGTAATACATTTTCATTGCATTAGCCTTGTAGCTACAACTAAAGAGGCATACTTCATAAACCAAGCATGTTTATGCTGACACCATGTGATGTTGGGAACAAGAAGAAAATGAATAGCACACAGTTCTCCAGAAATAAGGGTGTTCCTCACCGGTCAGTATGAAGAATATGCGAGAAAGTTCAGTGCCGTGTTTGTCCAGCAGGAGGCAGCGGTACACTCCCTGTTCGCTCCTGCTCAGCTGGTTCAGGACGATCTTAGAGTCCTCGGTCACCACCACAGGCTCAAACCCGTCCTCAGCTGTGAACTAACAGAGCACAAACCACATACAGATACAGATAAATGAAAAGCTCCATTTACCATATAGGAGCATCTTGTAGTTCTACAGGTACAGACTGTAGTCCATCTGTTTCTCTGTGTACTCTGTTACCCTGTTCTTCAATGGTCAGGACCCCCACAGGACCACCACAGAGCAGGTATTATGTGGGTGGTGGTGGTGGTGGTGGTGTGTTAGTGTGTGTTGTGCTGGTGTGAGTGGATCAGACACAGCAGTGCTGCTGGACACCTCAGTGTCACTGCTGGACTGAGGATCGTCCAACCAAAATTATCCAGCCAACAGCGTCCTGTGGGCACCGTTCTGTAACTACTAATGAAGGACTAGAGAATGACCAACTCAAACTGCAGCAGCAGATGAGCTATCGTCTCTGACTGTACATCCACAGGGTGGACCAGCAAGGTAGGAGTGTCTAATAGAGTGGACAGGGAGTGGACACACCACCACCACGTCAGTGTCAGTGCAGTGCTGAGAATGATCCACCACCCATATAATACCTGCTCTGTGGTGGTCCCGTGGGGGTCCTGACCATTGAAGAACAGGGTAATAAAATATAATATATATATTCAATGATGTAAAAAATGAATAGATAGTTCTGTGACTGTATGTATATATAATTAGAATCATATGCAGTACATACATGTGATAAGCCTCTTGATAAGCATCTTTTCCATCTACTACAATGATGTGAATGTGTTTTGCTTGTAAACACTGATAAGGGCAATATTAGTAATATCAGTTCTGTCAGCACTGAAAGACACCTTTGGTAGACCGCACTGTGCTGTGCTCACAGGAGAGCTATGAATAAATCAACTTCCTGTACAACAACAGAAGCAGCAGTGAAATGAAGCGCGCTAGTTCCTCTGTAAGGAGAATCCAGGAATGAGAGCGAGAGGCTCTGTCCTCACCTTATTATCATATTTACTCTGCATTCACAGGATTTTACATACAGGTTCAAGTTTTAATACTGAAACTAATAAACACTTACATTCTGAACATTTTGAAATGTACAGAAACGGCTATATGATTGGCTGTACCTCAGTACAGTCAGGTCTCTGAAGCTTTACAGAGGAAATAGAAACATTATCTGACCTGATGTTAAGACTGTTTCGTTTGGTACATTCATCATGAAGTTTTGACAGATTGTAGACAGCAGCCGGAGTTCGTTAAAATAAGCAAATGAAACTGGATTTATGTCAGACACATATGCAGCCATATAAGTCAAGTATGTATGTGTACATTTCTGTCTCCCTGTTTCCAGGAGTAGTGATATTCAGCCTGCCCAACTATCAGACTGTGCCAGGAGAGAAAACAGTCCAACACCACCTGCCCACCCTCCTCCACATCCAGCCGATGCACTGTGAGAGAGGGAGAGAGAAATAAAGAAAGAAAGAAAGAAAGAAAGAAAGAGTAAACAAGAAGGTGAAAAACATGCAAAAGAAAGAAAGTAGGAAAGACAGAAAGAAAGAGAGATAAAGAAGAAGACAGAGAGAGAGGTAGAGGAAGAGAGAGAGAGAGAGAGAGAGAGGAGAGGGAAACAGAGAGATAGAGAGAGATTAATATTCCATGTAGGAGGCCTACATTTAATTTTTGTGGGGGATGTGTGAGTGTGTGTGTTACCTCCTCAGTGCTGATTTTGGGGTGGTGAACGAGTGTGTGTATGTGTGTGTGTGTGTGTGTTACCTCCTCAGTGCTGTGTGTTTGGGGTGGTGAATGAATGTGTGTGCATGTGTCAAGTCAAGTCAAGTAGTTTTATTGTCAATATGTACAAGACATACAGAGGATTGAACTTGCGTTACTCTCCGTCCCAAGGTGTAGCAAATAAACATTAACTATAAATAGATTACAACTAAAAGAAGAACAAGAGTATATTGAATGTAATAAACAATAAACATAAAATAGACTGATGCAAGACATACAATAGAATAAAATAAGGGCCCTGAGATAGACATAAATGAGACAATAAGACACCGAAGACAATAAGGACAATAAAGTGACGTGTGCACTAGCAGAATTAAGCTGCAGGATTAAAGTGGATATGACAGGGCCAGTATAAACAGTAGTGCAGGTTGAATAACATTAAGGCTGTTTAAAGTGATGAGTGCAGACCAGTTCACAGTCCCAGTTCGGTGTTAATGGGGGGATTAAGTGGGAATGCAAGAATAAAATCTTAAAAGCTGTTTAAAGCGTGTGCATCCCAGTTCGGCATTGATGGGGGTGTGTGTGTTACCTCCTCAGTGTTGTGTTGGGGTGGTGAATGAGTGTACGTCTGAGTGTGTGTTACCTCCTCAGTGTTGTATGTTAGGTTTGGTGAATGAGTGTGTATGTGTGTGTGTGTGTTACCTCCTCAGTGTTGTATGTTAGGTTTGGTGAATGAGTGTGTATGTGTGTGTGTGTTACCTCCTCAGTGTTGTGTGTTGGGGTGGTGAATGAGTGTGTGTGTGTGTGTGTTACCTCCTCAGTGTTGTGTGTTAGGTATGGTGAATGAGTGTGTATGTGTGTGTGTGTTACCTCCTCAGTGTTGTGTGTTAGGCATGGTGCATGAGTGTGTGTGTATGTGTGTGTTACCTCCTCAGTGTTGTGTGTTAGGCATGGTGAATGAGTGTGTATATGTGTGTGTTACCTCCTCAGTGTTGTATGTTAGGTATGGTGAATGAGTGTGTATATGTGTGTGTTACCTCCTCAGTGTTGTATGTTAGGTATGGTGAATGAATGTAAGTCTGAGTGTGTGTTACCTCCTCAGTGTTGTATGTTAGGTATGGTGAATGAGTGTAAGTCTGAGTGTGTGTTACCTCCTCAGTGTTGTATGTTAGGTATGGTGAATGAGTGTGTATGTGTGTGTGTGTTACCTCCTCAGTGTTGTGTGTTGGGGTGGTGAATGAGTGTGTATATGTGTGTGTTACCTCCTCAGTGTTGTATGTTAGGTATGGTGAATGAGTGTAAGTCTGAGTGTGTGTTACCTCCTCAGTGTTGTATGTTAGGTATGGTGAATGAGTGTGTATGTGTGTGTGTGTTACCTCCTCAGTGTTGTGTGTTGGGGTGGTGAATGAGTGTGTATGTGTGTGTGTGTTACCTCCTCAGTGTTGTGTGTTAGGTATGGTGAATGAGTGTGTATGTGTGTGTGTGTTACCTCCTCAGTGTTGTGTGTTGGGGTGGTGAATGAGTGTAAGTATGAGTGTGTGTTACCTCCTCAGTATTGTATGTTAGGTATGGTGAATGAGCGTGTGTGTGTGTTACCTCCTCAGTGTTGTGTGTTGGGGTGGTGAATGAGTGTGTGTGTGTGTGTGTGTGTGTGTGTGTGTGTGTGTGTGTGTGTGCGGGAGTGTGTATTACCTCCTCAGTGCTGTGGGTTAGGTATGGTGAATGAGTGTGTGTGTGTGTGTCTGTGTGTTACCTCCAAAGTGGTGTGTGTATGCGTGTGTGTGTTACCTCCAAAGTGGTGGGTGTGTATGCTTATGTGTGTTACCTCCAAAGTGGAGTGTGTGTGTGTGTGTGTGTGTGTGTGTGTATGCGTGTGTGTTTGTTACCTCCACAGTGGTGTGTGTGTGTTGGTGACACACATGTGAACAGCCCGTACTGGCAGGTAGAGCAGTTCAGCACACTCTGAAACAGCAAGCCTGTCAAACACACTCGCAGATCAACAACACAACACACGTATAGCGTAACACATGTTACTAACACATAAATATGATGTAATAAATGAATGTTACTGATGTAATACAGACACACACTGAGGCGGAAATGCTCCAGAAAGAGACAGCAGTACAGGAAACTCACCACAATTATTTGGACACAGGCCTGTAGAGAAGAAGAAGCCTAGATAAACACGGTGTGTAAACATATTCAGAGGCTCTGCAGATTAAAACTGATATATTTCATTTTCTAAAGCTTTTCTTCTCTTCTAACCTTCAGTGACAAAACGCTTTAAATGCTTCTGCAGTATTCTCCTCCCTTTCTCCACAGCCTTTATCATATCCCACTGGATGGGGCCTACAAGGAGAGTTCACAGGGTTATCAGACTGACCTAACACTTGACCCTCAATGTGAACACCGCCAGGCTAAGTTTGAGTCATAGTACAGTGGTTCTCAGTCGCGCTGGTGCGTTACTCAGATCAAAATTGATGATTAGCTCTGGGGGTGAATCATGTCTTTCGCTCACGAGGGGGAGTGCATGAAACTTTAGATCAACCAATCATTAACCAGTTCTATAAACCAGCTCAGAGGTGCATCTCATGAACTTTCAGTTGGCAAGCATGAACAGACAGACTACAACACACATGAGTCAGGGTGCGTGGTGGTAGGAGGCAAAGCAGAGGAAGAGGTAGAAGAGGCCTAGAGGCATTCCCAATAAAATAAGGGCCACAACTGGGGGCCATGCTATCAATCATGGCCTTACAATGGCTGGTGGAAGGGTGTTGGAAGAACAACTGTGTCCTCAGTTATTTAAACATACCCAGATGACCCTACTGGGTCATGTGAGGACATCCCAGCAGACACCGGAGGCCGTATAAGACATCCCTTTCCACGCTGGATGTGTAGAACGTCATCCCGGAACGTCAGGATGTTTAGAAGGTGTAATTCCCCCACACAGTGCTGCCTACAGTGGTGTCTAAGGAGTGTTTCCGGTGTTTGACATGTCTGATTTTGTATATTATATTTTTTCCTTTGTGCAAAACAGCCTTGTCTTGTTCTGTGTCACCAAAGTACAGTACCAACAGTACGAATGAAGTACTGCCTTCACTGTCATCAAAGCCTTCAGAAAATGCTTACTGGGTTACTGACAACATGGCTAAGCATTTTGACTGTCTTGTTCATAATCAATGACACAAGCACTTGTCATTCTGATGAGACGCACACATTCGTTGACATCAGTGCCTCCTTTTGGGACATGAACTCATGATTTTGAGGAAGTTACAGGCTTTTGCTGCATGAGCTGCTTCGAGAATTACACAGAAATGCACTAAAGCAACTGAGAAAAACTGTAATAACTTACCTTAAAATACCTTATACCTACATATATATATATATATATATATACACACACACTCATCATCAAAACAATAGTTGCACCCAGAAGGAAGTGTGGGATTGCAGTGCTATTGGGAAGGAAGATAAAGGTTGAATATTCTCACACAGTTCCTGCAGATGGTGCGGTAGGGGTGGAGGTGGAGTGACACCAGGCCTTCTGGACGTGTGACGAGTGACAACAAACTGTTCTTCTTGGCGCTGACCACGGTGCCTCCACACCGGGTCGCCTCCACCAAGACAAAAGTGAACTGAAGATGACCCGCTACCAGTCACTCCCTGACACTCTGGCATGACACCATTGCAGTCTTTGGTGACGTTGACGTGGTGTTAAGGACAGTCTGCATGCATGTAGTCCTGCGTGGTGCAGCCGTCGCCCAGTGGTGCTGGCACTAACAGGATGACTCATGGAGGACATCACTGCTCACTGAATGTCCACAATTGTGGCTGTTGGGTCACTCCTTGCATGTCGAATCCGTTGGTTCTCTCTCTCTGTGGTTCTTATTCATGTCACTGGTGCCTTCTTCTTCTATCTTCTGCTATGGTAGTATCCGCATGACCGGTATTGCGCGTAATATGTCAATAAGACCATCCCACTTCCTGGAGCCCTATGATGCGACCCCTCTCCAACTCTTCGAGCTACCTGAATTGCTTTTGAACTCTTCTCTGAGACATGCTTCACTTGGAAAGGATGCTACCAACACAACAGCACGAGTCAGAACGGAAAGCATGCCAAACAGGGCGACCGTATATAGTCAGTCAGGTACAGCGATAAGGCCTGTCATTGCTTAGATCACATGTGTGGCCGGGCGTGAAACTTGAATCATTCGCATGTTTCATGATGTCCAATCTACCCACCAAGTTTCATTCCGGTTGATTCCTTCTGGGTAGTTTTTCGATGATGAGTGTGTACACACACACACACACATATATATAACTAAGAGTATATATATATATATACTCTTAGTAATGGCTGCAGTGGAACAACTGTGACCTGATTAGCCTAGTTAGAGCTGTAGTGTAATTCATATTGTTCCTCACCTGTTTTGTGCTCTTGCCAGTACCTCCGGAACTCACTCTGGTACTCCGTTCGTGCCTGGTACAGAGTTGTGGGATCTGCAAATGACCGACATTCCCTGTTTTAGCAACGGACTGAGAGATGGTCATGTTCAGTTTCCATTCATTAGCGTAGGTTAGAGTTAGTGCTGTGATCTGAAGCCACTTTTGCGTACGGCTGTATACTCGAAATGAGTGAGGTGTGAACGTAAAGAACCTTTTCAAACGTTCTAGACCAATAAAAAGTTTTCTGTCTAGAACTGTACACCCAAGCCAAGAAACACTTAAGAACGTGTATTGAGTTATATGAATCATAGGAGAATAACAGCTGAATACATGATTGTCAGTCAGTTCTGGCTCAGGCAAATCAGGTTCTACAAGGTTATTCTAGATACTGCAGGAAGTCAAAAGACAGTCATCTCCTAATTGATGCAGGGATTCAGCGCACCGATCACCCCACGCAGCTGTGTGCTGGTCTCCTGGTAGGAGGTGTAGGCGTGCTCTATGATGCTCTGCAGATCCATCTGATCTTGTACTGTGACTCCTTCAGCAGAGGTCAGGAAGTCCTCGTGCATGATGCGGATTGTGTGGTCACACTGCAGACAGGCCATCACACTGGTGGCCATACATACCAGTAAGGGAGGAAGGAGAGAGAGCGGTACAGGAGCCATTTAGAAAACAGCAGGTTCCCCTCGGAACGTGTTTGTGTCATTCCACAGGAACAAAGAGAACATTGAATATGTCACAATACGTGATTCTAATAACTAATAAATCCACACATACACCCATATACATGACCATCCATCCATCAATCTATTGATCATTCACCTGTCTATCAAGCAACCGTCCGTCCACTCATCCATTCATCCCTCCATCCATTAACCCATCTATCCATTTATTCATTCATCCATCCATACATCCATCCATATCTGTTGATCCATTTATCAGTCCATTGGTAATTCACTGCCAAATAATCATCATTCCATCCATCAGTCCATCCATCCATCCATCCATCCGTCTATCTGTCTGTCTATCTGCCTGCCTGAGTTTATCTATCTATCTATCTATCTATCTATCTATCTATCTATCTATCTATCTATCTGTCTGTTTGTCTGTCAGTCCATCTGTCTGTCTCACTGTCCGTCCATCAGTTTGTCTGTTTGTTTGTCTGTCTGTCTATCTGTCTATCTATATGTCTGTCTAGCTATTTGTCTGTCTGTCTATCTATCTGTGTGTCTCTGTGTCTGTGTCTGTTTGTGTCTATCTGTCTATCCATCCATCTGTCTGTCTATCACACTCCTCTGTGTGCTTTTAAAGCTTCGTCTGTGCTTCTAAACTGTTCAGTCTGTTAATGTAAGTGCTGATGCCTGAGCTGAAGGTTTGACAGGCACAGTGGCAGTAACTGAGGGAGGCTGGACTTTTGTGAATGGTCAGTTCTGGTCCCGTATCACTCAGCAATCATTTTTGCAGGATAATAAACGTGTTTCGCCATCTATACCAGCACAGTCTCATAGCCAGGTGCTGAGTAAGTCTAGGCCTGTCTGCTGTGATGTGGGCGTATGGCAGCGATGAGCAGCCACAGCCGACAGTGGAATCCAGCCGGAAATATTCTCCATTGTGTTTTCGTCCATGACACGATAATGTGCTGCATTTGTTCCTCTGACTTCACAGATGATCTCAACGGTTTGCCTACGTCTGATGCCCTGTGTCCGTCTCCCTGCTGTGAAGTAGCGTTTGAAAGTAGCCTGCGCGGCTAGGCGTGGTGCTGGGAGAAGCTTTTAGTGCCATTTTGTCTGCGGTAAAGGTCACGACGCAGTGGGCTGGAGTGTATGAATGAATATGAGGGGATTTCAGCAGCGTTTATCTGGTATGACTTCAGTGCAGTGAAAGCCCACTCAGTGGTTAACCATGCTGCTAGCCCACTACAGGCACACGGCCTGCACATACCGCAGACAGAGCGCTGCCTCACTTCACCCTGTCACACCTCCTGAAGGGTTATTTTTACACTACGTCCACATTGACCAAATCCCCCCACCCCACCCCGCCCCATTAACATCATGTGATTATATGATATAATAACTCATATACTGTAGACTTCAATAGACACCGCAATATACACCAGGTGTTTAATTCCATATCTCATACGTTTTGAGATTTTGTGAACACCAGACAGTTAATGGATGCTAAAGAGGATACTATAGTAATCTATTCACACATTAATATATATCATTTATGTATGAATTAGTCATTAATATTTTCATCCTGTATATTAACTTTATTAGGTAATTTACAGTCATGGCCGAAAGTGCTGGCACCCCTGAAATGTTTCCAGAAAATGTATATCTCCCAGAAAATTATTGCAATTACACATGTTTTGTTATACACATGTTTATTTCCTTTGTGTGTATTGCAACAACACAAAAAACAGAGAAAAAAAACCCCAAAAATGATATAATTTCACGCAAAACAACACAAAATTATTGGCACCCTCAACTTAATATTTGGTTGCACACCCTTTGGAATAAATAACTGAAATCAGTCGCTTCCTATAACCATCAACAAGCTTCTTACACCTCTCAACTGGAATTTTGGACCACTCTTCTTTTGCAAACGGCTCCAGGTCTCTCATATTTGAAGGGTGCCT
>CM067484.1:32609676-32620596 GCA_034552555.1 Semaprochilodus insignis
TATATATATATATATATAAAGTAGAATAGAAGAGAATGAATTTAGAGGTCAGATAACAGTTTTATGCCCAGCGAAGACTATGAATCATACATTTAGAAGTGTTTAAGCTGAAGGTGAGGGCTTTTTGAAAGAAGTGGCCACTGCAAATGGAAGAACGGATTTCAATGGGGGCGAAACAGCAGGCTGGGCGTCCCTATACAATTTCAAAGCCTCCCCTCCAACATGGACGCCCTCTCCTGCCTTTTATTCTCCCACTGTGGCCTACAACTGCCGCACGATCAATCGGCAGAAACAGAGGGGTCAGGAAAGGTCAGGGTGGAGCATGATTGGGGTCTGTGTGAAGCGTCTCTAAATGAAAAAAAAATAGATACAAAATATAAAAAAATAATCCCTGAGCTTCAAAGAATTTCACAGAGAAAGTCTCACAAAAACATCTCCACCGCGCTTGTACAGCAGACCTCACAATAGCCCTTTTGTATGGCATCAAGAAATGTGCGGTCGAAGGAGAAACGTTAGAGCGCATGACGGGTAGAAACCCCAGTATTAGAAAAGACAAGCAAAACATGGAGTTAAATGCCCCTAACTGGAGGCTGGGGTGGGTAGCAGGTCATCCCCGCGCCATGGATGCAGCCCGGTTACTGAAATTAGAGCCATTATCTAACAAAGGCGCATGCCAAAACGGTCTGTAGTCTAGTCTCGGGCTCTGTACACTGTAGCACGTGGACGACACCTCAGTCTGAACTCTGACGGTGAGCCGCCGACCGTGGAAACCATAAGCCTTCAACTCCATAACGCGATACCGGATGGAAACAAAAACATTCACACTAGCTACAAGAGTAAACATGGAGTAGGTACAACACAAGTAAGAAAAAGACAAATGTAGACAAAACGCGTGAGGGAAAAAAAAAGAATTCAGATGAATGGAACTGCGCTTCAGACAGCTTAGAAACACGGTTAAGAACACATGAAGTGGCGAACGGATGAAGTGGTAACATTTAGCCTAAGTATGGTAAATGCTAAAATCGGCTAGCGCTCAATTTGACCAAAGCAAGCATGAAAAAAACGTCCTTTCATTTTTTTGGGGGGGGCGGGTGGGTTATTTGGCGAAAGATCAAATTCACACATTTAACCCCCCCTCAAAGGTAGACAGTTAGCCAAGACACGTTTCTTTCTAGTCTTGTACTGGAGCTACATGGCTAACTTGGCTAATAACAGTAGCAGCATCTTTAAACCTGAGGGGAACCATACTTCTGTCCATTTTTAGGGTTTGAGGCAAGTGTGTGGAGATTTACACAGATTTGGTGTAATTAGCCACTTTAGCATTGTAGCTCCAGTGCAAAACTAGCCATGTTAGCCTCGTAGCTCCAGTGCAAATCTAAAGAAACATGTTTTGGATGATTGACTACTTATTTGAAAAACGTTCCATCATTTGATTTTTCACCAAACTGTGTTCACCAGAGCATACAGGGTCAGTTTACGGACTAGTCTTAAAAGAGACTGCCCACTGAAAGGAAAGCGACCCAGTCCAAAACTAGGCTTACCGGCTTTCCTGTCTGGAAAACCGACCCATTATGTATAGGTATGGGAAACACTTCAGGAAAGCTTTGCAAACGTTACCACTCCGTTTTTAGCTGCACTCGAGAGGCCTTGGGGCAGGGGGGAATGGGGATGAGGGGGGGGGCATTACCAAGCCGAACACACATCTTTGGTATGGCCCGCCGCTTGTCATTGTCTGGTGCAAAAATATGTAAACATTACTCGACACATAATCTAATGATTTTTTGGAATGTTTGAACTGAGAGTTTGAGGGAGCACGCGCGGCGATGCCTCGAGGAAAGCAACCAAATACCTCAGCTTTCCCAAGGCCAGCCGGGCAGCCCTCTTAAAGCCTGGCTAACGTGTCCTGGCCACGTTACTTCTTTTCCTATCGATTCAGTGGTAAATCGTTTTTTTTTTCTTTTTTCTTTTTGCATTTAAACTCCATAAACACCCTTCAAAAACAACACTCCCCTCTTTCCCCAATAATAATACTACTAAAAAAGGAACTGGAAAAAAAACAAACAAAAAAAACCAAAAACAAAATAAAGACCTAAATGGGACCTACAATGTCCAGAAACTACAAACTACAAAAAAAACTAGCATCATTGTTGTGATGTCTGAGCTCAATCTAAGTTGAGTGAAGTCTAAGAAACGGTAGATTTACCCTGTTTTAAAACGATCAGTCCAGATGGAGGTGAGGAACGGAGGGTGGGGGGGGGCAGGGTAGGCCCACAAACCCAGCACCTAAGAGGGACCACCTTCTCCAACACAGCACTTCAGCATTTTGCCCTTTTGGATGTTCACATATGAAGCCAGGTTGGAAAACCCTTCTGGAACTCTGCATAATGAGCAGCTGTGCAAATGCTGTTCAATGTCGAGCGAGGGAAGCTGCTGCTCTTTCTCTCGATCCCCCCCTTAGCATTACGCCTGTGGTCCTTTATTCATTCTGGATCACTCCGCTGAACGGATCGCTCACTCGCCACCAACTATACATAACACTGTGGTCAAAAAGAAAAAGGCAGAAAAGAAAGAAAAAGAAACAGAAAAAGAAAGAAACAAGCTAACAGATAACGCAGCTGTCAAGTCAAATTCTTCAATCCCCAGTCTATGATTGCGGGACGTATGCACTGAATACTGACCATTTCTCTCCTAATGGCTATACAGTACGTAGGTGTGCGTTATGTGCGGTACACGCATAGCAGCCCCCCCTTTTGTGTCAGTCGGAGAGAAAGGCCGCCCGAAGCATTCCTGAGGTAGTCTACTCAGTGCATCCCACATATATATATACGTCCCTTTCAGCAATAAGAAATAAACCCTATCTGTAAATCTAATCCTAGCAGTGGCAACACTGACACATTCTACAGTCGGACCAGCGAGCGTCAAAACTCCGCTGCGGATTTTGTGCACGAACAGATGCGATGTGTGCGCCGTGTGGATCAGTATACATTCAGCTCTGTCTGGTAATAAATAGAGAGAGGAAAAAAAACAAAAACACAAGTAAAAAATAGCTGTTAGTCACATTCACGAAGGGGGTGGGGCTACCAGAAGTCCCGCCTCCCCTAGAAACAACGCCTCCGACACCTCCCCGCCCCTGTGCAATCGTGGATGAGGAGGCTTGCTTCTTAGCCCGGAGCGGGCGGGGCTAGTTGGCTGGGGCGGTGCCCTTCGTCACGCAGGGGGAGGAGCTGGTCCTGTAGTTATTCAGGCTGGTCTTGCAGGAGTGCAGAACTGCTTTGAACAGAAGGGGGAGCTGCTCCAGCGGGACGTTGACCAACTTCCCTGTAACAGGAGGAGGAAAAGAAAAGAGTCAGGAGCCAAAATACCACTTGGATAAACAAACACTTTTTGCCAGACGATCAAGCATCCATTAATTTTGACACTCATATGGACCATATGGTATTGCATTAGATAATATTCATTCCTTATGTAATACATTATGTATAATAACATTTCAATACAGTACTGAACAATAACACGAAAACTTTAAAAACACTCATTTTATTTTAAGATTATTTTCAGTTTTAACTAAATATAAAAAATAATTTAATTTACAAATTCTGAGCTTATAAATTCTGAGCTTATAAATTGTAGTGGCGGTGATTTCTTTTTGTCCTCGTATGTAAATTTGTAGATATCTGAGCACTTTAATATCTCAACATATCTTTGTATATGTCATATTGTTTGTGATATTTACCGTTTTTCATATTCTTTCTACAGTAATTCTGCAGTTTCCTCCAGATCAGTTATATCCATCTATGTAAATTAACAATCGCTATCTGCTGAGCATCTCTCGTTTACCACTTTTCATGACGACCATCATTAATTATGGGTGCTAGAACAAGTCCCCAAAGTTATTCTAGACCTAGAACATATTTTATGGTCCCCAAAGTAATTCTAGGCCTAGAACATACTGTATAGTCCCCAAAGTCAATGGTGGCATTCCCCTTTAACATGGAAAACTACAGTTGTTAGCTGTAAATCCATGTGGCTTGGGAGTTCAGTAGTTCAATTTCATTTGAAAGGATCATAGTAGTCCACTGTCATCTTAGCCTTACCTGCGATGCAGCGAATCTCTGGGAGACACATCATAATCTCGGGGAAGCGTTTGGGCTGGTGAGGGTATTTGTACTCAGTGTAGTCCTGGCACACGTACCAGTACCGCTTATTTAGCTGCTCCAACTGGGACACATTAGTCAAACCGCGGATATCTAGATGAGAGAGAGGAAGAAACCGTTAATCCCAAAGTACATGAATCACATCCCTGTCACTAACTACACAAATACCACTGAAGTATTTTTTGTTCAGCAAAAGAATCTTGAACTCCGAATGAATGTCCAAGGTGCAGTGCGGACAGTCAGATTTATATGAACACTCACATTTTATGAATTTTCAAAGTGGAGCAAGACATTCTAGCACTTCAGCGTCCTTGACGGCTACAGTACAACTTGTTTCTTGTACTAAATGGCACTAAAGCCTATTAGGGTTGCAGGGGACATCTCTAGTCAATCTGTAGTCTTCTCAGTAGTGGTGCAACACTATGTGCATTCGTCCTGAGCCATCACAGTACGGATGTGATGGGTCGGCACATGCAGTTGTACAAAGATGCTGAGCATGATGAATGTACTGCAGAACCAAAATTTCACAAGCATGGGATCCACCTGGAATCTTTAAGCCATAAGTTAATAGCAAGTTAGCAACATGCCAATCTAAGGTCAGCTCAAGCTGACTGGAGTTACACTATGGTGAGTGCAAATGACACACAGGGTCTGATCAAATTAAATGAAAATAAAACGAGCCGTGTGTATTTGGGGGCTGTACAGAGCTCCAAACTGTGGTGGGAACTGAACCATGACTTATTAATAACCCCTATTATTTCTTGGGGGTAAGACTCCCAGGCAACAATAATTTACAGTGAGTTTCTACTGGGTTATACTTTCTACAAACCTAGAAGTTTGCACCACATGTGGTCATATGAGCCCAGAAACCTGGAAGTTGATGACTTTGTGATTATATAGTAATGCGTTATACCTGTAGCTGCCACAGCTTCCCTTTATAATGGACTATCGTTTATTCTCCTCCTGATAATGCTCCCCCGTGTCCGTGTGGACAGGATGGAGGAAAAACTAAAGGACCAAGTAAAGGTGAGTGACTCCAACAAGACGTCCATAGTTTTGAGATTTTGGAAGCATTTAATATGGATATGTGCGCTAGGAGACTAAATATTAGAAGTAGCATCACTTAAAACTCTTTATTGGTTCTCGGCGAAGTGAGGAGACATCCGCCTGGGAAGTTATGGACATGTGCATCTGGACAGGACGGAAATGATCAGAGCACCGCTGAGTTCAGGGAAAAGGCTAAGTAAGTCAAGCAGTAATTTTTCTAGGGAACAAGGCAGGGACCTCTAAGCACTATTAACATATAGAGGTATCATCACTGGAACAGGGGTGCCTAAACTTCCACCTGCGACTTTATACCTGGTTCTGACATTCCGAGATGCAGTTCCCGTTGTCACAGAACAGCAAACCGTCAATAAAACAAAACCAAAGTGAATTCTGCTGAGCTAAAGCTGTAACGGGTGCTGGGTTACCTTGATTTAGGAAATTGATGGCCTTCATGCAGGCGTACTCCTCGTTGCTGACCTTCAGCTGGTGGAACTTGCGGAACAGATAGATCAGCTTCTCCATCACCTCCATGCCATCCTCGCTGAATCTGTGCGCACAAACACAACCTCTGTTAGCATGTTACATGGTACCATTATCGGAGCCATCAAATCTGGGTTACCTATATATTTGATCAGACCGGGGTGGTGATGTTCTGAATAATATCAGCAATGGAATTCTAACTCATACATGCACTGAAGCAAGGCTAACGTAGCTAACAAGTAATGAAAGCTTATGTACACCGATTAGCATTGCCTAAAGCACATATTTGCCTCACAGCACATTAGCTTGTTTATGATGTTAAATGTGGGGAGAAAACCGAGTGTAGAACTGGGTTTAATACCACAAATACAACACACCGCAAACTGGTCAACTGTAAACTGACCTCATTATATTTTGCCATTAATGTTTGAGACCTTATGACGGATATATCACGGTCATGCTGTGTCTGACATTTGAATGCTTAGCACTAAGGTTAACCTACGTAACCCGTGGCTAGCTGCTGGACCGGCCATATTTGCAGACCCTGTAGAGAAACTTCTTGTGGCCTAGCTGTGTGTCTGTTTGGTAAAGTACAATTGCAGGGAAACACTGTGAGCCTCCATGTGAAGTTAATCTAGTACCATGCAACAGCTGGCTAGCACAACTAGGAAGCAGTGTCTTGCTACAGTGCAAACAGTGTCATACACCTCCACAACAAGCGTTAGAACAGCCTATATAACCTGCTCGCTGGGTGTTTGGTTGGGAGCAGCAAGAGATGGATGGCTAGTAGCTGACGTACACATAGTGCTAACTCTGAATGGCACTTCGGCAAATCTGACCTCACCTGCGCCTAATTCAGTTCCACCCAACTCAAATCAAGCAAGAAGTCATTTCAAGAATCTAATCATAATTAGTCGACACGGGCTTCACACTACCCCGGCCTCCTCCCTGACAGTATATCATCATTTTATCCAGCAACTGCACATTTAAAGGCGACGCTAGATGCTCTGCGATTGCACCCGCCATGCATCCGAGAAAATCCACATGGGAGATCAAGAAGAAGCAGCACTTAGGGTCAACTGATTCCAGACTAATTTACACACACCACTCCCGCTCCAGATGTGGCTAGATTATTCCAGTCTGGCACACACCGTACTAGCCGCACCAGCACTGACGTAAGAGCGAGTGCATGAAGCCAAAACCAACAGAGGTCAAAATTCCTGCAGATCGTCCACCATCAGAGTGCACAGTGTCTTGGTTTCCTGCGGCCATCTAATAAGCTGTAACGGAAGTGTTCTATAGGAGCTGATGAAATCTGACTAACAGCTTGATCATACGGTCATTAACACAGAAGCCCACTGAAGTTCTACTTTTTAAAAGAGAGAGAAACACAAAGCAGCACTATAGTCTACTTCCTCTGTGTCTGTCTGTCCTCATCGCATTCCCTCCTACACATCCCTCTCTCTCTCTCTCTCACACACACACAGACTCGTTTCTCCTCCTTCCACTTGGTCACAGATGCCTGCAGTTACCTGAACCGTAGAGAATGAGCCAAATGTCATGATTTAAAGCTACCAAAGCACAGGGGCTTTAAATCACTACATGCAACCCAATTAGGGCCTTTACACTGTAACTTGGTGGACACTTTCAGCACTAGCACACCCGAAGCTACTAACATGTACACATCGGTTAAGCTGTGAATGCATGAGAGGGAAGACGTGTGTCAGTTTCTCACACATATACATAAAGAAATAAAGGTCTGGATCAGTGCTTAGCTCGGTATTGTTCTACAGAAGCTCGACCTCAACGTCGTCCAGCACAGCCGGTCATCTACTAGCTTTATCCAACACTGCATTTTGAATGTCTGTCGTCTGTTTGAAAATGCTCGGCAGTTTTTAATGTGCCTACATTGTTAATGTGCTAATGTCAGCTCATACTGTAGTTGCATATGTTATGACTAATACCTTACTTAACTTAGTTTCTTCAGCTAACACTACAGCTTCAGCCTTGAGGCTTTAAAACATAGCAAGGATATATAGCGCTGTCATGAGCCAACATTGCTAATATTAGCACTGCGCCACTGCTGTATCTCCAGAATGATAACTTTACAGAAAACAGAAATTATATTTTAAAAACTGTACTTTTAGACTTATCGTGTCTTTTGTTCCATTCATCATGAAATTTACATTCAACGTAAAGGTCAACAGGCCTTTTCCAATTATGCTAAAAACTGATAAACGACAAAAACCGAGGTTCCAACAGCAGCGATGTGTTAAGGTTACCATGACTAACGAGACTAACTTGGCAACTTGTTCCTTTAGCAAAATGCTTTCATCCATGTGCTTGAAAACTACTGAACTTCATGTTAGAACTTATAAAGTGAGTCTGTTTTAATAATTTAGCATTTAGCGCTTTGCTCTTTAATTGATGGGACAGATTCACAACCAGCATTTCTACTCCAGGAAGCTTTGTGGATACAGGCTCAGATCTATTTTAGAACATTTTAGCTAAAACAACATTAAAAAAAACTAGTTCTGAATCAGCACACGTGACTCAAAACTGTACTGAAATGTAGAAAAACAGGCCATTCCTGGCCAGGAGTCTGTCATCTTGTGAGTATACAATTTCTAGGGGACTTTTCTGTGGTTATTTTCCCACTGCTGGCCAGAAGCTGAACTGCATGTCTATAACAGGCAGAGACTCACCCCTGCAGCTCGTCATCAGACGGCGTGTATTTGTCAGTGACGTTGGCCAGGTCGCCCAGGATCTGAGCGCTGTAGACGGTCAGACAGGCCAGCAGGATGAGCTCCTGCCAGGTGGCGCTCAGCAGGCGCGTGTAGTCTTCAATGGAGAGCTCGCAGAAGAACGGCAGCTTCTTGATCCAGGAGATCTGCCTGAAGAGCAGCTCATCAGCCAGACGACACAAGAGAGCAAAGAGCTCCACTTGGGTCACCCGGTACCTGAGAGAGAGAGAAAGAGAGAGAGAGACGGGGGGGGGGGGTTAAGTATGAATACTAGCCATTTAATAGAGTAACAGTCTTTGAAAACCTGGAACATTGGAAAACACATCTCATTGCTGCTGTAATGGCAATGGTAATATACTAACCAGCCACTGTGAGGCCAAAATAACTGCCTCTATTCACTGATAATTAGGTAATGGTCTCAGCAAGCAGGTCTAGGCAGAGCTTGTTTGAATGGAATGAATGCTCACCCGTCCTCTATTAGCATGGGTGTGCCCAGTGGGGCCAGTTCCTCTGCTGCCACCAGCTGGCTGATAAGGGTATGGCTTTGAGGGTACAGGCTGCGGGGCTGCGCCGTGTAGCCAAACAGGTGCGGCAGGAACTGGTAGTGCTGGGCCACCGCACTGCCGATGTACTGCTCCCGCAGAGCGGCCGTATAGCCGTTCAGCTCCACCGAGCGACTGTGGGGGTAAAACGGAGAGACAGTCAGAAACATAGAACACTGACCGGGCTGTTCAGAGCTTTGCATGCAGGTATATGAGGATGGATCAGTGTAGGCCAGGGGTGCAAAAACCTTCTACATTATGTTATGTTTGTGGTGGACAGAGGGACAGACAGACAATTAAAACAAAATAAAAATAGAAATGTAGAGTAGAAATGTATTTTATAATATTACACTGTATTAGTCCTCCAAATGAAAAGTAATATGTAAGAAGAAAAAAAAAGAGTTCAAGGTACATATTGCACATATAGGATGGTGTAACATTCTGACAAATTTCCTTTCCAGCCAACTTTGGGGCCCTGGGCCACATTTGTATTTTACATTATACATGACTTGGCATCTCATAATTATGACTTTATCATATTTATGACTTACTATATCATAATTATGACTTACTATCTCAATTATAACTTAGCATCTCATAATTATGACTTAGCATTTCATAAATATGACTTAGCATCTCATAAATATGACTCAGCATTGAATAATTTTGACTTACTTTCTCATAATTATGACTTTCTATATGGCCTTTTGTTCTTTAAGTGGCGGAAATGGGCTTCCTTAGAGTCGTCCTTCTGTAGTAGGTTTACTTACTAAATTATTAATTAATTATTAATTACTAATTAATAATTGAAAACTATGGTAAACTAAAATTCTTCCAAAGCTGATATGTTTTGGTTTACACATTTCTAAATTATAAGGTCAAAATATTAATACTACTTAGTGCTAACTCGGGGTGTAGGAAAATATCGATGCACGTGAGCACTGCCACACGTGAGTACTGTTATTAACAGTGTACAATGGTGGCAGACAGTGGATAATTTCGGTTGTTTAAAGCCGCCACCACTAGATGGCAGTGTTGTAATCCATCTTCAGCCATTAGACGTAAACTAGCATTAGCATTAGCAAACCTGTGCATAGGGTGGTGCTTTTACACTGCAACGGTTTTCCTAAAATTTGATGTAAAATAATCACAATATGTCAAGAAATCTGCTTAGAGCCCAAAGTTATTCCCTAAAATGGGAATGATGCTGACTACAGAATGATGAACAATATATAGCTGCCCTTGGTTGTTGCACATTGGCCACAGTAGAGGTATAACCATGTCCAGCAGCATTCAAGTCACGTGTTGACACATGTGGACCCTTAGAAAACTCGAGCTTCAGTTTCATCTCAGTACCATTCTTACTGCACTGCAATGTGATCTAACCTGATATAACTGTGATGCCAGTCAGGAGAAATCGGGCCGTTTTAGCAGTGCCCAGTGCCCTTTGGCCAGTATGTGACTGCCGAACAGTCGTAGCTGTTTACGACTGACATGCACTGAGGTACAACAAACACCTGCAAAGGACGCTCATAATATTCAGCGCCCAGATTAGCAGTAATGAATGAAGGACAAAGCAGAAAGACGCTCGTCTCAAGGGCAATATTAATACACAGATACACGCCTGTGCGGGTGCATGAAAACACAGTTGCACACGGCGCACATAGTCGAGGCATCTGTGTCTGAGATGTTCACAAGAGCTCACTTGGAGGAAAGTGTAGATGCAGGCGAGGGCTGGTTGCCATCGGAGACGCCGTTGCCAGGGGAACTGTGATCGCTGTCGCCATTGTTTCCCCAGGTGTGCTCTGGCATGTTGGCCTCATCCTTAAACTCCTGTCCTGACATTATCCTCTCTATCTCCTCATCCGAAATCTACAGAGAGAGAGACAGAGAGAGAGAGAGAGAGAACGACAGACAGACAGACAGACAGACGGGGGGGGGTGGGGGGGTGGG
>CM067484.1:32643998-32654561 GCA_034552555.1 Semaprochilodus insignis
TTTAAATTTACTGTATTATAATGATGACATCATACTCCATCGCACTGACACGTTTATTATATTATTCATATTACACAAACCATATTGTATTACATGCCTTATTATGTCACATCAACACAATTCTTATAAGGCAGCGTGTTGATGTCCAGTTTTATTCATTTGGAGGTTAAGATCACTGGACAAAAAATTAGTCACCATGCATGTTTAAGGTGGTAGTAACTTCAGGCTCCTGCAGGTGGCGCTGCACGAGGATGATGGGGCTATAAATACCTGCGGGGTGTGAGTGACGGGATCCATAGATTGGGAAGAGGTGGTACAGTGCAGTGAATGTCTCGTTCCATGTGTGGAAAATGGCTCCAGAGCAGATGTTAATGATTGGCTGAAAGGAGTGACTGCATTTGGGCGTGCCAAAGACCATAGTGTGAAGGAAGTAGCTGAATCTGCAGGTGTATGGAAGCGTACGGTCATACGGGTCTACCAGCAGTGGCTAAAATCCCAGTCTACAGGAAACTCGGGCCAGGGAAGGCATCCACCAAATCTGTCCCAACTGCACAACTGATTGACACAAGAGTGTCTGAACACTGATGTGGCCTACATCCAGAAACTTGTCCAGTCTGTGCCAAATCCAATCACAGCTGTTATAGGTGCTTGTGGAGGTGTTACACGCTATTAGGTACGTTTCAGTCACAGATGAGTCATTGTTTGTCCGGTGAGCTTTTGTATACATGTGCATCAAGTAAATTCAAAAGTCATGTACAGATTATAAGAGTCACTTATCATTTAATAACTATGCTATCACTCTATAAGCACTGCATCATGTTTAATAAGAGTGGGAGAAAAACACTGAGCACATCTGAATACTACATTAATTCGAGTAGTGCAGATTAAACCTCCATTTAAATCCAACCAGCGTGGTGAAACTAAGGCAGCACTGTGAACAGAAAGTACAGTCGACTGATACTGGCCAAAATGAAAACACTGAAGCAATACAGGGGGAAAAATATTCAACCCCAGATACACATAAAAGGCTGATGCAACAAAAGGCACAACACCAGATAAATATATAAGGCAAAACAAGAGAAAGTAATAAAGTGAACTCTTTTGTGCTTAATACTGAATAAAAACAAAAACAGTAAAAGTATATATTATATATAGTACATATTTCAGGTATACATGCATAGGAAAGGAGAAATTCTGCATCATTGCATCATTAAGAATAAGACAAAGTCATTCAGAGAAGTTTGAAGTGATAAGTTCACAGGTAGAGAAACTACCAAGTCAGCTCTGTGTACAGTGGTGGCAATAGGAACCATAAATCTGAAGCATTTAACGGGTCTGAAAGTCTGAAAGTCACGGAAAGTTACGAAGTATACAGTTCACAGAGGTACATGCAGGCCAAAACAGTTCCAGAAGACATCATACGTTTTCAGACTCACCACTATTTAATCATTACTAGCATTACACACATTACAACATCACATATATCAACACTGGTGGGTTTGGACAGCAAATACAATTGTTATATTAGTGTTATAGACAAAGTGACCCCTGGTTCCCATCACCACCACTGTGAAGAAATCAGAGTCAGTAAGTTTCTCTATGAATAAACCATTCGGCATCAAAACCCTCTCTGAATGACTTTTCCTATTCAGCAATTAAATCATGCAGGAATTTCACAAATATGGGTGGAATTCCCCTTTCAATCTACTGCTACGTCCTTCCTCACAAGGCCAAACGATTTGTATCAGCAGTTTCACTTGTATTTCCTGATTGTCTTCTTCACAGCCCTGATCATGATTAAAGGCATCGGAACTACAGCATGATGAATACGAAATGGAAAAGAAAACAGCAGCACTCGTTTCCTCAGAAGCCCTTATGCTGGCTCTTCGTGCAGCTTCAAATGACTTGCATGGCTGCCAATGTAATCCGCACTCCCCATAATCATAAATCATAACAATAGAAGTCTGGACCATGTTACGCGGACTGTCCCTGCGGCCTCTTACAGTGGTCTTTCAGCAAAATACAAAGTTTACACGGCTTCCTCTGATTTGCCACTTATTAAAACATGTATTCAGCCCGGGTTTGTTGTCTGAAGTCAGTTTTGCAATAGAGCTGCGAAGCTAATGTAGCTAATAAACAAGCTAACTTTATAGCCACTGGTTAACAATGAGCTAATATGCTAACTGCATGCCCAAATCATCACACGTTTGCTTTCAACCGCCATGAGCTGTTAATTAATCTCAAACAGACTTGCTTATGTGCTTTCTGACACTGTATAACATACTATAATCTGTAAGATACGGACAAAATATAGACATCCACAAAAAGATACGGGGTAAACGTAAACACACCAACATAATTAATTTTTACTGCCTCAGTAAAGTAAAGTAAAATTCCTAATAACATTCCACCAACCTCATATAACACTCAGAGAAAATCAAGTACATTCGCACTAGTCAGGAGATTCGAGACAGGACAAGTCACATCATCTTGCAGCAGCGATTTTGCTTCCGAGCCTGAAAAAAAGGAGCTGAATTGAATTATTGCAGCACTCGATTATCATTATAAGATAGAGAGATTGATAAAAGGTACACTACTAGCTGTGTAATATGAATATGAATATGCTATGACCAATAACACATTCAGTAATACATTTAGCACATTCAGCTGGACATATTGCGATTGTGATATGGCTTGCAGTATAATTAAAAAGCAAAGGCAGTTGAATAAGGGGAGTTTAGTACATAGAACAGACATATTGTGAACCTCAAACACTGTTGTTCGTCCTTCAAATACAAATCCCACAATTACAGAACAGGACCGTAAAACGGGCCGATTCCAAATAATAAAAAAGTTATGTAAAAGTCCTGACTTATTAGTATTTATGCCTCAAAATTGACATACAATGACAAAAGAGCAACAGCAAATGGTGGACTATGTGGAGAAATCTACCGGTCGACACTCTTCATTTACTTGCCAAAGAACTGAGCCGTCAGCGGGCATCGCATTCATCTGGAAACGCGTCAGAAGTTGCTTCCTACACGCCATCTTCTTAATCAAACATTCCGTTCCACCTTAAATGCCACAACTTGTATATGTGCTGGAGTGTAACTGCGGCACCATTTAAGGTGGAACGGAAAACTCGTAAAACAAGCTGGTAAATAGGAAGCACACCTTTAGCTCCTACATCTTTAACGGCATCCCAGACAACTTTAATTCAGCGAGAGCGAGTAGCTAGTATAGGTAACGTTAGCTACTAGCATTAGCTCCAAGTAACTAGCATAGCTAACTAAATAGTATGAGGGCGGAGCTTATTTACACAGAGGCTCATTTCATTTAGTCTATTTCCACATGTCGCGTCTGTGTGATCATCATGCTGTCTCGCTGTAAATCGGCCAATCAGAACAGAGTTCATTAAATATTCATAAGCTCACCAAGAATGGGAAAACTAAGACCATGATTTGGCCCTAAAGGGTGTGTAAAACTGGCCACTTACTTAGAGAAGGAAATAAGCTCAATTCTCTTAGATTAGCTAATAGGCACATCGTTATCTATCATCTTGCTGAGTGATGGTGGTGGGGTGGGAGTTTGGGGGTGGGGGTTTGGAGGGGGACCATTTTACTCAACCAGCGAGAATGAGGGCAGTTACTCCTAGCTCCAGGTGGGCATGGTATTACTAGTATATCATGGATTTCATCAGCACTTAAAGAAGAACACTGACCAACTGCATGTTTCATTACAAAGAGGCCATAATTAGTACTGTTTAATTTGATTTAGTACAGTGCGGTACTGGATAAAATCATTGGTTTAATTTGTATTTAATGAAATTATTATTATTACTCATTATTTATTTAATTATTTAGTGTTTTCTTTACACTACTGGTTCTTTTCTTTACACTACTGGTTCTTTTTCACCGACTCATGATTCAAAACATTTAGGGACTGGCTACAGAGCTATATTATTATTATACCAAATAACCAATGACATATTGTGCATCGCTACTGTGAAAACTTTGGAAAACAAATTTTTCCAAAGCTTCTCTCCTCTGTGCCCTGAGATGGACTAGCGGCCTGTCCAGGGTGTATCCTGTCTTCTGCCCATTGAAGGCTAGGATAGGCTCCAGCATCCCCCAGCAACCCAGAAGGATTAAGCAGGTTAGAAGATAAGTGAGATGAGTTTTCACTGTTGTATGTTCATAAGCATAACAGTGCGAATCCAAACCTTACAGTTTTGTAAAAGGCTTTGGACGTTTGTCCCAGCTCCTCCGACTTCTGCACCAGATCGTCCAGCTTCTCTCCTCTGTTCAATAACGACTCCATGGTTCTGTTCTGTTGGGGACATTGCAGACACACATACACAAAGCGCTTCAGAATGGTGTGGGCGCACAAGCCATCTAGCCAAGAGACAAACAGCAGAAAACCCGAGCCAATCAATGGTCATATTATCTCAAAATAGACTGCTCAAATAACATAATACCATAATACTCACCATAATGAGCATTGTCTCATCAACGTCTGCCTGGACTCTGGTCAGTGCGTCAGCTTCTCTGGGATTCTGAAGGGCATGAGGTCAGACAGTTTCAAAATGCACTCAACACAAAACAGTAGTTACTTTGACTCACATAACCTTAAAGGGGTAGATCAACAAAACACGTTGGTCTTATTGATCAGACAAAGGTATGACTGCGGCCTGAAGTTTGCTTCATTAGCTCTGAACTGGAGCTATAAGACGGATGAGGCTGACATGTAATAGAAACTTATGGTCACCAGTTAGCATCGTCGAGTGGTTAAGTAATCTAAAATAAACCTAGAGTGAGTCTCAAAGAGCTCCGTAGGTCAGTAGTCAGGGTACTGTCCAGCAAATTGGCCATTTTATAGGAATTTTCTGGAATTTCCTGGTATTTCCGTTCCCTAAAAGTCTCTGATAGCAAGAGGATAGCGGCCCACTGTTGGCCTGCTGATGACAAAACCGTGGTTGATGAAGTTTGCTCAGTGGTTTCTGGGTGGTCCAGCAGTGGATAAGCAGAGTATTAAAATGCCACTTTTTATGTTAAATCCTATTTATTCATTTATTTAAGATTAAATGCACTCAAGAGAAAATTCTGGGTGGTCTGAGGGTGGTCCAGCAGTGGCAAACAGTCAGCGGGGTGCAGATCTTGTCAAGCTAGCGGACAAATATACACCCACCAGCCACTTTATTAGGTACACCTTCTTGTATCTACACTCATTGTCCGTTGGATCAGCTCCACTGACCATATAGGACACTCTGTAGTTACACCAGCACAACACACACTAACACACCACCACACTGTTACCACAGTGTTTCTGCAGTGCTGAGAATGATCCACCACCCACATAATACCTGCTCTGTGGTGGTCCTGTGAGGGTCCTGACCATTGATGGAGATGGTAACAAAGTATACAGAGAAACAGACAGACTACAAT
Organism: Semaprochilodus insignis; assembly: GCA_034552555.1. NCBI lineage: Eukaryota > Metazoa > Chordata > Actinopteri > Characiformes > Prochilodontidae > Semaprochilodus > Semaprochilodus insignis. Next base: position 32,649,443 of record CM067484.1, read on the forward strand.
TAGTAAAATGGACAATGAGTGCCTAAAGAAGTGTTAGGTGAGCGTATGCTTGGTATCTGGGAGTTCCCACAATGCACCATAAAAACCAGTGGACATCTACTATTCACTATGCTCCCTGGAAACAGTGTCACGCCTTCAGTTCGTCTTTCGGAAAGTTTTAAAATGGAGGACAAATGCTTCCTGTTATCTTACCTGCCTCTTCACCTGATACACCATATTACACCATATTACAAATATGTATTTTCACTCCTGTGAATGAAATAAGCTTATAGAAAGAAGAAACAAATACAAGAAAAGTCTATTCTGTTGGGTTCTTGATTATTTGAGGCAAATGTGTAATGACTTCAGTATGTGGTTTGCACAATACTAACTGGTAGCTGTAAGCTACATTAGCCTCACAGCTCCAGTGCAAACCTAAAGAAGCAAACAACAGCCGCCAATCGACCATGCTTAGGCTAAGAGGGGAACTGTTAATATTAGATTTGTCACCAAACTTTCGCTTCAACCAAAATACGTATGTGTATCTGTTCATGTGATGTACCTGGTATTTATTAAGGTACTCCTCTAGCATGGTGAAGCGGACGGTTTCTGGAGTTCCAGTAGGCCACTGCTGGTCGTCCACCTGTCTGGAGAACTCGTCCAGCACCTAAAGCCATAACATGAGAAACTAAACCCGGCTCTGGAAAAGCAGTTGTATTAACTATGGAACATACAGTTCTGCATACTTCTCCATATCATCACTAGCTGTGCTTCCGTTCTATTTTTAAGAAAAGCACTTTAAAAGGTTTGTTGATTCAACTTTATGGAAAGTGTTCAAACATCTTTACGGGAGAGAAACTTGTTCGTATGAAAACAAATAAATAAGTAAATAAAATGAACTTCACAAATGTTCATTATCAGTAGGTTATGGAGACTTACCAAAGAAGCCAAAGTTACACAAGTTGAGACATATGAAATTAGAGATGGAAACGTAAAAAGTAACTTTTTTTTATATCTCCTAACTTAATCTTATGTAACTAGTTTGCAACTTTTAGCAGAAAACCGCATCATTATATAAAGCTTCTTTATTGCTTTGCAATTTGCAAAGAAAGTTGATGGAAACATAGACAGTGTCATAAGAAAACCTCAAAATGGTCCAAATGTGAAATGTGAAAACACTGTACTGTAGGGTACTGTTCATAAGGCTACATGACAATGACATAAGCTTGTCATGACGACTGGCATAACTCTACATAAATGTTGATAAATGCTTGTTCCAGACATCATTCTGGTAGGCTAATTTAGCTAATAGATCAAAATTGACATGTACCCTTTACAGCAAATGTAGCTAATTACAGCAAATAACGCCTCCTGAAATGAGCCTTTATAAACATTTACGTAGGGTTATCACAGTTGTCACCACAAGCTTATGTAGGTCTCGTGTAGCCTTACGAACACTGCCCTGGGGTGAAGTTTTTACTTGGAATTCTTTTTACTTGAGAAGATGTTGAGTTAAGAATACTTTTGCTTCTTGAATAAAGTTACTGTTTTGAAAAATACAAGGTTTTCTCACAAGAGCAACAATATATCCATGTTACGCACCTTGTCGAGTAAAGAGAAACACACACGCTGTGGATATTCGCTGTCTGCGATGACCACAGCGGCCAGGCCACTGTCCCGTATGTGCACATGACACATGTACTCTAAACAAGGAGACACATATAGTAGATATTTGAAAATGTTTGAATAGCAAAGCTCAAGAACACTTCATTGCAACACCGACTGCTGTAAGGGGCTCAGCAAGTTACTGACCTTTCTCACTGACCGAAGCTAGAGTGCCACATGGAGAACGTTCCACGATGAGCCCACAAGTGAACGTCATGAACTCCTGAATGCTGTCAACACAAAAACCTTGGTTTTTATGTCAGGATATATATATATATATATGCTGTCCAAAGAAAAATAAGTATCTCCAAAATGGCTACTTTACAGGACAGGCCAAAAACCTCATTTAATTCTAATTTAAGTCAATGGAACCAGATTTTTTTTCCAAACCATTTTTGTTGGTTCATCATGAAACGGTCACACAGCTGCTTTCTTCAAATGATGCATAAAAGTACAAATGGACAAAAATGGAGATACATGTTTTTCATTGGACAGTGACAGTGATATATAAATATATATATATTGTCCATTTTATCAGCTTCAGCTTCACTGACCATGCAGATGCACTTTATAGTTCCTCATTTACTGCCAGCCCCTGTTCTCCAGTGGTCAGAACCCCCACAGGGCAGCTATTGTGTGGGTGGTGGATCATTCTCAGCACTGCAGTGACACTGACGTGGTGGTGGTGTGTTAGTGTGTGTTGTGCTGGTGTGAGTGGATCAGACACAGCAGTGCTGCTGGAGTGTTTAAACACTGTGTCCACTCACTGTCCACTGTATTAGACACTCCTACCTTGCTGCTCCACCTTGTAGATGTGCAGTCAGAGACGATAGCTCATCTGCTGCTGCACAGTGCAGTGTTGGTCATCCTCTAGTCCTTCATCAGTGGTCACAGGACGCTGCCCACAGGATGCTTCCCGCAGGACGCTGTTAGCTGGATAGCTTTGGTTGGTGGACGATTATCAGTCCAGCAGTGACACTGAGGTGTTCAGCAGCACTGCTGTTTCTGATACACTCACACCAGCACAACACACACTAACACACCACCACCACGTCAGTGTCACTGCAGTGCTGAGAATGAACCACCACCCAAATAACCATTAAAGAACTGGGTAAACAGCACTATGAACAGTTCACTGTCTGGAGTTTCACAGTGGCTGGGAACGTAGGAATGTACCTGGATCTTTGAAAAAAGCTGAATGAAGATAACTCATAGGCTGCCTTTAGCAGGTTGGATTTAGTCTGTCCTTTGTAGAGGACGCTGAGACACAAAAGCTTCATTGTGGTACCTGCAAGATGAATCAATAAAACAAAGGGGTTACTTAACATCATACGTCTTAGAGGTTTCTTAGAACTTGGTTCCTATTATAGACACTTTTCATTCATTCATTCATTCATTCAACTTCTAACCCGCTTATCCTTATCACGGGGGAGGTGCTAGAGCCCATACTAGCGCTTACTGGGCGAAGGGCAGGAAACACCCTGGACAGGCTGCCAGTCCATCACAGTATAAACCCCTTTTTTACCCATCTATAAACAGTTTATATAAGCTCCCCAGACAATATGAGTCACCTTGTGTGTTTAAGGTGGTAGTGACTTCAGGCTCCTGCAAATGGCGCTGCACGAGGATGATGGGGCTATTAATACCTGTGGGGTGTGAGTGACGAGATCCATAGATTGAGAAGAGGTGCTACAGTGCAGTGAATGTCTCGTTCCATGTGTAGAAAATGGCTCCAAAGCAGATGTTAATGATTGGCTAAAAGGAGTGACTGCATTGGGACGTGCCAAAGACCATAGTGTGAAGGAAGTAGCTGAATCTGCAGGTGTATGGAAGCGTACGGTCATACGGGTCTACCAGCAGTGGCTAAAATCCCAGCATACAGGGAATTCTACTTGGAATTGTGCCAGGGAAGGCATCCACCAAATTTGGACCAACTGCGCAATTCTTTGATGCAAGAGTGTCTGAACATTGATGTGGCCTACATCCAGAAACTTGTCCAGTACATGCCAAATCCAATCCCAGCTGTTATTGGTGCTCATAGAGGTATTACACACTATTAGGTAAGTTTCAGTAACAGGTGACTCACTTTTTGTTCAGTGAGCTTATATCTATCTATCTATCTATCTATCTATCTATCTATCTATCTTTTATGATTTCAGTACAAGCTGCTAATTTGTCTTTGATTTTGACTCATATTCCACTGACACTGCTTCAACACTAGAGGAGTACCTCAGTGCCAAGAACACAAGAACACAAAGAGCACAATGTCTCACTGACTTGCCTGTGCAAGAACGAACTTGCAGGAACACAAGATGTACTGTGTACTTGTCATCGAGCAACAATCCAGGCTCAGCCGACTTCACCAGCCCATAAACTAACATTTAGGAGGCTGAAAAGGTATCATTATACGCGTAGTCATTTGTTTGTGGCGATAACTGCACCAAACAAATGACAAAGTAGAGCCTTGAGCACAAACGTTATTTAAAGTTATTTTTCAGTCTAGCGGCTGAAACTGCCACCACAGTTATGGGTCTGACTTCCAACAAAGTATGGGATCATCTACAGTCACAACAGTTCAGACAGTCACAAGCCATCAGAGTGTCAACAAACAACATGACAAGTACACGTGTGGGTATTTGTTGGGGCTGAGCAGTCACAAATCTGCGGATTGTATGTGTGCTCGGGATGTGCGTTCCTCAGTACTGCCTAGTAACAGACCATTAAGGCACCTGTATGCTTTATGTCTGAAGTCCATTCACCTTCACCCAATACTGCTAGACAGTCCAGCGACCTGGGCAACATAAAGACTTCACACACATGGTCTTCAGTCTCATTCCGAGCCACAGCCATGAAAATGTTCACACCAGTACTCAAAAATACTCAACCCAAAGCCTTCAGTAGGGCTGGACAATACGGCATGCTGGATTATTCCATTATAAGTGCACTGGGCTTTCATAGACTCTCTTTAATGTCAGGGAGAGAACATGTAAATATTATATAACTAATATATCATATTTATGACCACAAAGTCACTAAGGAGGATCATCATCGGAGGACTTAAAGGCAGCATCTCTCTCCTTCCCTCCCCTACTCATTCTCTCTCCCTCGCTTTCTCCCTCCATCTCCTCACTCTCTCCCTTTCTTTCCACTCTCACTACCTCCCTCTCTCCCTCCTCCTCCCTGTCTCTTTCTCTTTCCCGCCCTCTCTCCCTCCCTCTCTCTCTCTCTCTCCTTTGCTGTCTCTCTCACTATCTCTCTCTTTCTCACTCTCTTTCCTTCATCTATCCTTCTCCCCTCTCCGTCGCTCTTTCCCTTGCTTGCTCCCTCCCACTCTTCCCTCCATCTCTCTTTCTCCCCTCTCTCCTTCCATCTCTCTCTTCTCCCTTCACTTCTATCCCTCCCTCCCTTCCTCTTCCACTCTCTCTCCCCCTCCCTCACCTACTCACTCTCTCTCCTTCCCCTTGCTCTCTTCCTC
>CM067484.1:32658837-32679921 GCA_034552555.1 Semaprochilodus insignis
CGTTACGACGACTGACCTTAACACCACGTCAGCGTCACCAAAGACTGCAGTGGTGTCGTGCCAGACTGTCATGGAGTGATTCAGAATGGCAGTCCCACTTTTGTCTTGGTGAATCTGTGTGTGGAGGCACCGTGGTCTGCACCAAGATGAACAGTTTGTTGTCACACGTCACACGTCCAGAAGGCCTGGTGTCATTCCACCTCCACCCCTACCACACAATCTGCAGGACCTGCGTGAGGATATTCAACTGCATGGGATGGATTATCACAGGACACCATTAGGAACCTCTACAGCTCCATGCCGAGATGTCTGGTATGATGAGTTAGCTAACATGGCGGCCTGACGCCATACTGAGAGACACTACTTCTGTATGTGTAGCTCAATAAATATTGATCATATCAGTCTAAATTGATCATCATTTATTGTTCCTGGTAACCTTTATCTTCCTTCCCAACAGCACTGCAATCCCACACGTCCTTCTGGGTGCAGCTGTTCTTTGAATGATGAGTGTAGCTAAAGTTTTGACATGTTCTTGCCATCTAGTGCCATCTAGTGTTCAAATGGCCAAATACGACTTAAATATAGTTTGTTTTTTTTTGCTCTGGATCTTAGGAAAAGTCTCCAGGAGATCTGGGCAATCTCCCTCCTCCCTTTCCCTTTCCCCTCCCCCTTTCCCCTCCCCCTTTCCCTCTGTTGGCTGAGAATTACAATACTGAGACACAAGCTTTACATTCCAGTAACTTTATTTACAGAGATTAATCATTTTACATGTGTAGTTATTCCTGCCATGTAACATTTAAATTAAGTTAAGCTTACCACTGAATACAAACACAGTTTCAAATATAATAATAAATAAAATAAGCAATAATCAGTAATAAACCCTTTACAAGTGCCAGCGATGCTGCTGCCTGTTGGCAGTGCAGGCAATTCTCTTCTCTCCAGCTTATCAAGGCAGTAAGACTTACCACAATGCAATAAAGTCAATGTATGAGACACAAAGCAACATCTACATTGTCCATGATGAGATTGTTTTCCTTCAAAGCAAATCATATTGCTATTTAAGACATGTACAGTAGTAACATCCTTTGCATGGAAATTATAGCCTATTAACAGCTTCCAATAGTATAGCCTACGTAAGTGACATTTTGGACATCTACAATGGCATGGACTGTGCGGTGGACACTTAAGTGCCAAACATGTGGCGAAAGCCATGTGTCCCACAAGGCAAAGCCCCATTCTGGAGAAATGCACATATTCTGTGCGAAGGGAGGCTTAACAGTGCCACTCCAGGTGAGCATCACTCATCCGTGCAGTTTAGCAGTGATTGTAGAGCGCCATCTAGTGTTTAGGGTGTCCCACAGCATCGTCTCTCACGGCGCTATCACGCACGATGCCATCTTGCAGGCCACCGCCGAGATAAGTGCTGCTCCTCGCCCGCTGCCCTCTTCAGACTGAATGAAGGTGATCTCGCAGTTTGGGGTCAGCTCCCGGACCACCTTGTGGAAACGATCCTGGAAACTGAAAGAAGAGATTTGGGAATCAGCACCGGCATCAAGACGTGCCAGATTTCATCTTAGACCACATCGACGCTGATCAAAGCTGGTTTATGTTGGTCTGGTGCTGATTTAGCTGACCCCACCCCCAACCAAGCATGGTCCAGAACCCAGCATACACTATATTGCCAAAAGTATACGCTCGTCTGGTGTTGTAAGGCTTGGATGCAACTGCTCAGCCATGGAAACCCATTCCATGAAGCTCTCTACACACTGTTCTTGAGCTAATCTGAAGGCCACATGAAGTTTGGACATCTGTAGTGATTGTAGTGAAGTTGGGAACCTCTGTGCACTATGCACCTCAGCATCCACCAACCCCGCTCTGTCATGTAACGAGGCCTACCACTTCGTGGCTGAGTTGCTGTCTTTCCCAATAGCTTCCACTTTGTTATAATTCCACTGACAGCCGACTGTGGAATATTTAGTAGTGAGGAAATTTCACGACTGGACTTGTTGTACAGGTGGGATTCTATCATGGTACCACTCTGGAATTCACTGAGCTCCTGAGAGCAACTTTGCTGGTGGCTATTTAGGATTGTCTAGGATGGCTTGTCCAGCACGGGGGCCGAAAAAAGAGTGTTCACAGATAGTTTACAGTTAGCTTGCCAACATCCATCACAAGGTCTTTGTGATGTGCTCTTACTCTAGTCTATATCAGGATGACCATACATCCTCTTTTTCCTTCATCCACCTTTAAACGGAATCTCTGTAAGGTCAGGGATTTACATCCTGACCCTTGTTTCTACATTAACCCATCCCATAAGACCTCCCTATGTTTCCCCTCACTCAGCCCTCTCCTTACCGTGGGTGCAGCTTGTAGACGGAGCCATCCACTCCCACGGTTATCTTTAGCTCCTCCTGGCAGCGCCGTTCTCTCATCAGGTTGACGACCCCGGCCAGCCCGGCCGCACACATGTGGGCAGCACGTGTGGACACGCTCTCACAGGCCAAGCACACAATATCACAGTCCAGCTCCGACGGCAGGACGCCCAGAGAGCTCAGGATGTTGTAGATCTGCTTCCTGTCCCCTGTGTCGCTAAAGGAAAACAACACATTGTTCTAGCTACTGTACACCACTGTAGGGTTGTTTTGTTCTGTAACAGCTTTAGCTGGAGATCTGTTATGATTCACACTTTCACATACCTTTCAATCTGGGAGACGAAGCGGGTCTCAAAGCTGCCCCGTGTCTTCAGCATGTCTGAAGCCTCGCCGTTGAAGAGCAAGTCTTCATTCACCAGCTTCATCAGCACCAGCCGCACCAGCTCCCCCATGTACTTCCCACCAATGAGTTTCTCATACCTGGGAAAACAGGAAAAAGACAGTAGAGGTTTAAAAATAGATACACCAGAAGCTTCTGCATGTCTACTGGGAGCTGTATTCTTGGATAAGTGGCCCTCCACCTGAGCTGAAAGCTTGCTGCCGGTAAAGCCGAGGTGGTTGATGTGGTGCAGCGGATAACACCGCTATTTGTCAGGGAGCTACAGCCCCATGTGGGAGACTGGGGTTCAGTTCCCAGTCTGGGTGACTATGCTGTGCTACACCAATAAAAGCCCTTGGGCAAAACTCCTAATGCTACATTGACCTGCCTGTAATACAATTAACCCTGTCTGTCGCTCTGGATAAGGGTGCCAGCTAAATGGCATACATGTAAAACATGGCTACTGACTGCAGGGAGCTGTTTTCATACCTCAAAGAGTGATGGATAGAGTGAGAGTATGAAACAACAAAAGATGCTGCAGTGTCACAAAAACATGGGCGCTAATGGCAACTTCATTGCTGGCCTAAAAGCCCGCTTGCGCCCTGTGTTGCTGCGTCCGCTAGCCTCCGCACTGTAAACTCTCTGGTGTTAAATGAACCCTTAAGGAGTTAAATTTGCTTAAGTTTAATCCACTTTAACCCTGTAGGAGTTAATAACTCAGGCGATTTTAACAGTGCACTGTAAACAGCCATTAAGCTAGCCACGTCGCTAATGATCTTCCTCGGCGGCCATTAATCTCCCAGCGTGCGGTCCGGCACTGACGTGGCTACCTCCGCATTCGCAGAAAAACAACCCTGTCACCCGGAGACCGCACAAGAGCCCCAGGCTGGCCTTTGGAGGCAAATCTCAGTCGAACTTTGGAAGAGGAGCAGCAGGCGTTGGGAATTCTGCGCTCGGGAGAAAACGTGATGAAAACCAAAAGTGAATGGCCGTGGCCACTGCCGTCAGAAGCATAGCGGTTTCAAGGAAACGCTGTGTTTATGCTGAGGTATAGAGACTGATGGCGAGCGATGCTGGCCATCAGTGGAGGCTGATGGTGATGTGGGTGACGGCATAGCATCTATTGACGTCACTGGTGCAATAAAGTGGCAGCTGCTTGGGTTTCTAAGCATTAGCAATTACACGAAGTGGCAGGGACTAGGAGGAAATTGGCTGGGGTTTGTCACTAATGTGAAACCAGTTTTGCTTTACATACATATATCAAATGATGCTTATGTGATGCTAATATTTTTCAGTTTGTTTCACATATGTGGTCTACGCACATTAGGGCCTTTACTATTCATTATTTCATCATTTTAATGTTATTGTGATACTTATCACAGTAATGATAATTTCCAGTAGCATATCTTCTATGGGGATTTTAGTATTATATTAGCGTCAGGCTAACACTGATGCTACTTAGCTCTACTTAAGCACAGACATTCGAAGCACTTTAAGCTTGTAACTGACTTTCAAGTGGCATATTCTTTACTCTGTATGTTGCATTTTTACAGTGAATTTCTTTCACCTGAGCTTGAGTGAATATTACTGGAGTAGCCTGTTAGATGCCCCCTGGACGATTCAGCCTAAATCAAGAATATTTAATTCCACATATAGATTTTTGCTTTATATACATGCAATGTGCAACTGCAAATAGGCCCATGCTTTTGCGAGATTCTACAGTTTCCTATTCTTGCTCATACAGTGAAATTGAGATATACTAGGTATAATACAGTATAATAGATTGGAGTGCTAATAGAAATAGCTGAATTGCAAAGTAATCAATTTGTTGACACATATTTTGCCGAGCGTGGTGGTGTGCGCCTGTAATCCAGGTTGAGACTGACAAACCGCTTGAGCTCAAGGCTTCTGGGCTGCAGTGGACTATGCCGAACGGGTGTCTGCATTAAGTTTGGTATCGATATGGTGCTCCTGAGGGAGCTCGGGACCACCAGGTCACCTAAAGAGGCATGTACCGGCCCAGCATTGCAACCGGAGGGTTGCTGGTTCAATTCCCTAAACTTACAGTAACAACTGAGGCAACCCGCAACTGCTCCATGGGTGCCTTGGTTAGGGCTGCCCACTGCTCTGGGCGTGTGTGTGTGTTTCACTTCACGGATAGGTTAAATGCGGAAGACAAATTCCTCTGTGTGTTAAAAAACAAAAAATGGCCCTAAACTCCCTACTCAGGGAGTGTGATTGGCCACACCTAAATAAGCTCACCAGAAAAAAAAATTAGGCACCTTGAGTGTTTTAAATGATGGTAGTAACTTCAGGCTCCTGCAGGTGGCGCTGCATGAGGATGATGGGGCTATAAACACCTGCGGGGTGTGAGTGACGGGATCCATAGATGGAGAAGAGGTGCTACAGTGCAGTGAATGTCTCGTTCCATGTGTGGTAAATGGCTCCAAAGCAGATGTTAATGATTGGCTAAAAAGAGTGACTGCATTTGGACGTGCCAAAGACCATAGTGTGAAGGAAGTAGCTGAATCTGCAGGTGTATGGAAGCGTACGGTCATACGGGTCTACCAGCAGTGGCTAAAATCCCAGTCTACAGGAAATTCTAATCGGAATTGTACCAGGGAAGGCATCCACCAAATCTGGCCCAGCTACACAATTCTTTGATGCGAGAGTGTCTGAACATTGATGTGGTCTACATCCAGAAACTTGTCCAGTATATGCCAAATCCAATCTCATCTGTTATTGGTGCTTGTGGAGGTATAACACGCTATTAGGTACATTTCAGTCAGAGATGAGTAATATTTGGTCAGGTGAGCTTATTAATCAATGATTGTTTTAATTAAGTGATCTATTGTAACAGCCCTAAACAAATAAAGAACTCTTGTATTATTATTTTTTGTTTTATTTATTGACAGATTATACGATTTCTACCAAGTGTGTTGTGTCTCCTTCAATTTTAGTGTGGTTGAATGGACTGTTACTCACAGCTGGTGTCCCGGGTTGAGTGATGACTCATCCACCACTCTGTCATATTCCAGACGGAAGTCCTCCAGCTCTCCGTTTTCTCCGAACGCACCCCACTCTGTATTCACACACATCCGGCCCTCATCCCCTTCCACCAGCTCGACCGTACGCATCTCCTCCATATAACAGGCATTACAGCCCGTCCCTGTGAGACAGTGAGGAAACAGAGAGAGAGAGAGAGAATGACAACACGGCTCCATGACCTGTTTGTTCCTGCTCCGAAATATTCCATGTTCCTGTCATAAAGTTTATATGCGTGCTATAAAGTGTGCATGGATGCTGGGTGGTATTATCTCCTTACCCACTATCATGCCAACCTCGCAGCTCCGGTCCTCATAGTAACAGGAGATCATAGTGGCCACTGTGTCATTCACCATGGCCACCACGTCCATTTCAAAGTCCTACAGAGGGAATATTGTTTTAGTAAAGTGGTGTAATGACGGGGTATAATGTTGGGATTGACGCAGGAAAACAACACCAAAAAAAAGCTTGGTGAATGATCCGGTAGGACGTGTTGTACACTGACCCCTCTCCTTTTGATGGCGTCTCTTAGCAGGCCAACCACGTTATTGCCTTCAGCTCCAGAGGCCTTGAAGCCTTTAGTCCAGTTCAGCAGAATTCCCTGTTGGAAAGCAAATAAATCATGTACAGTTTAGTCTAATCTATATAAACAATATCAAATGAGTCCAGATGCAAACATGGCAACCACAAAGAGCCATATTTTACATTTTCTACATTTTCTTAATATTTTATTTATTTCCACTTATAATGTTTATGTGGTTTGATGTACCAGAAACAGTCCAATGACCATTTTCCAACTGTTTTTGTTACTGTGCCTTTAAGACTGACATATGCAAATGACTTCTGTTCTGATTGGATGCCCTGTACAGAATGCAGTCCATGCTGAATCACTTCTTTTCACTTACACATGAATGGATGGAGCTAATATAGAATAGAATATAATAGAATAGAATAGAATAGAATAGAATAGAATAGAATAGAATAGAATAGAATAGAATGTAGGCCTTCTACTTTGTACTTTGAGAGCTGGAACTGACCTTATCCAAGTCCTCATGGCGGACTGGAAAAGAGAAGGTGAAACCCAGAGGGAGCTTCTTATGTTTGATGTGATGCTTGTCCAGGAAGTCGGATATGCACTCAGCGATATAGTCGAAAAGCTGGACAAGGAGAAAATGAGAGAGGGAGAAGAAAGAAGGAGTTTCATTGAAGTTGCATGAAGCCCCATGCAAGAAGCACAAGCACAGACCATCATGGCTGGTTACCAGCAAAACCGGCATTAGTTGTATTTTGGATGCTGATAAGCTGGTCAACCAGCATGACCAAACTGGGTGATCTGCTAAACCAGCACCAGATCAACACTAGACCAGCATAAACCAGCTTGGAATGAAGCTCCAAGCCAGCACACACATATTTGTCTGTATCCACTCACCATTTCTGCAGTTCCGGTCATGGCGTCCTCGGGGATGGAGTACATGTGGTGCTTTGTCTCCACCTTCCAGCCTCTCTCTTCATCTTCACCCACTTTGACCAGCATCACACGGAAGTTGGTGCCACCCAAGTCCAGAGCCAGGAAATCTCCGACTTCTGGAAGCCCAGGCACAAACACAGCTCTTACGGAATATCCAGGAATCAACTCAGGCTTCAAATTCAGGATTCAGGTTGGCTTCTACCGTTTTGGCTATACTCTTGGTCATCATGGGAATGAGCTTAATTGAAATAGTAAGATCCAGTTAGGAAACCATCATATGCGTCTGGAATCAGTCCCGGAAAACATGGTCTGTTAAACCATCAGAATCCTGTGATACCAAACCATCAGGAAAACGCTTAATACCATTAGTGACTATTGGACACCACCAGGAACCACTACAGCAGGGTAACTATGAGTCGGCATCAGAGCATTAGCTTCTGTATGCTACTTTAGTGAAGACCTGTTACAATTATTGGCTTTGAAAAGTGGTGTTTGGCACTGACTCAGTTTAGCCCCTGACCTACTTCCAGTTAAACTGGACACCAGCTGGACTGAAGCTTTACGTTATATAGGGAGTCTTTAATGGGTTAAATGAATGACTGTTGGGGTAAAGCGGGTTGCCAGGTGCTAATCAGCCGTGCTGTTATGTAAGTTTTATTGGCATTTGCACTCACCGGACCCTTCGGGTGTAGAGCGGACATAAGTGGGGAGCATTTTAACGCTGGCCTCATCGTGGGTCTCCAAGCGCAGCCCTCTTTCCATCTCTCTCTGCATCCTCCTCATCACATCTTTTAGTTCTTCTTTGGTCAAGTAAAACTCGGAGAGGATTTGGTCCACCTGTGTGGAGACAAAGAGAGAACACTTTGCATAAATGAGAAAACATAAATGATTTCTAAATGATTACAATGCACACAAAGGTATTCGGGGTGGTGGGACGTGTAATGCTATGTTCAGTGGTGTTAATGGGATCCAGACGTCTGTAGAGTTTAATGGATCCAAAAGTTATTACATACACTGGTTATGAAATTCTCATTTAAATTACATTCAGCATAATGGGTATGAACATTCTCAAGCTGGGGCAAAGTATAAATATCATGCTGGCAAAAATAAATGGTGAAAGAACATCACCATCATTTCCACATCTATAAACTGAATTATTTACATGCCCTTGTCCTTTATTCAACTTACTTTTGGCAGCACTTTAGCTGAGACCTAGACCCGATATGACTGACAGGTTTGAATCGGTGCATCTGAAAAGCTCACTAAGGTTCTTACCATCAGGACTTTCTCCAACACTGACTGGTAAGCACTTGGCATTCTCATCATCTGCTTGCGGACGGTGGCAGGGCACGGCATCTTCCCGAGGGTTTTCTGAGCGTGTGTGTGCGCGAGTTGGTGGAGGGAGCTGCGAGTGAGTGAGCTGCAGACAGAAGCTGCGCTCTTTTTATTCCCTGTGGAAGGATGGGCAGTCCAGGAGCTTAACGCTCTCTGTACACACACCCCTCCCACCACCAAGCACAGACACACACACACACAACACCTGACCCGTCATCTTAGGAGTCAAGGACATACAAAACGGCCACTTGCTGTAACGTGGAACTGGCCTTCAACTATGTACCAATATTAATAACGATTATATTGGAGTTTTATTGTACACTTTTCTGTAGTTGGCTTACTTTATGAAGGTGTAATTATCATGATAATCTAATAGGATCCATAAATAACATTGCTTCATAGTTTATTTAAATTCAGTGCATTAGTGTACTCATGCAAACTTGATTTAAACAATGCACTTTTCATTCTAATGATAGTACAGCTACATAAAAAACATATTCAGTTCCACATTCGGTAATATGTCTGCATTTACAATAACCTAGCCAACAAAATGTCTTTGTAGTCATAGTTTCTGGTGTAATTTGGTAGGTGCATTAATAATCTAGAGCACAAACTGTCTTTTTAATCAGACCATCACAATATAATTTACTTTGTGCATTAACAATAACCTTAAAAAATGTCTTCATAATGATAGTTTTCCAATATAATTTGATATGTGCACTAACAATAACCTTAAAATCGTGTTCATAATGTTAGTTTTCCAATGTAAATTTGATATGTGCAATAACAATAACTTTAAAAGCGTCTTCATAATGTTAGTTTTCCAATGTAAATTTGATATGTGCACTAACAATAACCTTTACATTCTCTTCATAATTGTAGTTCTATAATATAATTTTGTATGTGACTTAACAACAAGCTTAAAAATGTCTTGATAATGTTAGTTTTCCAATGTAATTTGCTATATGCATTTACAATAATCTTAAAAATGTCTTTGTAACGTTAGTTTACCGATATAATTGGGTATTTACATTAACCGTAACCCTAAAATGTCTTCATAATGATAAGTTTTCAATATAATTTGTTAGGTGCATTAACAACAACCTTAGATATGGTTTCACAATGATAGTTCTCCAATATAATTGGCTGTGTGGATTAACAATAACCTTAACAATTACCTTCACAAGTCTTCATACTTGTAGTTTCCAGGTGTAATTAGTTGTGTATTAACAATAGCCCTAAAAATGCCTTCATAATGTTTTCCAATGTAATTTGCTATGCCTGTTTACAATATCTTTTTACAATAATAATCTTACAATGTCTTTTTAATGATAATTTTTCAATATAATTTTTTATGTGCATTAATAATACCCTTAATTATGTCTTTAGAATTGTAATTTTCCATTACAGTTTGCTATGAGCATTTGCAATAACCTTATAAATGTCTTTTATTTGTAATTTCTTAATGTAATTTGTTACGTGCATTAACAATACTCTTAAAAATTGGGTATATACATTAACCATAACCCTAAAAAAACCTTCATAATCACAGTGTGACATGTAATGACTTGTAATTTGCTGTGTGCATTAACAATAACCTTAATAATGTCTCTGTAATCATAATATTACAATATCATTTGCTGTGTGCAACAATAAACTAGTCTAAATCACAGTTTTCCAATATAACTTCATACTGGCCTTATTGCAGATTTAGGCTTTTACGTAATTACGAAAGTGCTTGAGGTATTTGCTAAAGAAAAGGGGCAATAGGTGTAAGTTAAATTTAGAAAGAAGTAACATTGAACCTGAGCCCTTTCTAAATTTAGAAGCTCTTGTTTGCATGGACAATCGGTTGTAGCTGATGTTGTAACTATGTTTTAAAGTCCAAACTTTGAAAAGTCTGTTGTAAGAGGTTAAAGAGTCAAATTTTAGCATGCAATATCGAGGAACAACTGGATCATGTCTGCATATAACGTTTTCAGTGTTATAATATATATACGATATCTGCAATAGCTCCCTTCTTTACTAGTAAAAATATCTGTTGTGAGAAATTAAGTTGTTGAGTTAAGAATTAGCATATAACAAATAGTATGCACATGATTCATATCCTGTAATCTGGGACAAATATGCAATTTCCATTTGACATGAAAAGCTGACCTTAATCCAACTTTTCAGTTCATGATATTCACAAAAAGCTAAAGGAACAATAGACTAAAGAATTTTTTAACACAACTGGCCTCTCATTGTCGCACTCTGGCCACTATATGGACTAGTCATATACCAGCTAACACCAAGTAAGCTAACATGTTACCAGGAGTGAAGTATTGTTTACTTGTGTTTTCTTGAACAAATAAATACTTTACATAGCATATTTTTCAGTTGCCCAAGACTTTTGCACAGTGCTATGTGTACATGTAGTAATATCATTCCAAAACATTATGCTTTAAAAGGCCGTTTTTGACGGCAGGTAGCATTTAGTTGCTCAAGAAACCAGTAAAATTACAATACTTCCAAAAAACACTAGTAAGGCCCAAACCCTTTTCACCCCTTGCCCCTAACACTTAGTCCTACTCCTCCGTTTTGCGCGTTCACGTCTAGGAATAGGGTTGTCCCGATTGGTGTTGAGATGGAGGGGTAGGGTGAAGTGTTAGGGCTACATGGTCCTTCAAACAGAGATTTTTCAGAGGCACACTCCAAACGGAGTGTTATGAGAAAATTCCCAGAATGAAGGGTTGTCCCATTTCATAGGGGGGAAGATTTCAACTACTACCCCTTGAAACTGAGTTTTAAGGGGTAGTGGTTGAAATCTTCCCCCCTATGAGAGGGTTACATTCGAAAACAAGGGGTAGGGGTAGAAACAAGAAATGTGATCGGGTCTAAGTAGTGTTTTAATATGTGTCAAAGTGCTAGTTTTGACAGTTTTGCTCTTTTTTTGGAAACCTAGTATTGCGTATTGTATTTATCATCCACTTCTTGATTTTGACTAATCGATACTTTAAATAAATTGAATCAGAAGTACTGCTGATGAATTTGAACACTTTTATGTGATGACTGTGAATTAACTTTGCACAAAAATAATTTTTTACTGTATTTATATTTTAGTTCCTAAAGAGACAGTACTGGCTAGGAATTAGAAATTCGAACACAAAATTTGTGAAATTTGAAGCCAAACTTAGAAATTCAAGCCCAAACGTTTTAACCAGTAGTGTAATTAGTGTAATTAGTCTAATTACATACACGCTAAAATAAATGGCATTTCGAATCCACATGATTCAACTGTGTCAAATATGACACAAATGAAATATATGAACAGTTCAAGAACTGGGTTGTACACATATGCAACACTGTAAAAAGTGTTAGCCCTGAAGTGTGTTGAGCTGAAGTGACACATGGAACTTACAGACTGACCCGTAGTGTCCCACTGAACCACACTGAGTGACCCTACGCTGTGACATTGTGCTTATCAGTGCATATATTAATGTAATAAATATATAAATATAAATATATATAAATATAAATGGGTTTAAACTATGTGTATTCAACAGAGAGAGAGAGATTTTATCGGAATAGTTTATAGCCTTTTATCTGTCCACTCCATCTCACTCCATCATATCTTTACGATGTGTGCTTGATAAGTTGTGTGGTTACAATACTACTCCTATTCCAGTCATAAGACTTGAGAGACAGTAAACTCCAGCCGACATTCCAAAAAAGGTATTAATCACCTGCAGGGTTTCTTTTCCAGATTTGATTACAACATACCTGATCACCTCACGCTTTAGGAACGTACCACTAATTACATACACGCTAAAAGAAATGGAACCTCGAATCCACATGGTTCAAATGTGGCAAATATGACACAAATGAAGAATATCAACATCAGCAGTTCCAGAATTGTGTTGTACTCATACACAACACCGTAAACTCAGTATACTCTATTCTCTAAGTGTGGTGAGCTGAAGTGACACGTGGAACTTACAGACCGGCCCGCTGTGTCCCACTGAACCACACTGAGCGACCCTACGTCGTGACATTGTACTTATCAGTGCAAAAGCACACATTTCTTTTTGGGAATGACTTGCAAGGTCGTCCGTTCTGAGCTATTAATAGTCAAAGCTAAAATTAGCTTAGTCAAACTGACCACTTGGTCATGCCCACAGAAATGAGCTGAATTCCAGTCAAATCAAACATGACCTTACTGGAATGACCTGAATACAACACACACTTGTTGTGTAATATTAAAATATACTCTAAAAAGTATGAAGGTTCACCGACTGCATGTACAGTCGCTGAAATATTCCTCATTTTAAATAAGATTATACGTGTGGCAAAAGTCCGAGAGCCTTTCAGCTGTTTTATTTCTAGTCAGATTGAGTTATTCGATTTTCAGCATCAGGAGAAAAGCAGGAAACACTTGTTTATCAGAAAGTTGCACAGAAACAGCAAAAACTATACTGTAGCAACCCGCTACTGGCTTGTGATGCCTTGGGAGGTGTGGCCATGCAGAGTAGGCATGCGCAAAGTGCTGCATTATTGGTAGAGTAGAGTTTTTGGGTGCATCCCAAGTGCACACCTTATACTAATACTAACTCGTTTTTGAGTATGTAGTATATAGTACGGCAGTGGTGGACAGCAACGAAGTAAGTGTAATTCATTACTCTAGTTTTTTCGTGTATCTGTACTTAACTGAAGTATGTCAAAACTCAAATATCTAACTTTGTCTTTCCTTTCGGCTTATGTGTGTGTCAAAACCAAACTAGCTTATTCATGGATTCTCAGCCTCCATGGAAATGTCCATTTCAGGCCTGGACTACATCAAGGACCACCTGGAGGAAGGTGGGTAAAGCAGGATGGGGTTAGTAAACAGATCAAACATGTTGTTCCTGGCTTTGTGGGTAAATAGACCACAATATAGAAATATGTACACATGCACTCGTGACTGGCGAATGTATTTTTCTGAATTCATACAAACACTATTTCCTTTAATAGTAAATGTGTTTTGGCTAGTTTATGTTTGTGAACAGAGACCTACACTGAGCTGATTAAGAGTCTTGTTCCAGAAATGATAATAGGACATTAGAGCCATAATAAATCATGCTCCTGTTACTTTCCATACTTAAGTACATTTGAAGGGAAATACTTCAGTACTTTTACTCCAGTGGAGGTCTAAAGCGAGGAACTACTACTGACACTGGAGGAGTATTTTACCTTGGGGATCTCTACTTTAACACAGATACATGGTTTGTGTACTCCGTCCACCACTGTAGTATGGTTACGAATGTCAAAGTTGAGTATACACAAAAATCCACAATGCACACTCAGAACCAGTTGATTCTTGAGTACCGTAATGATGGACACTATTATCCCACAATGCAACAGGAAACAGAAAGGGAGGAGCTTCTCACATCTGGAACATTTTAAAACTTGGCAGATGATGATGTGATGGCGGCTTGTTTGTGTTTTGAAGCAGCCTTCCGAGTCCAGCTTGCTCTGACATAAGCTTCATCCCTTCCTGTTAGTAAGAAAGGACGTAGCATGCTAATATTCTGTGTACCAGCCTGCGGAACTCACACTATTAAGATTAGTACACGGCATATACTGTGTAGTATTAGTGTGCAGTACACAAATGAGGTGCAGCCTGTGCGTAAGTAAGCTGTTATCGTTAGCTTAAAGATGTGCTATTGTGCTATTCTGTGCCGGGCTGTTGGGTCGTAGTGCAGTTTTGGCGCCTACCGTCAAGTGTATGGCTAGACGTGACCGATCTGCTATCTTGGCTGCTGAGCTGTGTTCACTAAAAGAGCATTCTCTGAAAGTGAAATGTCTGGCAGTAAACTGGAGAGAGGAACGGCGCTTCCGCAAACTCAAGGCCGAAACAGTGGAAAAGACCAAGCTCAGCCAAGAACTGGGGAAAAACTTCAGCCAGGTCTCAGGAGGGAGCAGGGTGGTGAGGCCCAGCAACAGAACCCGGCTTTTTGCGCAGGGGCTAGTGGTGTGGTTGGTCCAGGGCTCTGGTGCACACGAGCAGCACCTTTACTGGCATCACTGCCAATTTTGAGGCCCATCTACAAGCGACATTGTGCTGGAGTATGCTTTCCACTCAGATCAGGCCTAATTTCTAAGAATGCATATTACTTAAAACCCAAACCTTTTCTAGGACTGAAATGACAGGGACACTTTTTGCATGCATGGCTGTGAGCTAGAAACTAGAAAGCTTCTCAATGACAGTTTCAACCGGATCCAAACGAACTGCAATTTTTCATTACAGATCATACATGCAGACTTTTTTGCCTAGGCTACATATCGCGTCTGGGTTAAATCACACCATGCAGGAGTTAATGGATAAGAGTGAGGCGGGGACAGATAACGGCAGTTAAACTGTTACCAGAGAGTAGGCAATAAACAGTTGACAATGTTTATAAACCACTGTGAGTGCGTTTATATGGCACAGATGTTGAAATCAATGTTTTCTGTCATATAAAGCTCACTTTGTTTCAGATGCATACACTGATCCTGTTAATAGGTTAGCACTCTATTCTCAACTCATTCATAGAAATGTGTTATACGATCCTCTTATAATCCTAATAAGTGAAAAAAAAAACAGCTGTAACATGCACTGATCATTACAGTGTGATGGTACAGGATGTTGATGGTGATCTGGTGAGAATGGGCTTGTGGAGGACTGAGGTCAGTGGGAGGTTAGTGGGACATGTTGAGTTTCCAGCTTTAGGCAACGAACTCCCTGCAGTTACTGGTTCTGAGGGAATATTGAAGTCTTAATGGAATTCTTAATTTTGGCATTGGGTTTTTTTCTTGTTATTTTAAGGCTTTAAGCTTTAAGACCTTAATATATTTTTTTGGGGTTCCTGAAGGGTTCTTTAGCAAAGATAATGGTTCTATATACGCTGCAAAAAAGTGCAACCTAAACAAACCACTCTAATTTGTTACAAGCAACTAATTTAGTTTCACTCAACTCAAAAAAATGACTTTGGTTGACAGTTAAATAAACCTGATTCATTAGCTTGTACCAAATTATAGAGCCATTGTTTTTAGGTTGGACTAACCAAACACTTTTTTACCTTGTTGGAATCATCACCATTTGCATGCTTGAATGGTTTGCATGGGTGAAATGGGTCTTTGGATTGTTGGAGAATATGCTGTATATGGTAGAAATCGTTCCCCAGCTAGAAATGATTTGTTCTCTAAACGTTCTGAGAATATGGAATGCACTACTCCATTAATGTTTTCAGGGGGAAGTGGCTCTTTCTTGTGGCTCTCCCAGAATGTTCTTTCTGAAGGTAGGAGAATGTTCTTTAAAGACATTCTGTCATCTCAGATCTCAGTAACATCCATCAAACATCCCCCGAATGTTGAGCTGGGAATGTTCTTCTACTGCTATCATGTAATAATATACTCAGAACATCCTCTCAACGTTGCAGTTTAAACGTTAGGTCTTAGTCAGCACTGAACCATGTAGGAACATTCTTTAAACTTTAGTCTAAAACATTTATTTTAAAACTTAATTAGAACTTGTTGTAGAAAGTTCTGGGATGTTCCTCGCTAGCTGGGTCTATATAGCACCAAAAAGGATTTGCAATAGCAGGAAGCTTTTTGGTGCCAACCAACACATTCTCTGTTAATCTGAAGAAACATTTCAGCATACAAAGAACCATTTAAACATGCAGATGGTTCTAAAAAGACCTTTGCATGGTCTTTGCACTTTAGTCTTTACTTAAAAACCCTTAAAGGACCATCTTCTCTAAGAGTGTATACCCCGTTCTCTACTCTCCTTCATGGGTTTGGGCTAATGGCAAACAACCGTAGCATTAGCTAGGGTAGCACCCAGATGAGTTACAAATAACTTTATACCAGCTAGCTAAGCTTGCAATGAAGCTACGCTCATTAGCAAAAACAAAAACCAAACGCAGATTTTTAGGCCAAAATTCACATTTCTTTATGGGGACGATTGGCGAGGTCTTCTTCCTGACCTGCAGTCTCCCAGTGAACCACACTGAGTGACCCTACGTTGTGACATTGTCCACTTGGTCATAGCCACAGATAGATAGATAGATAGATAGATAGATAGATAGATAGATAGATAGATAGATNCAGATAGATAGATAGATAGATAGATAGATAGATAGATAGATAGATAGATAGATAGATGTTGCATATGTATTGAGAATTCCAGTCAAATCAAACCTAAACCTCACTGGCATGACCTGAACAGCTCATACTGTCGTTGTGTAATATTAGAAGTAACACTAGAAGTGTGAAGGTTCACCAACTGCCCGCGCATACATCTGCTCCAAAATGGCCCATTTTAACTAGGATCATATGTGCCATATATGTAGAACCGGGCAAGCGTCAAAGACCACCCTATTCCAATCTAAATGACCCTCAAGTTATTCCTTTTTCAGCATCAGAAAGGGAAAAAAGCAGGAAAATGTATTTATTCATTTCAGCTGCACTCCAAAGTTTAGTCTTCGAATTTGGTTTAGTGTTTTCTGTTTCTCAAAATACACATTGTTCCTTCATCCGTTCATTCCTTTATGAACGGACACCAACATTATTCTTTTATCCGTTCATTCCTATATTCATACACCAAAATTGTTCCTTCATCCGTTCATTCCTTTATTCTTCACCAACATTGTTCCTTTATCCGTTCATTCTTTTATCCATTCACCAACATTGTTCCTTCATCCATTCATTCCTTTATTCTTCACCAATATTGTTCCTTTATCATTCTGCCCTTTCATTCACATTCATCACCATCGTCTGCTCCGTCCCTGTCTGTTCGTCCATGGTGAAGCAGGCTGGGAGTATTGGCATTATATTGGAGGATTGACATAGAACTGTCAATCAAGCTTCTCAATCAAGAAACGATATCCAGTATTATAATATATGATGCAATCAAGACTAACATTGCATCAGCTTGATTTGTGCTGTTTGTTCTCTTGCTTTTTGCCAGGAACTGAAGCAAACAAGTCCATTAAAACAGTGCCATCTTGTTCTAGAGCTTTAATACACATGATTGAGCTCAGAGTGGCCTAATAACAGCTAGTATGTTGAATCATGTGTGCCGAAACAGGGAAAACACAGCAGGGCAGTCCCGGGACTATGACTGGAATCCACCACATTACTCAACTAAACAAACACGGTCCACACGGGTGCAATTTCACCTGATTTAACCCCTTCTGTTCTAATAATACATTTATAGCATTTATAGAAATCATATATACACTCATCGTCAAATAAATAGTTGCACCCAGAAGGAAGTGTGGGATTGCAGTGCTGTTGGGAAGGAAGATAAAGGTTACCAGGAACAATAAATAATGATAGCCTGATATGATCAATATTTATTGAGCTACACATACAGAAATAGTGTCTCTCAGTATGGCGTAGGGCCGCCATGTTGGCTAATGCAACATGCCAGACGTCTCGGCATGGAGCTGTAGAGGTTCCTAATGGTGTCCTGTGATAATCCATCCCATGCAGCTTGAATATCCTCACACAGTTCCTGCAGATGGTGCGGTAGGGGTGGAGATGGAGTGACACCAGGCTTTCTGGACGTGTGACGTGTGACAACAAACCGTTCATCTTGGTGCTGACCACGGTGCCTCCACACATGGATTCGTTGGTCGTCTCCACCAAGACAAAAGCGGGACTCGTCACTGAAGATGACCCGCTGCCATTGTGCGTCACTCCATGACAGTCTGGCACGACACCATTGCAGTCTTTGGTGACGCTGACGTGGTGTTAAGGACAGTCATCGTAACGGTCTGTGTGCATGTAGTCCTGCGCTGTGCAGCCGTCTGCCAATGATGCTGGCACTAACAGGATGACTCATGGAGGACATCACTGCTCACTGAATGTCTGTAATCGTGGCTGTTGGGTCGGTCAGGTACAGCGATAAGACGAGTGTAAGGTAATTGCAATAAAATGTAATAGTTATGTTTTGCATTATAATTATATATATATATATATATATATATATATATATACGTGCAGCTGTTGGATGCCATTGTGGGCTAATCACTGTTCCTGTCAATAATAAATTGCTCCCCATCCATTACTAGGTATCAGTGCCAGCTCCACCCAAACACATCCATGTGCATCACTGTTGGTAACGATTGTTGGGTGTCTTACTTGACCCAACACTTATGATTGTGTTTCACGCTATGATCTGTATCACAGACAGTTACAGCAGTAATAAACCTAAACAACGTCTCTGCCAGCAATCATACGTTTATGGCATTCGATCATGACATTCATTTATTGACTATAAAACAAGTTAGGTTGATTGCGAGACTGCAACATTGTGGATTTGGGGTTGTTTAATGACCTATTCCTGATGCCAAGGCCTGAAGCGGCCGCAACATCTGGATTTGGTATAATATCATTATGACTGTATCATATTAAACGCCACAGTTTGCTGCCCAGCCATGAACAATACTGTATTAGACTTGTATAGTGTACAGTTGTACAGTGTCTGTAAATAATAGTAGATAGCTAGTCAATAGTCTTTCTATGGCTTGTCCTTATATAGTGTGCCTTGTATGCTGTGTATATTGAATATTGTCTGTATTTAGTGTGTACATTACGGACTGTCTGTAAATTATGCATGTATTGTTTGTATACTAGATTTAATACTAGAGAGATACAAACTGCCGAAACCACATTGTTTGCGTGTCTACTTGGCCAATAAATCTGATTCAAACTCTGAATCTGATAAAACCAGTCATTTTTCATCAATCAAGTAATCCATGCTCTCCATGTGGATGTAAATTCTGTTTTACTCACTGTTTATTCACTGTTAATTCTTTTATTTCTGCGTTCATGGGAGTTTGGTTTTGGGGAGGGGGGCCTGTTTTCTTTTGTCCTTTAGGGGCATCATGTTTTACTCTACTTGGTTCTCTTGACTTCTTGTTGGTCTACATCTATAGGTTCTGCCATGTTCCATATTTTCAGTATTTTTATTTCACATTAAAAACGTGATTTTTAATTGAGCCTGTCATGAAGAAAATTAAGACAGCTCACTTCTTGGATATGTCTCCCTTCAAGACACGTCGTGATAAATGGGTTGGCCAACATTTTATTACTCATGATAAGAGTCTAAAGGAGGCCCCATCATGATGCCAGACATTTTTGAGATCTACTGATTTATTACTGATTGCTGAATTATTTATTTGTTGACCTCACATACCTCTTTTCCACCAACCCAGTGCCAGTGCTCGTGACTGTACTGGTGCTGGTTCCCAGGCTGTACTTAACCCATTAAGAAAGGGTCCCCTTTTCCACTGTTTTGAGAGGCGAGCGATTACGGATCTGGAGGTGGGTGGTCCTTAGCCCGTAAGCAGAAGTTGGCGGACAATGCATAAAAACAACACGGCGGATCATATTCTTCAAGTGCAAACTGTACTTCTTGCTTTGAGGGCATATATCTAACCATCCAGAATCATCAGCATCTGTGTGCAGCCCAGAGGGAATGTCATAGACAGCGATTATGCACAAGACGACTCGTGGTTTTGTTTCCTCTTCCTCTCCGTTATGTACTATTATAAACCAGCACATTAAGGTTCTTAGCTACCTGTAGTGTGTCTCACATTACAGATTACCTGCACATATTAAATGCCAAATGTTTCTCATTTTTCACATTTAAGCTCATTAGAAGACGAACACCTCCTGTTGAATGCGCTCATCCACAAGCACATCACCGGTGGGATGCGATTGTTCCAGAGTTCAGCTCAGTGCAGTTCTTCGTGCAGCGCCATCGTGAAGCGTAGAATGGTTCGAGATATTGACACTGGCACCATGTTGGTGGAAAAGGGCTCAGAAAGGCCTTGTTTAAATGTTGGCATCTAACATTTCTCCACAGTAAGCTCACAGTAAACTGTGTATCTGCCGTGCGATGGACTGGCGGGCTGTCCAGGGTGTTTCCTGCCTTCCACCCAGCTTGCCCTTTTCAACCCTTGCCCTGGTTCCTTTTGAACTGGTTCCATTCAGGCTTTGTAGAATCTTGGTGCTATCCAGGGAACCAGTCTGCGTCTGCACCAGTTTTATGGGAACCAAGAAACGTCAAAGGACACAACGTCAACAGAAGGCACTGCACAATATGCCGTCTGTTGTGTTCATACCTCTTTTCCACCAACAAAGTGCCAGTGCTTGTGCTGGTGCTGGTGCTGGTGCTGGTTTGAACCTGTTTATATGTGGTGGAAATGAGCCGAAAGGTTCAAAATTGGTTGTGCAAAACCGTTGGTGGAAAGGCCATAAATGAGAACTGGGTAATCAATAGTGGAACCGGTCTACCATTTTAAAAATTGATACACTGTAAAACTTTCTCTTTAAAATTACACTTCTTTATAAAGTAACCAGATGCATTTACTTGAAATTATTTAACCTGCCATGTATTCAAAGTCTTATTGCCCCAATTTCACCATCATTACAGTGATTCTTCGCTTATATAACCTATTAAGAACTCTTTTTTT
>CM067484.1:32683702-32719385 GCA_034552555.1 Semaprochilodus insignis
CAAAATTCTGAAGCCGAATGCCGTCCAATAAATATCTGTCAGAACATGACTGTAGACCAAGTAAATTCTGTCTGAATCCAACCTAAATCTGCATCTGACAAATACTGAATCTGACTGTAGCTGACCAAATTATGCCAAAATCTGACTAAAGCCAACAAAGTTCTCTTTGAACCCAACTATAAAAGACAAATTCTGTCTGAATCTGACTGTAGCCCAACAAAAGTTTGTCTGAATCCAACAGCCCAACAGATTTCTATCTAAACCCGACTGTAGCCAACAAAATTCTGTCTGGCTACGGTCATACGGGTCTGCCAGCAGTGGCTAAAATCCAAGTCTACATTCTCCTCAGAATTGTACCAGGGAAGGCATCCACCAAATCTGCCACCAATTCTTTGGCGCAAGAGTGTCTGACATTGATTTGGAAACTTATCCAGTCCATGCCAAATCCAGTCACAGCTGTTATTGGTGTTACACGCTAGTAGGTAAGGAGTAAGGGGACTCATTTTTGTCCGATGTGCTAGCTCCAGTATGAGATGTGTCCAGATGTCATTGCAGGATTCCTGATGGCTAGAGCTCAGATGACATGCTCATTGACTGGCTGGATCTGTGTTACAAACTGCTAGTTCTAACACAGGACTGTCCTAACCTTCTGGAGATCTACTAGATGGTAAAATAGTGATAAATCCGGAGGGGAAAACCCTTTGAGGACTATTTTACAACACCTTGCTTAATCAAATCTTTCTCAAATCAATCCTAAAACAGTGTATCCGACATCTAACAGTGTGTTTATAACTACTTCATGTAATGACTTTCTGTGTGGGAGCTTTGGGAGGCATTAAACTCTTCAGACGTCACCACCACTGTGAACAGTTCTGGCTCTGGTAGGTTTCCCTAGAACGGAGCGCATCACACCAAACCACTCCTAATGAGTTTGTTTACATATTAACCCTTTAATCATGCAGGAATTGTGGTCAATTGCTGGAGTTCCCATTTGAGTCCTCTGTCCACCCCTCCCTCTTCTTCATACCCATCTCTCTCTTTCCCTATCTCGTGTCCTGCCTCTCAGGCATCTGGCTACTTATGTGCTTATCATGGCTGCTGTTTTGGGGAGCCTCCGAGTGGCCTTTTAGGGGACTGAGAGAGGCACAGCGTTCTTTTTATAAGCAGCCCGCTGATAAGATGTGGCACATAAAGCCCTAATCAGCGGGACCACCGACCCGGGCTCGCTCACATAGACCAGCAGACATGGTAAGCAAGAGTAACGATTTACCTTCTTCACATCTCTTCACATTTTCTGAGCACGGTGTTTTAAATTCAGGCGGATTTCTGCAGTAAAGGTGTTTAAGGGATAACTGTAGTATGGAATCCGCATGATGATGATGATGATGATCGATGATGAATATAGAACACAAGATGAGCAAATAGCAGCAAATTACAGATCATACAATCAGAGGGAACAAAATCAGATGTTTAGTGTTGGTACGATGGCTTAAAGGGGAAGTCCACCAAGTTTCCTGCCTAGGTAAAGGGTTAAGATATAAGCAAGTCACTGAGAGTGATTTTCCATTCTAGAGAAAATTACAGAGCCAGAATTGTTCACAGTGGTGGTGATGGTAAACAGACGTCTAAAGAGCTTAACGTCTCTAAAAGCTCCCACCCAGTTCTTATGTTAAAATGGTAACGGCTGTGTTGGGTGATGCTTGAGACAATAGTTATGAGCAAAATCCATTCAAATTTTAAAATCCATTCATGGTGTAGGGATACATGCAGAAGTGATGTAAAGGTAAATAATCCCCAAAGTAATTTTTTTTCTATTTTTTATAGATTTATGACTATTTGACCATCAACAATATTACATATAAAAAAATCAGAAGAGAAGTTCACTTGTGGTTTTGGAAATAAATTGTGAAATACATAAATGAATAAAAATTCTATATTTAAAAAATGTAAATAGAAATTAAATACATTTTAAATAAAATAGTAAGTACAAACTGTTCACGTAGAAAGTCAACATAGCATGCCCAAACTTATGCATACAACTCTATACAACTCCCTAACTAAAGGTACTGGGGACATACGGTAGTAGTTTGATCTGAAGTCATAATATTGACATAAATCACAAAAGTGATGGTAAAGTTAATTGATCACTAAGTTTCCTTTATTTACAGTAAACAGTGATTGTGCGATGAACAACTCTATTGTTATTCCTTTTATACAGCTTTTCCAAAATTCAATTTAAAAAAATTTCCCCATTGAGAATGAATGGGGTGGAAAAGTGTACACCCATATACTGTACTTCTACTGGACTGACAGACATCATTTCACACACACTAATTCAGGGTAGACCCTTGAGCGCAAATCAGTGTTGGTCTGACCTGCACTCGTCTGTTTGTCTTTTTTACCCTCCCTCTTTCCTCCCATAGAATCCCACTCGTTTTCAGTCCCACCTAAACCCTGTTGTTTCCTTTTGACGGAGTGTGTGTGTGTGTGTGTGTGTATACATACTGTATATGCTTTGTTTGTTTTATTAGTCTAGTAAGAAAGCAGCAGCTAAGAGGAAGAATGCCCAGCGGGCCTCGTCCAACGTCTTCTCCATGTTCGAGCAATCGCAGATCCAGGAGTTCAAAGAGGTGAGGAATTTTAAGCGTCTGCGGTGCAGAAAGATAAACATCACTCAGTACAGATCATGTAGTATATCACGGGTTTCTTTACAGGCCTTTGGCTGCATCGATCAGAACCGAGACGGAGTCATTAATAAATCAGACCTGAA
Source organism: Semaprochilodus insignis (assembly GCA_034552555.1). Classification (NCBI taxonomy): domain Eukaryota; kingdom Metazoa; phylum Chordata; class Actinopteri; order Characiformes; family Prochilodontidae; genus Semaprochilodus; species Semaprochilodus insignis. The sequence continues at coordinate 32,686,473 of CM067484.1, forward strand.
GGAAACCTACGCACAGTTGGGTAAGACCACTAACCTCTTACTCACTACATTACAACATCTAGCTTCACGTTTAAAGGCCAATTCCACCGATATTTCTAAACGTCTGCGTACTTAAATGGTGCAGTGTGGTTTGGTGTGAAATGCGATGTTCTAGAGAAACTTCCTAAATGAGTATTGTTCGCAGTGGTGGTGATGGGAACCAGACGTCCACCTTTTAAAGCAGCACTACCAGAAGTTATTATATGAAATGCTGGGTGACTGAGTCACGGTTTTATGGTAGTTTTGAGAGAAGGTTTGGGAATAAAACATGTTTTGTTTAATCCAATCAACGTGGAGAGATACATGCTGGGAATTTGACGGCAAAATATTCCCTAAACATTTATTTATCTATTTATTTATTCATTCATTCATTCGACCATGAGTAACATTATATAAAAACTTAGAGGACATGTGCAGGTTTACTGGTAGTTAGAGGAAATAGTAAATGAAATGACTATAAATGGGTTTATTTGGCATTGCGACACACTTGTTCCCATCTCTACCACTGCAGGGAAATCTGGTCTTCTTTACAATAAACCCCTTTCAAACATCAAACCACTCTGCATGACTCTGTTTACATCTCAAGGACTAGAAATTTAGAGAAAATGGTGGAAGGGTCTTTAACTATGAAGTGCATTTATCTATCTCTCTTTCTGCTCTGTATACAGGGAAGCTGAATGTAAGTGATGAGGAACTGGAGGGCATGCTGGCTGAAGGAAAGGGCCCCATCAACTTCACAGTGTTCCTCACTCTGTTCGGAGAAAAACTCAACGGTATGAAGGTCATTTTAGACTTACATCGAAAGCGAAAGTGCTTTCAGTTCAGTTATGCCTATCGTTCTACCTCTTCTTTTCTTTCTTATTCTTATAAATAGATACGCTGTACACAAACATATGTTTTACACCATTTGGAAACTTCAGCTGCTCTTTATATTGTGACAAATGTGACAAGTCTGCCGTTACATTAGATGCAGGTTCAAGCGTTTTTCCTTCTATTGGAAAGTAGATCTACAGTGTCGATAGGGTACTTAGACTCTCTGAAACAATACATGTGCCTACAGGGACTGACCCAGAGGAGACCATCCTTGCTGCGTTCAAACTGTTTGACCCAAATGCCACTGGCTTTGTCAATAAGGATGAGTGAGTACACTGACTTGTTTTGATCAGAGATTGAAATATACACACATATATTTCAAGACGTTTTAAGTGATTTTGGTGTCATTTTGTCTGTGCAGGTTCAAAAGGCTGCTGTTAACCCAGGCAGACAAATTCACAGCAGAAGAGGTTTGTGTTTGCTGTCTGCATTCATTCATTCATTTATCCAAGTCTGCAGACACGTAAAACATGTATGAATGGGCCTATGAGTGAGCTTCTAAGGTGTTGGCTGGGTCAACTGTATATACTGAATATACAGATAATAGAATTTCATGTGAAATGTGTATGTCCTGCAGTGGACTGGTGGCCTGTCCAGGGTGTTTCCTGTCTTTTGCCGATTGAGTGCTGGGATAGGTTCCAGCACCCCCCGCGACCCAGAAGGATAAAGGGCTTAGAAGATGAATGAATGGATTCATTAATTAATTTCATTTGATCTATACACATTCAACCTTTATCTTGGCTATTAAAAAGGAGAAAAGGTTCTTCAAGAGTTCTTTAGTAAAGACAATGGCTCTATATAGAACCATGTACACTCAAAGAACCATTTGCATGCATACATTGTTCTTTGTATGATGAACTGCATCTTCAGATTGATGGAGAATGTGTTGTATGTTATTCTATATAGGACCTTTTCGAAAGTATGATCTATTATATATAACAGCAAGAAAGGCTCTTCTGTTGTTACAACCTAGGCGTTGTGCTATATGGACTCATATACAACACATTCTCCATCAATCTGAAGAACCGATTCACCATGCAAACAACCATTTAAGCATGGATTGGTTGCATGTAGAATTCATGGTTCTAAATAGAACTAAATAGAACCAACTAACTTTCTTATTCCACTGAAGAACCATCTTTTTTAAGACCAGGAAGACACTGGGGCTCATTCACCAGTATCTATCCATATCTAAGTATTTTCATGAATTTGTTCTTGAGAAGGTTATAAGAAAAAGTCTACACCAGGTTAATGACGTGTTCTTAAGCCACAGAACTGTTCTCAGGTTTTGTAGATACTGTTCTCAACTATGAATTAATCCCAAATAAGAAAAAACACTGGTCAGAGTCTTTGTGAAATCTGGGTAAGTGGGTTTTAAGAATGAACAAAAACCTCATCATCGCTGAAAGTGTCATTTGAAAGGGCAAGAACATTCTTCCAAAGTCGTACAGACTGGTGACTCCAAATGTCATTGGATGCTCTGAATGACAATGTTGTTAAGGATGAAATGCTACATGCTTGCTAATGATGCTACCTACTGAGCTAACAGAAGACTTCCCCAAAATGCTCAGCACTGTCCAGTGAGATGGTGGTTTAGTGGGTAGTGCTGTCGCCTTACAGCAAGAAGGGCCTGGGTTTGATTCCCAGCTGGGCAGCCAGTGTCTATTCTCTGTGGGGTTGTATGTGTGTGTATGGGCTTCCTTCCATAGTCCAAAGACATGCTAGTCAAGCTAGTTGGAGATATGGTGTGTGTGCACATTTGTGTGTCTACCCTGTGATGGACTAGTTTCCAGCCTTCTGCCCAATAAGTGCACACAACTTGCAAGAAGGAGGAGTGGCCTAGAAACAGCTTCTATAGCGGGTGTTGGTATTCAATGTAGTAGTAGTAGTAGTAGTAGACCTGGGTTTCATGCTACATCAGTAGTGCACTTGCTTGTAGCATGTATTAGCATTTTGCCTGCTAACACATCTCTGTAACTCAAAGGCTTTGGTGACTTAGGGGGAGAAATGCACGCAGGACAAAACACGCTGGGTTCACAATGTTTGTGTTCACTTCTGGGCATGGCGGAGGCTGCTTTCTATGCTTTCCACGCCAGTGCTTCATGAGGAAGTCAGAGGAAGCATGTGCTAGCCTTCACCCTCCCAGCTTACCCAGCTAGGAGGCAGTACTGGGTGTGGTTTTCATGCACAAGTGGTTGTTTAGGCATGCAGGCCAGAGCAGGGACAAACGCAGTAGAGTTGCGAATGTCTTTGCCTTGTGTCTATATTTGTGGGGCAATTCCTGTGTGATTTCTGTGAATGTACAATATTTTGGGGCCTACTCACTTTTGTTAGTTCTACTCACTTAAGTGGGTTGTAGTGGCCTGTTCCCAGCGGCTAAATGGTGCAGTTTTTAACTGCGAATTAAAGACCCATCCAAGTTCTAAGAAAGGTCAGCAGCAAAGCAGACATCTCGTGTTGTGCTTCTTTTGGCCAACAGAGGGGGCTACTGCTACTGCTGCTATCTACTGACCACTTCTACCACTTGGTGGCCAGATTTTAGAGAATACTGCTGTGTAAAGCTCCAACAGAGGCTAGCAAGGGTCCACTGAGTCCACAACATCACCACAAATGTCTTTTCCAGACACGAGGAGACCCAGGGGGCAAAAGTAGGAGTGGGTTATGGGTGTTGAATCGTACTACCAGGTGATAGTAGGTATCTGAGTTGTGTAGACATACAATCTACTTGTAGGTAGCTCCATAGCTTCTACTAATAGTGCATCATGTTTTAAACTCAAGTATATCATTTATGCCATATGCTGATAGGGTCTATCTTTCTGGCTATTGGGCTATAACCATGGGTCTTGTTTTCACTGCCAAATCATCCACAAACGTAGTTACAGCCACTGAATCTTTTGTGGTAAACGTATCCCTGCCACTTCCCTGCCTAAGCTGCCAGACATAGACCGTTTTTTTCTCAGCAATTTTATTTCTAAATAGGGACGAGTGACAAATCTCATGAGCTGGAAAAGCAAAAATATATAAATCTTTAATTTTTTATTGAGTGTTCTGTAGTGTACCATAGACTCGTCATACCATATCACGTTCTGACACAATTTAGGAAGTTACTTAGTTAGTGCCCAGTTGACTATAGTGTATTACAGTTATCGTGGTCAAAATTCGTGAAGCTGGAACGGTCCCCCCTGTTTATTTCATAGATTAAAGCGTTGAATATTTCGTGTTGAATATGTGTAGATTCTGTTCTTACCCATGAACTTATCACAGTTAAGAAAACACTGGTCAGAGTCTTTGTAAAAACTGGGTAAGTGGGTTTTAAGAATGAACGTCTTCTGAAGAACGGTTGGCGAATGAGGCCTATTATCTGCTAGTCATCACTTACTAGTCTTCCATTTCTAAAAGAAGCCATATTTTACATGGATCTCATAGCTGACGAAACAAAAACCTCATCAAATAAATAATATATACTTCCAAGAAAAATATACTTCCAAGACCATGTAGACCAGTGACTCCAACTGTCACTGGATACTCTGAATAACAGTGTTGTTAAAGATGCATGGCTACGTGCTTGCTAAAGCTGCTGCCTACTGAGCTAATAGAAGACTACCCCAAAATAGCCCAGTGAGGTGGTGGCATGGTGTTGCAGCGGGTAGCACTGTCGCCTTATAGCAAAAAGAGCCTGGGTTTGATTCCCAGCTGGGCAGCAGATGTTCATTTCTTTCATAGATCATATTGTTGAATCTTTTAATGATATATTGAGCACCAAACTGGAAATGTTTTCATTTCAGAGATCTTATCACCTTAGTGTACAGACAAGATCTGGGCCAAGACCAACCTGGGGAATACTTTGCTAACTGTGTGAAATGGAGAGAACCTAGCTAGTGGATGTTTACATTTACAGCATTTAGCTGACGCTCTTATCCAGAGCGACTTACAAGGTTAATCATATTACAGGTAGGCCAGTGTAGTGTTAGGAGTCTTGCCCAAGGACTCTTATTGGTGTAGCACAGCATAGTCACCCAGGCTGGGATTCGAACCCCAGTCTCCCACATGTGGTGGTGGCGTAGTGATGTTACCCGCTGAACTACACCAACCATGTGTCATAGCTAATGAACATAGTCATGTTCATTGGCTATGACTAAATTGAGGAGAAACCTCACCTATAGCGAATAATGGAATTACAAAGTATTTCAGATTTGACAGTGACAATCTGTAAACATCTGCACAATTAATAGGTCTAAATGCTTATGAAAGAGGCCAACAGAAGCTGACATATCATAAAATACAAGACTTTTAGTTGTTTCTGTATGAAAAATAGAATAATATTACTATTAAAACAGACCATAAGTGATCTACGATGATTCTATCTAATGCAATGGAGTACAGTAGCAGACTGAAATGATATACAGTATCTAAAGGCTTTAGAGGTGCATAGTATGGGATGTAATGAGGTCAGTTAATATGCAAATAATAGAAGTACTGTTATTCACAGATGCATCTTGTCTTTTGTGTTTGTGTACTTTTCCAGGTGGAGCAGGCCTTTGCAGTGGCTCCTATAGACGTGACTGGGAATATTGACTACAAATCACTTTGTTACATCATCACACATGGAGATGAGAAAGAGGAATCGTAAAAGAAGTCCTGAAACTGACCACTCTGGTCACGCGTGTCTGTAGAGTGTACTCTAGCCTGCATTGCTGCATTACTCATGTGAATTTGTAATGGGTGGTAAATAATCTTATTTCAACAATAAATCTTCATTAATGAGGCTGACAGGGCTGTTTTGCGAGTGTCGTAACTGTCAAACTGGAAATAAATAACCATCAATAACGTAATTTATGCTCAAGAAGTTGTTCAGGTGTTTATTTTTATCTTAATGACCATTTTATTTTATATTTAATGACCATTAATGACCCAAGATGCCTCAATTTTACTACATTTACTACACATTTTATGTCATGCTGCCACTTCGTGTCATCATTTCTGAAAGAAACAGGGATTTAGTGGTAATTCAGTGTTCACTTGATGGCGGCAAAGTCCACATCTGTCTACACCCATCGGCTGTGTTCCAATATGCATACTTGCATCCTAGCTAGTGGGTAAGCTTGTGATTCTTGCTATCGCTTAGCTAGGGATAGCTGTCTGCCAATAACCTTGAATGTATTTGTGCTCACCTTTTGGAATAAAACATTTATGAGCTTTTGGAGCTACATTGTACTATGTTGTAACCATCAAGTGAACACTCAGTTACCATTAATTTACTATTGTAAAATAGTAAAAGTGGTGGTAAGACATAATATGATATATAAAATATTGGTTTCCTGTGCAGTTTTTGCACAGCAGCTTGTTTATTTTAGCTAGCTAATTCCCAACACGTTTAGGAGTTGCATCAATCACATACAGGAAAAAGAGAATTTGTAATTTTCAAATTTTTTTGAGCTATATAATTACATTTTTTGGCACGTAAACAAAGTTGTTTCAAGGGGTCACATTGTCTACAACATGCATACATTTTATTTACTATCCAAAATGACCAGATAGCGGACAGTTCTGGGCTCGGCTTTTATACACAAGTTCTGGTTGACTACCAGGTAGATGTTAGGCATGCAGGACCAGATGCCATTCCGCTATGTATGGATTTGCCTAATTTCTATATATGTGGGTCAATTCTGGCATGAACAGAATGTGTGGACCAGCAACATAGCTCAGCCAGATTTGTTAGGCCTGCTCAGTTTACAGTGTGCGGCCCAGAGCATGTGTCCCGGACAAACTGAGTTTACTGGGTGGTAGCTTTGTCTGGAAAGGAGGGGCCTAGCTAGGGGAATAATAATAGTTTTATTTTTGCTACTTTCTGGCTGCATGAATAGGCCATAAGTGCTAAATTTAGACCAAATTATATCACCATACTATCTTTTATTACTTGTTAATAGGCATGGCTTCCACAAGACTCCCAGTGGCTGTATTCGAACTGGCACACTACAATACTGCATACTACAGTAGTATGTACTGCATACTGCATACGCCCCTTGTGTGTATTATAGAGTACAGTAACAAGTTCTGACCTACAGTGTAGTATACTAATACAGTCACATGACCAGTTACCTCACATTTACCTCAGAGCTGTTATTACTGTATCCACTGTTTAGAGCTAGCTGTTGCTTACACTGAAATACGGTTAGCCTAGCTGTTAGTTACTCGGTCAGAGTTTCTAGTATACAGGTGGAGCTATCTTCATGGTGTACTGTGTCCCATCATGCACTGCGGCCTCACCAGCTCTCAGTCTGCTTCAACCAGAGAAAATGGCGGCGGGTAACACTGGGGAGCAGAACGCAGCCAACTCTGAGTATAAATGTGGGTGTAGTGATTGTAGTGGGGTATGTTTTCATCAGAATGAGCCTCAGAAAGTTAAAATATACATGTCTGAAGATTAATAAAAGATGAACTCGCTTTAGAGGGTCAGTTTTAGAGTGAAATAGCCGAGGGTAGCTAACAGCTAGGCTAAACGTATTTCAGGTGAACTGAGCAGCGTTAGCAGAAGCTAGCTCTAAACAGTGGATACAGTAATAACAGCTCTGAGGTAAATGTGAGATAACTGGTCATGTGACTGTATTAGTATACTACACTTAATTAAACAGAACTTTTGTAATTAATTCCCTTTAAAGTGACAGAATAAATGCCTGACTGTAGTAGGATACGCTGGTGGGTTAGTCAGTGTTCTTACTAGTGTGCACTAGTCTCAGTACACTGTCTGCCATTTGGAACGGAGCCTTTTGGTCCAGGCGAGACGGTGACTGAACTGCGCCTGCGCAGAGCTGTCAATTAGGAGGGGACTGTTGGCAAACTACGAAAATGACATTTCGGGATTAGCCGCGGCGTTTAAGGACTATTTCCCCCCCAAAATGTGAATTGAAACGCGTGGGAAAACTGACCTTGAGGGATTCCGTACCACACCAGTTCGTCGCAGGTTAAGTTTGGTTGTAAACGGTTTACTTGTGGGAACTGTCCGTGTCCCATATAGTTCAATGAAACTGACGCTAGCAGGCTAAGCTAGCTAGCTGGGCTAACTGGCTAACTCTACTCGACTTGGGAGTTCTAGCAGATAAATCACAACATTTGCGGTGTTTTTCTGAAACCGAGACGATAGTTTACAACGTGTTTAATCTCTTTAAATCGTGTAGTTAATGTTTGTTTGTAAGCTAAGCTAATTCTAACGTTACACTGACTGATACGTCGCTATGCTAATTTAGCGTTAGCTGACACTTTTCCTGTCAACAAACTGAAGTTAACGGCACATAACTAGTTCGCTGCCTTGAAGCTGAGCTCAGTGGAGACATTTCATATTGCTTACATGACTTTTTTTTTTTTTTTTTTTTTTAATTGGCTTAGCTAGCTGTTTAATATAATGTTGGCTATCAAGAATGAGGCGAAGTTGGAGACTGACAGCTTTGAACAAACCTAGCTACAGTGCCAGACAGAGATAAGTTCGTTTGGACGCGATTTAGTGTGTTTTAGAGCTAATAAAAACTAGATGTGATCACGTTAAAGGATAAAATGAGTCGTGTTGCCTTCTAGGAAAGACCACCGAGCTGAGGTTGAGCGACTTGTAGTAGTGTTTTACTGGGCGATAAGCTGCTTGCTTGTTTAGCTGGTGTCCTGAGTGGCTGATGCTGGCCTGGAAAAACTGCTGATGGCTCGGCTGGAAAACGGGCGACAGCCTGCGGACACTGTGAGTCTACAGACGGTGGGCAGCCAGCTGGATGAGGAGAGTTCATTCGGCTCTGACTCGGAGCTCAATGGCTTTCCCAGCTCAAGGGAGACGGACAAGTACGGGTTCATTGGAGGCGCCCAGAAGTATTCAGCAGAATCGTAAGTTGACACAGAGCTGAAATGTGGCTCATCGGTCTGTGCAAATGGATTGCTATGTGTTCTTATGTTGGACAACATGCAATGCAATGCAACCAAGGGAGTGAATTCATGATGAAGTGTTTGGGAAGGGGGTGAGGTCCAAAATGGTCTTGACAAGTTAAAGTGGAGTCGTATGATTACATACAGTAGGGACCGAAAGCCAGAGACCACATGGGAAGATGCTTCTGTTTTGCCTTTTTCGTTACAGGCTGAATGATCCGAATAACAATTTAAGTGAAATATCAGATCTTATTTTAGTATTTGTTGTGTTCCTCTTTTGCTTTAATGACTGCATGCTACACGCTGATCAACTAAAAGGGGAACTCCACCGAAGTTTCTGTATAATTAAATGGATAATAAAGTCATTCCCAGAGTCAGAACTGTTCACAGGGCTGGTGATAGGAATCAGACGTCCCCTTCTAAAAGCTCCCTAACATAAAGTTACTGCATGAAGTAGTTATGAAGAGACTGCCTGATGTCTGACACATTGCCTTATGGTAGTTGGTAGTGCTAAAGGTTTGGTCTCAAGCAAATATAATGAATTTAGAATTTAGAAAAGATGTTCTAAGCCAAAAACAGTCACCGCTATAGTGACCACTATTTTACCATCAGCAATGTTACAAAACCCCCCTCATCGGAAGAAACGTGTAGGATCACTCTGGTTCTGTATGGCAAATAAATCTGCCATGTGTGTGTAGTGGACATGACAACCCCTGATTCCTATCACCATCACTGTAAAGGCAAACATCTGTGAGTTCCTCATTCCTTAATGAACCATTTCACATCAAACCTTCTCAGCCGCTGAATTATGCTGAACACTTGGTGGAATTCCCCTTTAAACAAGCCTCTGATGAGATGAGTAGTAGTAGCAGGGGTGGGCAATATGGCAGAGATGTATCACAAAACTGAAAGGAGCAGTTTGTAAAATTCACAGTCTCTCCGAGAGCTTGGCATCAGTAAACTTCATCCATTTACTCTCCAGCAGGAGAGCAGCTCATATGTTAACTCTGGTTGCTTCCGTATATATAACTTCTTTTGTATTATGTGGTTTGTTGCTGAGAGCGGGCAGTGGCGGTTGCTTGCCAAGAGCTTCAGCCATCGTTGTGTTTTCTCTTCCTTTTATTGGCTGTATCTCCTTGATCTAACCTGGGGCAGCACCTCCTTGATCTAACCGTGGGCAGCACCTTCAACATGATTGACAGGAGGTTGGAATACGCCGTCAGGGCAGCCGCATTACTTCTTCATCCTCTCATGTTGGGCTGATTTCACTACTACAGCTCTGCGGTGACTCACTCGCGCCTTTTGGGATGGAAAGTGGTATTATGAGACAGGATGGGCTGGGACTAGCTGGCTAGCATTAGAAGATAATTAGTTTAATTTGTATTGTTTTAAACTAAAACGTTTACATGTTGCTCCTTGTAAAGACATTAAAATAAGTATCATGATATTTTGACACAGAGACACAATACTCTACAAGGACTTTTACTTAGCATCTCACATGCTATATTATGTAGCGTATTGCACTTTAATTAGTCCAATTAAACAGGACTAATTATGCACGCTCTGTAATTAAACATGCTGTCAGTGTTCTTTAGGTACTGACAATAACCATGATATATATATATATATATATATATATATATAATGTATGTATGTATGTATGTGTGTGTGTGTGTGTGTGTGTGTGTGTGTGTGTGTGTGTGTGTATGTATGTGTGTGTGTGTGTAGATGGGTGATGGGAGATTAAAGGGTTAATAATAAATACAAACTACTGTTGGATGTGTAATGTCAGTATGTCAGAAGAAGGACAGAAATGGCAGTGATTTTTTTCACAACCTATAGTCCTAATTATAACCTAATTGTAGTCCTTGAATTATATTTTTATATATTTTAAATTAAATATTCATAAAGAGATGAAGCTGGTTATAACCAACTGGCACCAACATCAGCAGTTTAACACATTTAAAGCTCGTCATATTGCTGATCTGCTTATGTATGCTCTGTTGGATTCGCATGGTGTATGTGGTGCTCTCAAGGGGAAAGTTGTTTGCTTGCAAAAGGCAGTCGTGCGGTGAGAGATAAGTTCAGAAAAACCCGGGGGACTAACTAAGGGCAATCTTCCCTCTTTGTGAGCCAGATATCACAAGTGTTTATATCATGGCATAAACACGCTCTACAAACCAGCTGCGGATGTGGCATCATTGGGATGAACTGTGTCCATGCCGATGCTGTCTTTGATACCGCTACAGCAGTGTTAAGACTGTGCATGGTCACATGGTTCTACTAGGGTTTTTATGGTATTTATTTTATGACATTTAAGATGTTCGGAGTTGGGGTGACACGTTTGTAGGTACAAAGCAGTGCGCACTTTAACATTGATGCCAATTCTGACTGATGCCTTTTCTGATACCTTCTTTGGAAGGTGCTATAGAATGGAAAACTGTGTTTACACTGTCGTAGCTGAATAAGGAGAGTTCAGTACATAGAACAGACGTACCATGAACCTTAAACACTGTAGTTCCTCCTTTAAATACGAATCCTGCACTTACAGAAGAGGACAGGAAAACGGGCTGATTCCAAAATTCTAAACTGTTACCTAACAGTCTTGGATTATTAATATTTATACCTCCCAAAATGTACATGTACCAGCTCACGTTCTAGTTCACTGAATCAATGACAACAGAGCAACAGCAATGAAAATGGCATTCTGTGCAGAAATCTACAGTCCCAGGCCGTGAAGGGGATGTCAGCACTTTTCATACCTTTCCCACGGAACCAAACTGTCAGCAGTACATGGCTGATGTTCATCTTTAAACAAAGCTGACCTTGTTTCCTATTCACCAGCTTCTTAATCGCATGTCCCGTTCCACCCAGAATAAAACTGTGGCACCATTTAAGGTGGCACGAAAAATTCAAACCAAGCTGACGAATGGGTGCCAGCTTTAGGTCCCACATCTTTAACAGAATTCTGGACAAGTTGTTAGCTTGCTCTGGACAATTTACTTCAGACAGTTTCTCAAACTCTTGAGCAATATGGAGCAGCTCCACTCAGCGTCTGACCCTGAAGAGACTGAAGGGAGGAGCAGCTCCCCCTTTATGAGCATCACAACCCCAACAGCAGCCTGTAAGTAGCAGCCATGCTGTGTGATTGTATCAGATTCCAGTTCCATAGTGAGGAACAACTTTAATCTATTATGCCTTGATGTCCAGATGGAAAGCTGTAAACCAGCCAATCAGAGCAGAGCTCTTCAGATTTTTCATGGTCTCACCAAAAAAGGGAAAACCGCTCGTTTCATTCTAGGACCAAATCATAGGGTATTAATGAGGGTGTAAAACTGCATCCAAGTATTTTTCACCCTGACCAAATCACATACCGTCTGTGTAGAACATCAGAGAGCAATTTAAAATACTGAATAAGTGGATTCAGTGGCATCTTTAAATTACAAACTGAATGTGGGTGTGGCGTGCTGGAAGTGGGTATATTTTCTGAACACAGAAAATTACAGACTAATCAAGAGGCACCAACGTTCACCAATCCCAGTTTTGGAACAAGCATCCTTTTGGCTGACTGGTGATGTTAAAACCGCCTGCTTGGTTGTTGAAATGTGTTGCTGAATGACAGACTCTTGCTGTGCTCAGTAGTGTTGAAGTAATGTGATTGATGCTTTGAAAATAATGAATTTTGATGCCCAGCCGCAGTAATGTCGAACATACAGATGTAAACCAGCAATTTTCACTGTTATAATAAGCTGTTATTTTCATAAGAGATAATCATGAAACTGCGTCCTATGCAGTGCTCCCAAAATCATTGACACTGCTCTGCTTTAAATAGTTTGTCTTCTAAGAACATTGCTTGTGTTCATTATGCTTCCACCAGGTGTTGCGGTTGTGGCAGTTGTACTTTGGCCAAAAAGGAAAAAATGAATGTTTCCTTTGAACACGTATCATATCATATGTTGTAATAAGGCCAAAATCTACTGTACTGTGAAAATTGTATATTGCTACACACCCAATACCACAGAGTTAAAGTGACGATACACACTCGCTGTTGATTGAATATTGTTTTGTAGTTCAGCAGTTTAATGTTGTATGATGATCAAAGCATGAAGGAATTTTAGTCAACACCACAATATTTTCCAGATGCCAAGGTAACAATGATTGTGCCATATAAGAGGGGAAAAAAGCTTTGAACCCAGCCGTTTGGTTTTCTGTAGAGGCTTGAATTGTGAATCTCTGTGGAATTGTTTTGGTTGTTTTTCCAGATAAACCTGTTTGTCTCGGAGTAAAGTTAACATCCAACCGCTGCCTTGGCCTGCAAACTGCTACATTACAGCTTGTCATAACGGACTGAGCAGTCGGGGCTAAGAGTGAACGACACAGCAACAAGACAAGAAACCCAACCAAACAGTGGTGTCACAATTTAAGAAGCTTATGGAAAACTGTGTTTTCTGGCATCTCGTGAATCATTACTTCAAGAGTGTATATAGTGTTGAGCACTATGTATAGCCTATGTGTCACTTGGTGAGCAAAGTCTCTTTCTGCTTTTAGCAAAGGGAATGTTGTCCCCCTTCTGGCTGTGTCACTGATGAGCCACATATGTCATTATTCCGCACAAAATTAGCCCACTGTTGTTTGAGCTTTTGTGCACACGTTATCATGGCCGTCTGGACAAAACCTTGTATCTCCAAACCTTTACAGCAGAAGGAAGAAAACCCTCTTAACTTGGAATGTAAGTTAAAGTATGCGATTTTGTAGAAACCAGGAAGTGTAAGCTAGGTTTGGAGAAAAAAATCAAAATCAACCCCCACCCCCCTCCACTTCCAGCTCTCCTTCCAAAGCCACACCCCAAAAGAGATGAATGCACACAGCCTGTTTAGAGTGTAAACTAACATAAGATTGGCACTGTAGCATGGGCTATTTCTTCAAGAAATCAATGAAGTCACGGCTCTGCTTCATGCTTAGCCTTCAAACTCACCAAACAATGCAGCAAAACAGATGATCAGGCGCACACTCACTGCTGGCTCCCACTCCCAAACTGTTAGCTGGCTAGGCTAAAAACACAGTCTTCTCTTGCTGGAACCTAAACACAAAGGTCTGTACTCTCACTGTGCTCTCAGAAAACCTACCTGTATTTGTTGCTCATCAACATAAGCACGTAGGCCATCCAGTCATTTCTTTCAGTCCCAATGAACTGATTGTACAGGTGTTTTACAGTCCAGATTATTATTATTTTTTCTTTTTAATGTCATGAGCATTTGGTTTACTGATTGCTATATCAATATAACAGAAAAATCTAAAATCTAGGCCTTCTGGACGCGTGACACGTGACTACAAACCCTTCATCTTGGTGCTGACCACAGTGCCTCCACACATGTATTCGTTGGTCGCCTCCACCAAGACAAAAGAGGGACTCGTCACTGAAGATGACCTGCTGCCATTCTGAGTCACTCCATGACAGTCTGCCACGACACCATTCCAGTCTTTGGTAACATTGACGTGGTGTTAAGGGCAGTCATCGTAATGGTCTGTGTGCATGTAGTCCTGCGTTGTGCAGCCGTCTGCCAATGGTGCTGGCACTAACAGGATGACTCATGAAGGGCATCACTGCTCACTGAATGTCCACAGTCGTGGCTGTTGGGTCACTCATGTTGGACAATTCATTGGTGCATTCTGTCTGTGGTTCGCGTAGGTCACCCAGATCCTTCATATCACTGGTGCGTGCCTTCTTCTATCCACTGTCGCCAACAGTGCACTATGACAGTATCCTACCCTTAAGGTTTCATTTCTGTCGGTTGATTCCTTCTGGGTGCAACTTTTTTTGTTGCTGACAAGGGTATATAGAATTTCTGTTGGTCCATACACTATGAAACCTTCACACACATTAAAGCACACCTGATATATTTAAATTATGCACCCATGTACTGTGCAGTATTGTTATTTAAATGCAGTTAACTTCCTAACATGTGTTGCCCAAGAACTCCTTTGGGCTTGAGGCCTGTGTTAGGGCCTGGATCCGCCACTGTAGTTTGGAATAAATGAGTGAGAGTTGTGCTGCATTGCTGAGTGGACGGTAGGCTTCCTGTTTCCTCTGCTTTATGGGCTTTGCTGCCCTGAGGTCGTACCAGCCCAGCCCTACTGAGAGAGATTTTTCGTTCAAAACAGACTCCAAACTTTAAAACATTTGTTTCAAGGTTTTTTAAAAATGATTGTTTAATTGCTTTTGTTGCTCAGTGCTGGTTAAAAAAGGAGGAAAAATATGCTAGTTTTCATTGTGGGCTGCTCAGAGCTGATAAAAGGGAACTGTGGCTTGAATATAACACTTCACCTGGTTAGTATTGTGTTATTCATAAAGAGGAAGCTGTGGATTAAAGCAGAGGGCTGTGTTTATTCCAATTAAAATCTGGTGTCATTTATTCTGCTTGTCATGTACTTTACTCTGTAGTGTCTAGGAATGTGGAGTATCAATAATCAGTCCACATCATTAACCAGACTTCTTGTTTGGGCTTGTCTTTAGCATAGTTTGTTTAGTGAAAGAGGAAGTGTATAAAATGTGTGCTGTGTTTTTAAAGGGGGGGGAAGTTAAAACGAAACTACGGTTTAGTGGCTGCATGAGCGAATCCTTAAACTGTAGCCCATATTGGCCACATTTCAGCGCTAAAGCAGTAAAACATGTTTATTTTGTGTCCTAATCATGCGTCACTAAAGCAAATGCTAATCTCACACTTATTTACATGTAAATCGAATATATTTGCATGTAGGTATCAGCTCTGGGAGGCCTAAGCTATAAGCCATATGCCCTAGCTGAAGTGTACATATTCCTAGTAGGCAACAAAGCATTTTTGTAAGTCACTCTGGATTAGAGTTGTAAATGTAAAACACAGGCAACACAGTCAGTTGGTTGTGTTTCATGATTGATGTTTCATCTTAGACACAATAATGGAGTGCTAGATAAGATTAGACCTTTAAGAGTTATTATTGTCGTTTGCCACAACCATAATGACATTATTACATGATTCAGGACACGGATGGACTACCGTTTAAAACTTTTCTTTGTTTTTGATCGTATAAATTTGGTTGCACACAGTTATTTCAGTATGCTAGTTTCACAGGTTGGTCAGTGAGAACTTGTGTATCATCGCTGTCCAATGAAAAACATGTATCTCCATGTTTGTTGATTTTTACTTTTGTGCGTCATTTGAACACAGCAGCTCCCGTTTACACTGTGTGAGGATTTCATGATGAGTGGACCAACAGAAATGGCCCAGAACTGCTGTTAAAAAAAGTCCGGCTCCATTGACTTCCATTAGAATTAAATTAGGTTTTTGCCTTTACCTGTTAAGTTGCCATTTTGGAGATACTTTGTTTTTCTTTGGACAGCGGCAACATATTTATTGACACAAGCACAACCTCGAGTGGCTTACTGCTTTCAATGTAAAAGATGATTAAATTGCACAATTTGTCTGACAGTATTTTCCATTAACAATAACAGTAATATATATTGTTAATAATACTTTTTGACATGAGTTCTGACAAGAAGTGTAGTTGCAGCTATGGACCGTTGGATAAGGAGAAGAATGTTTGGTTGTCCATCATTGTATATTCTGAACTTTTTAACTTTTTGTCAATGAACAAATGATATCGGGACCATTTAATGCAGAAAACTTCAAGCTACAAACACTTTTTGGTCACCAAATTCTCAGCATTGTGTCTTGTGTAGTACCAATCTAGTGATGCCCCTCTTCACACATGGGGACTGAATCTCAAATGACTGCCTGCTCCCTACCTAGTGCGCTACATATGAATTTCACTGGCTCCTGCAGCCCAACAGTACATAACGTAGCTAAAAAGATTAATTTGGGATTCAGACACATCCATACTCCTCGCCAAATAGTAGAAGCTTCTGTAGAAGCTAAAATTTCATGACTTGCGTAGTGCATTGTTTTATATTGCAGTTTTACTGTGAATCATATCACAAATACTTTATTCAAGCCTATGATGTTATGTTTGCTATCATTTAGCCTGTTAGCTAGCTGATCAGGCTCGTTCCAGTTAGGACTAGTTCCAGTTGTGTCTTGGCAAGAACCTGGTGATACGATACGTATATATGATATGATATATTGGAATACTGTAGAGAAGACAGTATATCATGAATTTGGAAGTGTTATATTAGGAACTATTACAGTAGAATTCTTACAGTTTTACAAATGGCTTTTGGGAACTAGTTTTTAAAATATGGTTAAAAATAAAACAAATTAAGCTAAAAATGATCAAATATCATTTCTGCATTTGAACTAAAACATCACTTTGACTGTGCTCGCTTTCTTTATAATTGTTGTTGCTGTAAGTGGAAATAAGTTAGTATTGTACCAGTCTTTTGTTACCTTCTGAGGCATCATCAAGTTGTCTTTAAAAAGTTCTTACTTGGTTGAATTTATGGATTGAGTTCTGAATTCAGACTCGACTTCTCTAACTTGCTGGTGTGATGATCTTTTTCTGGGATGTTGAGGTTTGAGCAGACTCTGTAGTTCTGGGTGGAGTTCACCTCTTTAAACAGATGACTGCATTCTAACTACTGTGGGAGGACAGGCCGAACTAAAGATGTCTACCGCGCCCTTGTCCATCCCATAATTGCAGGATCATGGCGGTGAGCTGGGGTGTAAATATTTGTGCTAATGAAATAATAACCATATACTCCTATCATCAGCTGCTCTTCAGCTGCGGAAAGACACTATAAATTGAATGTACTTTATGTCACTTTTGGCCCTTTGAAGCCGTGCTGTATGAGAACCGACTGTGGTACCATAAACAACCTTTCAAAGCCACTGAATTTAAAGTTTCGTTGCTGCTTCTTTCATTCTTCCGGTCTCAAGAATCCAGTTTACCACTTCAAGACTGTGGCTTGCTCTGCTCAGCTTCCTTCCAAGGAATTCTGAATGACTGTACAGACCCATTATGAGCAAGTTCACTTCTTGTGAAACTTCAGTGGCTAAATTCCTTGCATAAAGTGCTTGTATGCACAGGAATGTGTACGGACATGCTAATATTGATCCATAAAAGGAAATAGACTGTCCACTACAGTAGGTCATTTGCCAGGTTACACAAGTTTAATTTTGCAGAATTTCTTACAAAACTACATTGATGTGTTTGAAGCATTATGTCAGATCCCAGCTACCAAGGAAATCAGTTGCTTGTCCCTCTGTGTTGCAGGAGACGTTTTTAGTCTATGAAGACATCAACAAATAGACTTAATAAGACTTTTTGACATGTGTAAGATGTTGGACAAAATAATATTCTGTTGCTGTTTCATTAGATTGATATTGGTGTGTATGTGGTATGTTCATTTTGGATCCCTTCATTGTTTATATTCTTTAGTTTTAGTTTCCTTTATTCGTTTAATGTTCACCTTGGCACATAATTAAACTCCAAAGTTATCATTCTCAGTAGTTCAGTATGCTCTGACTGTTTAAGTGTGATCTTGCACTGTGATTTTATGAAAAGTAAGTTTTTTGATTTTGTGATAAGCAACTTCCTCTGCTGCACCGCCGACATACAATGGTGCAGTAGTGCAGTTCAGTTTGTTTGTGAAGTGGTCATAAATGTGCATATGTCCTGTTTTTTCACAATGACTTTGAACGCGGCTTAGCCAGTCAACCAGTGCGTAACATACCTAAAAATAGTAATTTGGGATTCAGACACTTGCAGAGTTTTTGATTTTGTGATAAGCAACTTCCTCTGCTACCCTGCTGACATCATGGGGAGTTTCTACATTTTCCATCTTTAGTTTCAGGTTCTTTTTAATTTTGGTATTCCTGTACCAGTACAAATGGCAAATGGCAAACTATCAAATCAGTGTAGTGAAATGCAATAAAGCATTGTGGTGCGTCTATCTAAACGTGGGTCATAAAGGCGTTATTTTTTTTTTTTACTTGCCAATGTGACAAATATTAGTGGAAAAAAATCACTACACTTGAGTATCATAATATTATGTTGTTTTATACTACACTGATTCTCAAACACAGTATTGGTTTATAACTGTAGTTTAATGTACAGACTTCGGGCAGGCAGTAGCAAGTAGTAGTAGTTGTGTTGTGTATAGTGTTTAAACCCCCGACCGCGTGGTAACAGTGCTGCCATTAGACTCTTCCACTCCAATGTAAGTAGCAGTAGCAAAGGTGCTCACGTTAGCAGTACAACGTTAACCTATACATATGGTGGCGTGCTTTTATACTATGACATCTCCTAAAACTGCATGGAAGAAATCGCAATATATTGCCTTGTTTACAGTATAGCAGTATATCTCTATAGTTAATCATAACCCCTGTATCATGATGCATATCATATCACTGGGTTCTTGCCAAGTACACAGCATTAATGACAATATTTATAGAATATGTCACTCACGTCTAATTTTAATAGTAATATTCAGTGTCCACCCACGTTTGGCCAAAGTTTTCAGCCTTGTCAAGGTTGATTCAACAAAGCTTGATGCATTTATCTTTAAATGAAGCTAAAAAATGAGCTTACAGCCAACGCCAGTCAGAAAACCCCTTAGTCAGGGTAGCAGGCATGACTAAATAAGGCACAGAAGATATGTATACATGTATTTCGCTCCAAAACTGGGCATGTAGAATAATGTTGAAATGATACCTGAATGAACAGGTAGCTGCTTAAAGAAAGAATAGCAGTGGACGGATGTTTAGATTTGACTGATATTTCCAACCTGTATATGACCAGTATACAGTATATCTTCTGTAATCTGGAAGAGCAGCACGGTTGGGCAACACTTAGCATCAACAGTTCACATATCAGTGCATTGCTCTCAGAATGTCCACTAAGCTGGAAGAGAGAGATTTCCCAAGAACAGAGCAAGTGAGAGTGGTTTAAGGAGCCGTCCTGATGAGAGGGGGGCCTAGAGAGGGGGGCCAAAGCCAGTGGTCAGTATACTGCCAAGAGAGGAGTAGGGTGTTGGTTTCTACAAGGTTAAAGTTGGCTTCTTCTTTGGCAGCTTTTCCTTAGAATTTTCAGTTCCACTTTAAATGTGGAAAAAAAAAGATTCGCTCTGGCGTCTGTACAGGTAGCTGACTATAACTTATGCACTATTTAAGGTGGACTGGGAAATTCAAATAAAAAGCAAACTTTAGTGCCATTGAATTTCTGAAGCCGAAAATATTTTAGTCATTTACGCTTCAGTATCAGCTGGAGGATGGCTTGCTTCACACACATCCTCTGAATTCTTTTTTTGTCTGCTGCCTTGAAAACAAAGTTCAGATGTAACTGACTTGACAGCGGGAGGTGACTGAGGGTCTGCCACATTTCCGTCTTCATTTCAAACACGTCTGAAACATTCCCGACTCAGACACTTGGCTAAAGGGAATAACATTAGGATGCTTTACAGCGTTTGTGTGCTGTTTTATCTGCACCCATTTGTGCCGTATCACGATACCAGCTATGACAGAACTCCTACCTACTACCTTCCTACTCCCTGAAGAAGAGTTTCAACCTGTATCCCACCGCCCTCCAAGCCTACTGTCATGTAAACATAGAAATTCCCAGATCTCCCAGCAGTTTGTGTTTTAAATACTTTCTCTCCCTGCCTCCCTCAGGGCTCAGGATGTGCCCCCAGAAGTGCTGAGGCAGAGAGAGGTGAAATGGCTGGACATGCTGAGTCATTGGGACAAATGGATCAGCAAGAGATTCAAGAAGGTAAGAGCTCTTTAGTTTTCAGTCTTCTTCCTGCCCTTTCCTTCACTTGCTCACACGCTTACTGTCATTCACTTGAAGTATTTGCTAGCGCCATAAACGGACCCATAGGCAGTCTCTGCATGAGTTTATCTTTTTAGAAAGACCTTTATTGTTTAGTGTGGTCCTACTGTTTTAGTGTGAAATGACGATTTGGTGATAAATCTAGACTTCTGTGTGATGATGAGTAAGTTCCTCTGCCATCTTGCTGACACTGTAACAAAGTTTTAGTTCCTAAATT
The DNA here is from genome assembly GCA_034552555.1 of Semaprochilodus insignis. Lineage (NCBI taxonomy): Eukaryota > Metazoa > Chordata > Actinopteri > Characiformes > Prochilodontidae > Semaprochilodus > Semaprochilodus insignis. The sequence continues at coordinate 32,707,267 of CM067484.1, forward strand.
TAGGTTGTGCGGTATGATACAGTGCAGTAGCTTGTAGCTGTTTTTCAAACTGAAGATTTTTCTGCCTTCAAGATTTTTCCTGACTGAAAAAAGCAGCAGTGATTGAAAAAGCCATATCTTTTATTAGAATTGGTCTGTATTTCTTAACTCCCATAAGCACTTTGCTAGGTTGCCCAGATGATATTCTTGTTTGTATTTAAAGGAGGAATAAGATGAATAAGATGATGATACATTTCTGAGTGAATCCCTATCTGGGAGGGTCGCTAAGCTAGCTGAGTGTTTCTTCCCTATGATACAAAGGTGGTGGGGGAAGAAAAACCAAAAACCAAGGCCACAATGTTTTATCAAAGATTACAGGAGTTTTGTCGTTTTAAACGATGTGATGATTGTTCAGAAGAAACTTCCCCCCACAGTGTAAATACTAAATGAATATTTGTGTTTGCATTTGTGCCTTTATTTTATTCCGAACTCTGGTAAAGGTTGCTTGTGTCTAGTGGACGGCTTCTTTTTAGGGATGCACCGAATGTTCGGCAACCAAAATATTTCGTCCGAAAATGAAAAAAAAAATAAAAAAAACACTTTTGGTGTTCGGCCGATTAAAGTGAAAAGGCTGAATAATTTATACCAAACAATGACGCTTTATTTTTCCACAGCGAACAGCAAACATGTCACCAGATTAGGGCTATGTCTCAGCCAAAAGTAGCTAACTCTGCTGTATCTGTGCCAGAAGTAGACTGTTTTGGGACAGGTGGGCCAAATGCATGTTGTGAATAGGTGGGCTATCTTTGCCAGTGCCGAGTCAGGCCAGATGTGGCCCACATCCGCATGCTGTCTGGGATTTAGCCTATTTAATTTATGCAATGGTGGAAAAGTTAATGAAACACTGATCGGTAAGAACCATGTTTGGTATTCGGCTCTCGGTCAAATGTTTCATTTTGCTTGGTTTTGGCTTCGGACAAAAATCTTCATTTCGGTGCATCCCTACTTCTTCTGCACCACTAAACTTATATTAAGTTGCAAATCAACATCTTCACTCAGAATTATGTAGTTTGTCAAGACTGTTGAAATTATGATTTCGATTGTCCACTTTTATTCCTTTTACTTTATCATTGACCCTCAATTAGTTCACATGGGCTGGTGGGGAAAAAAGCAGGTTGGGCCTTACAGGACGTCTGTAATGTTTATGGCTAATTTGCACAGGGTTCGAAATATTGGTGTAAATGAGAGAGGTGGGAGTGATTGCTCGATTTCCACGTTGCCTTTACTCCAGAGAAGAACAGAAAACATGTTGAAATCTTTAATTCAGCCAGTATTATTTTAACCCTAATCATCTGTCTTGCTGTCTTAAGTGCATCATTAGCATTAGCGTGGACAGCATTAGCATTAGCATTAGCTTACAGCCAGCAGGCAACATCACCACATAAAATCAGCCTTTTTTCCTCTCATCTATTTTTATCATGTTTGTACACATTTAAGAAAGGACATATAAGCCTGAGAGCACATATAAGCGTATCTTTCTTGAGAAGCTCCTTTCCCGCAGAATACGATAGCATCTTTACCACAGTGTTGATTTGTGCCGGATTATATAACCTGAGGTTATTTCTGAATCTTTACTGACGGGAAGCACACAGTCTTTAAAACATGGCTGATTTAGACTCAGGGAGAGACTAAAATCAACTGAGGAACCCCAGTAGTGTAGTGATAATTTTTTTCCACTAGTATTTGTCATATTGGCAAGTTAAAAAAAAAAAAAAATAACGCCTTTATGACCCACGTTTAGATAGACGCACCACGATGCATTATTGCATTTCACCACACTGACTTGATGGTTTACCATTTGCCATTTCTACTGGTACAGGAATGCCATAATTAAAAAGAACCTGAAGTTCACATTACCCTACATCCTCATGTCTGTGCAGTGTATTTTGCCCCCCGAAAAGAGGCAAGCCTTAAACTTGGGGTCTATGTACATTTTCCTGGCCAAAAAGAAAGAAATAGAGGCAATTCCTTATTGTTTAGCACTGTGTCTGTTTTTCCTCTTTTCCTCTGCTTCCTCTTGTATCATCTTTCAAAAGCTGCCTAATTACCAGAAACCTCTACGATCCGATGCCTGAATGACGGGGTAATAGAGCTGAGCAGAGTTTTGTCTGGACAAGTAGGCCGTCAGTGAACTGTGTGTTTATACACTTTTATTATGTGTGTGTGTTGCAATAGCTCACTGTTTCTTGTCTTAAGCTCCCTAAAGCTTCCACTAGGGCTGAAGAAACCTCAGGTAAAGAGAACAGCCCGTTCTGAACCATTAATTATAGAGTTACAGTTGCGTTTTCTTAAACTGTCATGGTTGGACTTTGTGTTTGCATGTTTGTTTGTGTGCTTGCTTGATAAAAACAGCTGCACTGTGGCTCTGCAAACAGTGGCGTAATCACTGTCGCTGCTTTTTCTTTGATTTCAGATTGATTTTGAGATGTGTACGCCTACTATAGCATGTACGTGAGGTCTTGCTGAATTTTCCTGTGAAGTGTAAACTGTATTTAAACCCTCAGCATTTGAGTGATTCTAAACCTTTCAGAAATGCCCATGACCTTGCCAAGTACAAAAACTGATGCATGAATTACTGGCTTTTATCTGCCTGAAGGGGAAAAATATTGACATTTAGCATTTTTGTAAGTTTAAAAGGCCTGTCACAATTATTACATAATCGCCTGACTGTAATTATTTAAAGTGAATACAGTTATTTTCCACACTTGTAAGCTTTCAAAATTCCGCGATTACATCTCAACAGACAGACTATAAATTGGGTGCATTTTTGCTTTGGTTAAGGCGAGAAAATGCATGTATCGTGGCACCTCATACGAAAAGCTATCCTGAGTGGGCTAAAACAACTTTAGAGGCAGCAGTAAGTAATGTTTGTTTATGCCATCAGTTAAGTATTAAGGCCACATTAGGCTGCTTTAATAGTTGCACATAATGAACAAAATTATTTATAGCATATTTATTTATATGGCAGTAAATAAAGTGCCAAGGTAATATTTCAGGACAGTGACCGATTGTGATGGGCCCTGATGAGACTTGGAAGAAAAGTGGGGAAAATGACTTACTACTTTTTGTAATATAACAAATGTTACAAAGATGATTACTTGTCCATTACACAGTAAACAGTTAAAGGAGCCATATGTAAGTTTTCCAGGTTAAAACATTACACAATGAACTAAAACAATTAACATACTGTGAGAGAAAATTCATGTTTTGACTGTACATGACAGACATCTATGCCTCATGTTGCAGAGATATCTATTGAAGTTAGCATGCTAACCAGCTAGCCCAAGTCCTAGTAGTTGTGAAATTGGCTGAAGCCCCTGGGCAGTGACTATCATAAAGACTGCCGCCACCCGCTCTTGGCAAGAATCCACGTTTAGCAGCGAACAAAAGAAGTGAGATAATTAGAAGCAAATCTAGAGTTATTATTGGTGCTGCTTTCAATGGCTAGAGATGCTCTTGAACTCACAACAGTGTTTCTTCTAGAAGCAGTCTTACAAATTGCTCCTTTAATCGTTGTTAAAATTAAATTGTTTTTGAGTTTGAATTATACCTGTCATCGCATTATGTGTGTGTGTGTGTGTGTATGAAAACCTATACAAAACGTATGCTGTGTTTTTACTGCTAGCGAGTGCATTATAATGTGTTGTGATGAAGGGCTGTGAGTTACTATGAGCCTTTGAGTTTACTCCTGATATTAACTCGCGTTCCAGTTTGGGCAAAATCTGATGCTGGACAGGTTTAAAGATAAACATGTAAGTCTCTTTATCTGATATGATGCCACAACTAGGAATCAGAAATATCAGGTCTGATTGGCTTTGTGATAAATTGATTCCAGATATAACAGAGCCTTTCTTCTCATTTCCAGGTGAGGCTGCGATGTCAGAAAGGAATCCCTCCGTCGTTGAGAGGCAGGGCGTGGCTTTACCTGTCGGGAGGAAAAGTGAAGAAAGAACGAAACGGCGAGAAGTTTAAGGTCTGAGGCGCTCACTGACTTCCCCCCCTATGAGTAGTAGCTTACTCAGCCTTTTTTTTCCCCTGGGTTGTACTCATCACTCCATGCTGGTGGTGTTCAGTTGTTTAAGGAAGAGTGGAAGAGAGTTAAGTCTGCCTTTTTAAGTAATGCTGTGTCTGCATGATGTCATCGTGCCTATTTTAAATGAAAAGTAAATGAGGCAGTAAAGCCAAAAGTCTGTGGATTTGTCAGAAGTTACCATTTTGAGCAAGCAGAGGAAATTGCTGCCGACTTCACTCACCTCTTATTGTTTATCCGGACTGAACAAATGACGTCTAAAATAGACCCATAATGATTTGAACTGTCACATGTCCAACACCAGCAAGCAGCAACATGCAGTTCTTTAACACTTGGTGTTACATTTGCATCTTCTTAAAGGGAACCCTGACTGTTGAGACATACAGGCCCCAGTATGGTGTACATGTCCAGTATCATTCTAATAAGTTGTATAAACCAAGCTAAATCCTTAATTATTAATTAATATATTAATATAGGTTAATTATTAGACATAGACAAAATTCTTTTCTGGACATTTTTGCTGCAGCATTATCCTGCTGTTTTCTGATTATTCAAGCAGTCATGTAAACAGCATACTCTGACTTTTTAGGTCAGATTAAGGTCTAAAAATCAGATGATGAAATCGAGTAAAGAGAGCTGGATTTCAGCTCAGTAATCAGGTTTCTCAGTGCGTGTAAACTCGTACTCTGATTTCTTTTCCGATTTCTCTGACTGCGCGTGTGTGAAAGCAGACCACTGTACCAGAAATGAACAAACTGTGTTTAACACAGCAGCTGCAGCGGCAACAGATAACATGACTTCATGGTTGATTAAATTAAGGATTTAAATATTCCTCATCATCTTAATGATGTATGTTTATATTTTCCAGATAAAGAATCTGTGAAATGAAGTTTGAGGTTTACATTACAACCCTTAATATTCATTCAGTCTGAGTACTGCTGGACTCATGTAGACCCGGAGTGTCCCGTCATCTGATTAAACTACTGACAAATTCAGATTTTCTGCAGTTGTCGGATTATTAAGTGCTTGTAAACACACTCACACAGTCGTGGCCTACTAGTAGAGGAACTGTGTTATTTTTCATGTTTGTTTTGTAATATACAAGACGTTCCCCTTTGGTTTGTGTGTCAAAAACTTTCCCTGATGACAGCAAGGTATTAATCATGTGCGCGGCAGCTTTTGGAGAAGTGCACAGGCACTCGAGTATTCAGTTAATGGTTGAAGATGCCAGTATATGAATGGATTCCATGGAATACCATGGATTCGTGTGTTCTTTTTTTAACACTGTTTTTAATTTGTTTTTTTCAAGATCCCGTGATATTTATGTATTATCATGGGACAGCGAATGTTGTTTTATCAAGATCTGTTATATTTATATCATCCGGACATTGTTTTAACAAGCTAATGCCATAAATATCTCGAGATCTCAAGAAAACAAATGAAACTAACTCGCAATCACGGAAAAAACGGAATACAACACTCTTCCGTTACAGTTTGGGTATTTATTGTTTCTTCATGGGAAAACGGAGAAACTGTTCTGTGACACACCACGGTTTGTGAGTGAACAACAGGAGTGCCTGAACATGAGGTTGCTTTGTTAAGGATGTGGCACAGCATGTATAATGCACAGCAGTATGGCTGTGTCACTAACTAGGTTAGCTAGACAGTGTTAGCTAGATCCAAAAACAATGGAGGGGAGATCTGTATGACAATAACATGATGGTACATTACCCACTGAGGAGAAAATGAGATCCAATCAGCATCTCATGTGACACTGGTAAGCTCTGTTAGCTCATCAGCTCATCTGAAGAGGCAGCTTCAGTTACTCACCCAACACAAAGTCCAACTGATTTACCTCGGCTGTTCTTAAATCAGAAAATGCTACTCTGTTTTTGTGCTGCATCAGTGCTGTCGCCTAAAGAGGTACCTACAGCTCTTCAAAGTGCGAAGTTTGTTTTTATGGCTGTTCCTTCTCCTTCCTTGTGGTTAACTGTATCAAATGTATCAATGTATTTAAGTATCAAATGTGGTCAGAATGCACATACCTAGCAGCATCCCCTGCCCTGCCGTTAATGAGTAAGTGCTTGACGGTCTGGTCCAAACTGTGTGTGTGCGTGCATTCCCAAAACCAGTGTTGTTTTGTTGTAGTAATGGTGTTGGTTATTATGTATTATGTATGTATCATCACTCTGGCCAAACCCTTACCTTATATGTGAGAATTCATTACTGATTGAGGCAGATCTGTCATAACTGAGTATTGCTCTGTTATTTCCAGGAGCTGGACAGCATGGAAGGAGATCCGAAGTGGATGGACGTGATTGAGAGAGACTTACACCGACAGTTTCCCTTCCACGAGATGTTTGTGTCGCGAGGAGGACATGGGTCAGTGTTCAAAAGTTTGCGTTTCTAAATTTACACGATTCAGTAAGATTCTGAAATTTAGAGCCTTGGAAATTAACAACAGACTTAGCAGCTGTTAAAGTAACTCTACAGCCAGAAAACTCAACTCTGTCTTACTTGGAATTGATTTTTTTTTGTTAAAAACGTCCTGACCTACAAGCCAAACACTGGAAAGACTGAATACTGAATGTTTAAAAAAATCAATACAGTACATGCACATTACAACCCTGATTCTGTGAGTATTAGTGGAGTCTTGAATGAAAAATGGAAAACAAACTACGTCTATTAAAAATCTGTCTCTGTCTGTTTGTGTATTATAGGCAGCAGGACTTGTTACGAGTGCTAAAGGCCTACACCCTGTACAGGCCGGATGAAGGCTATTGCCAGGCTCAAGCTCCCATTGCTGCAGTGTTGCTCATGCACATGCCTGCTGAGGTCTTTTTTTTTTTTTTTAAATAATTTTATACACCATATATATATATATATGTCATTTCATATCATATAATACCATATTATTATGTATTATACCGCTACCTGTCACAGAGAAATGCTCAACTAGCTCAAAGACCCCTATGATACTATGTTTTGCTCTGAGATACAGCAAATAAGGAAAGTGCACTATGGTTTCTGGTTCATGGTGGTCTCGACCTATGCAAAGGAACATGTACATGGTCCTTTAAATATTTGGTGTTGTTTTGTCTGTGCAGTAATAATTTCACTTGTGTATGTGTGGTTATGTGTGTCTGCAGGATGCGTTTTGGGGGCTGGTTCAGATCTGTGAGAAATACCTCCCTGGTTACTACAGTGCAGGCCTGGTAAGTCTAATTGAAAGTTGTAAGTTTAAAACTGATATCGAGCCTGACAGTTTAAAAGGCCTATCCATTTAAACTGCCACTCACCTGAGGCAGTTTAGGGTCAGCATACCAGACATTATTTTTTTTAAAGACTGATTGCCATTAAAGAATCCATAAAAGAAGAATAAATAAATAAATACATAGATAGCAATAGTAAACCCCAACACTGAAAAGTAGCAGAATCAATGACACAGAATCAGAGCTGTAAAGACATAAAGAAGGCGTGTAGATATAAAAACTTAATTCAAGTCTCTGTCTCTGAAAACCAAAATCTTTGATATCTGTGATGAATTTCAAATGGAACTTTCTTCAGTGGAAGAAGATTTGAAATCTGCGTTAGCCGCATATCAGGAGATGGAACATCTTTCGATATCCACAAAAGTAAAATACACTTTTTTTGCCATGTATGTCCCTAGAAGGTATTCCTGATTTCCTTTAATGTTAATTAGAGGCTGTAGTTCAAAAGATATAAACTTGGAGACACGTTAAATCTTTCATCTAATATTTTCATGATAACTAGATGCACAGCTCTCCAGAATGTTTGAATGTTTGAACACTTCCAAAACACATGCATGACTTTTACTTGCTTTACATTTAGGACTTAATGGTGAAAGATCACCTAAACATTTAGAACTACTTTTGAAAAACGAGCATTGCCCTTTTACATGGAAAACAAATGATCCTAAATTATTATTATTATTATTATTATTATAATTATTAATATTATTTCTTGGAATAAATTGTCTGTACAAAATGTTGTTATGCGACATGTATTTACACTTAATTGTGTTTGGCTGATCAGCGATATGAATTGCTCTGCTATTAACATATCAATCCTCTTAGATACCACTGTGAACAAATACCTACCCTGGCTAGTCAGTCAGCTGAACTGCCAAGATCTTTGATAAGCCCCTAGTTTAAGGCCCATCTGATGAAACAATAGGAGATGTACTCTCTGGAATGCAGCCATTGTAATAATTCCCCCATCTTACGCAACACAGCTGTTTAACCGGCCAAGGATTAGGAAGAGCTCTAATTAAAAGCAGTTGGAGAAACAAAGGTAGGCCTATTGAACTACGCGTTCTGTGGCAAAGGCTTAAATTAAAAGGCTATGCTTTGTGCCAGAGTGCCTCATGAAAAAACTGTTTGTTTATTTTTTTATTTAGCCAGCTATTAAAGTTACTCATTCACAAGACCGCAAGAGACAACTCACACACAACCAGGCATACAGAAACTGGATGTAGCGTGAGGTAGCCTTTTTCTGGCCTGGGGCGTACTACATTGTGCTGTAAATGTTCAGTCCGGTTCAGTCAAGAAACAGAAGTTTGTCTTGTCCTTTGTGGCTACAAGCTAAGCGAACACATTCTGTGGCTGATGTGTAATGGGAGTAAGTTCATGCTGGTCTGAGCGTCTTTCTTCCGCATTCCATTCATTACATACATATCTTAGGTATGCTGCATTCTGTCACAGAAAACAAAACAAAACAAGAAATGATGCTCCTGTGCACTCGTTTCGCTACACTGTCCAAATGTTTGTGGACACCCGAGTTTCCTCCGTGGTGCCCCTCTGCTGTAGTAACAGTCCTTTGCTGCAGTACTCTTCTTGGAAGGCTTTTTGATCACATTCAGCCACAAGACTATTAGAAACGTCAGGTGCTGATGTTGGATGAACTGTTCATTTGAACATTCAGCTGCTATTCTCCTACCTGCACTGTACACTTTATATATCTTATACAGTTTACAACCACATACCTAACTGGACACTTTGCTACCTCAACACACTGTACTCTCCTACATGTACACTTAACACTAAGCTGTTTTTGCCTCCTGCACATGCAAACTGCACCTCAGTTCTAGTATTTACCTTCTGACATACAGATACTGGTCTTACACACACTTTTTACACACTTACACAAACATGTTGTTTATTTGTCTTTGCACTGTACACTTTATTTATTTATTTATTTATTTATTTATTTATTATAAATTACTGCACTGGACGAGGAGCCTGTTATACTGTACAACCCTGTATTGGTGTAATGACAATAAAGTTGAATTGAATTAAATTGAATTGAATTACTCTAGAAGATGCAGTTCCATTGGTCCACATCCCAAAGCTGGTGCGGTTTATTTAGTTGTTTATGTTTACCTTTGGCTCACGTGTGGTAGTTGCCAGTGCTCTCCTATGGAGATTATACAGTACATCCAATAGTTGTATTCTCTACTTACGGTAAGTGTTCGGACATGCAGTTCATGCTCTAGGCTGCCGACTGTGTCTGTATTTTGTCAGAGAGTTCAGCAGTTTGTGGCACTTGATAGGAAGAGAGCAGCAGGAGCACAGCTGCTCTGCTGTTGTGTTTATTTTCCCACACTTTCGGAAGCTACCTCAATCATAGGATCAGTGGAAAATGATATACTACAGCCTTCAGACAGACACCACCTTGCTATACTTTGTGCTTATTGAACAGCGCCATCTTGCTTTGGTCTTTGTGTGTGTCTCTGTGAGTGTAGGAGGCCATTCAGCTGGACGGAGAGATACTGAATGCATTGCTGAAGCGCGTGTGTCCTATAGCGTACAAGCACCTGGACAAGCACAAGATCGAGCCCATCCTGTACATGACGGAGTGGTTCATGTGTGCCTTCTCCAGAACTCTCCCCTGGGCCTCTGTGCTCAGGGTGTGGGACATGTTCCTGTGTGATGGTGAGAAACAGACACCACTTATCTCTTGTAGTGTCCATCTCTGCATGTCCTGTGTATGTATTCACTGTCTTTTTCCTGTCTTGCCTTTCGAAAGTCAAATGTCATATTTTGTTGATTTTCGAAGTGAAAACACATTTACACATCCTCTACAAAGAACAAAGTTTTCTGTTTACTGTTTATGTGCTGAAAAAAAAAATATAATCTCAAATGTGGTCTGTGGGAAAAGTTAAGGCACATTTCTATTTATATATTATGTTTTTCCTGTATATTAAACTCAGCAAATAAACTGAAATTGTGCACCTTGTTCCCTTAGCTCAGTCTTTGGTTTTTATTTATTTTTGTCATTTCTTAATTAATTTTTTTACGCTTCTTTTTCTTGTTCTTTCTTTACAGCACTATAAGAAACAACAGTCTAGCAAATGGGCCGATATTTGTTATTATTGAATATTTGCTATTGTTCAGTGTGCAATAATTATGCACATATGACATGAATTTTCTTCTTCTTTTTTTTTTTGGTTCAATTTTTAAATTTAGCATAACAATTCTAATTCATGAATAGTTGCCAAATAATAGATGGTTTATCTGTTATGGTTTGTCTAAATTTACACTATAGCCTGAGCTTACAACATACACATCAGTGTGTTTAAACTTTTCTTTATTTCTTTCTTTTCTTTCGTTGCTATCTGTTTTTATTTTTCTTTGTATTATTAACTCCCTCTGTCTTCCCCAGGTGTGAAGATAATATTTCGTGTGGGTTTGGTGTTACTGAAGTGCATGCTGGGCACTCGTGAGAAGCTGAAGGCTTGTCCTGGTCAGTATGAAACTATGGAGTTACTCCGAGCCCTGGAGCCCAGATACATGCAGGAGGCCTTTCTTGTACAGCAGGTAACACACTCAAACGGACACGTGCTCACACACTGTTCCGCAATTGAACAGACTATTCCCCATAGAGGCTAAGATATAGCCAGCTTTAACCATGATATATCGGCTGCACTGATGTTGATGACTGCTATACTGAAGGTGCTGTTAGTGAGGAAGAGGAGGGTATGGTTACTTTGATAGTTTGGTGAAAATATGGTTGTACGTATTTTTCCACCTTACCTCAAATATGATCATTCACAGGATGTCTAAATAAATCATCACACACCTCTAGTCGTTGATTTTCATAGGTTAATGGAAATAACCGTCCAGTGTCTGGCTCATTTCTTTTCTCCGTTTAGAATTCACTGTTGTATATTCATTGTCAGATCTTACTTTCTAGCCATGTTGTGTTTGTTGTGTCACTATTTTGCCATCTGATACTGACCACAGTATGGTGCATTTCCCTTTTTTGGTCTTCATTTGAATGTACTTGAACGTAACTCTGTTGTGCTGTAGGTGCTGGAGTTGACCGTCTCTGCACGTGACGTGGAGCGAGAGCACCGTGTCCAGCTCAAGCGCTGGAAAAAAACACACGGCGAGCTCAGATACAAAGCCACTCCCAGAATGCACGGCGCTCAGATCATCATGAACGCCGAGCCTCACACACGGCAAGACCTCCGCCAGAAGCCTACCATTATTGTCCATTACCCATCAGCCCCTGAGCTTAACCCTGAATTCAATCGGAGTAAAAAGCGAGGGACTCTCAGGAAAAATCCAACACCTGTTCCAAACATTCCTAACCCATATGCCCTACCCAGTGACCTTACACCTATTCAGCCTGGCCAGCCGTCAACAGTAGCAGAGGCACCTAATCAGGCATCTCCAAATCCTTCAACTTCAAAGGAAACATCTCAGACACTGCAGGAGCCTTTACCCACTAACCAGCAAGAGCCCACTGAAAAAGCACTTCCACCAATAGAGAGGCTCAAATTGTCTCCAGACTCTTCAGTCAAACAAAATTCTCGTTCACCAAACGATATACTGTCTGAGCCTTCAGACACACCTAGTCAGCCTTTGTATCTACCACCACCACCGCCGCCAAGCCCCTCTCTTAACAAGCCACCACCACCACCAATCCCCGCTCTCAACAAGCCACCACCAAGCCCTGCTCTCAACAAGCCACCACCAAGCCCTGCTCTCAACAAGCCACCACCAAGCCCTGCTCTCAACAAGCC
>CM067484.1:32719694-32751674 GCA_034552555.1 Semaprochilodus insignis
CTGCCACCACCACCAAGCCCCGCTCTCGACAAGCTGCCACCACCACCAAGCCCCGCTCTCGACAAGCTGCCACCACCACCGGAAACTCCTCCTCCTCCTCTTCCAGCACCCCTTGTAGAAGAGCCACTCCAAATCTGGCGTCCACACCTGCTAGACTGCACGCCTCTCCAAACCTCAGGACCTGTTACCATACCAGTTCCCATCCCTGAGAACGCACCAGTTCATAAAGTTGCAGTTGCAGAAAACTCATTACCTGTTTTGGTTCCACCACCCACTACAGTTCCTCCACTTACACCCAAAGCTCCTTCTAATGAGGACTCCAGTGCCACCAACAATAACAACACTTTGCGCAACTCCACTGAAAGTGTCAACAGTTCAGAGGACACTTATCTGTAGCTCTTTGTCGCCATCTAGTGGTGTTGGGTAACAGCAGCGTTACTAACATGGTCTATAGACTGGGAGAAGTTAATACCTTACAATAACTGTGGGTAAAAGGGGAGAAGGACTGCAAAAAGCAGCACGTTTGTCTTGATGTTTTATTTGGGGGAGAGCTTCATTTGTTACAAATACTCGTATAACCTGTGATAAGCGTGCCATTTATTCACTACTGAGGAAAGCCTGTGGGAGAAGCTGGCAACCTGAGAAAATGCAGTGATGGATTATTCGGTTTCATTTGGAGAGCCTTCATCTCATATGAAGTTACAAAGGTCATACAGTTTGTTTTATCTCAGGCCTGCGATAAAGGACCATATTATTAAAATGGCCTTTAAGTGCTGCACAACTCTAGAACTAAAGAATTTCCTCTATAGCTGGTCCTCTAAAGCTGATGGGAAGTTGGTGGACTGGGGGAGTGAGGTGGTAACTCCTGTCCACATTGCTTTGGGATCACTTCCAGCAATCAGTTTAAGTTTTTAAGTTACTGTTTTTGGAGCTGCTTTGTCTGTTACTTTCTTATTTGCTGCTTTGAATATGAGGCCATTCTAACACATATGTAGATTTGTGCTTAAATACACATATATAACTGTCTCTCCTCCTAAATGCATAGCCAGGACCACTAATGCAGGATTCTTAGTCAAGGGATTATCATCAAACCATTCCCGTTTCACATCTGAGTTGAAGGAATGCTCGTTGTTTTTCAACCTAGTATCTGTCTGCCACTTTTATAGCATATGGCCGAATACCATGGGCAGTATTTCCCTGTATTTAGAAAAAGACCACTGAAAACATTCACTCACTACATGCTTATAATAGAAGCCAATGATGTTACAGCATCACCCATTGGCTCCCACTGTAAGTGTGGGACTGTGTGCTACAGGTGGAGTGCACTTGAGAAGAAACTCATGGATGTTATTCCACCTTAGGTGCCACTAGAGGGCAGACTTTGTCCAAAAATGCTTAACGCAGAAGCTGAAGTGCCTGAGCTCACTACTCACTACAGCCTTCGTAAGGGAACTCTCTCAAGTGCTTTACTACCATTCATGTATTTCTATACGCATACCTCATTCTAGCCTTAACCCACAATGAACTCCTTCCACTCTACAACATTTAGAAACTTCCATCTGACTCTAGCCTAAGAAGACTTGTATCTGAGATCCGAGACTGTACTGAACGCAGTTGCCTACTTCCATTTACAGACATATCCATTCTTAACTTAACAAGTGAGAGTACATAGCTAAATGCTATTGAGACTGATTACTCAGTTAAAGGAAGCTGTTACTTTAATTAGACTTTTTTTGTTTTAACTTTTTTAATTTTTAATAGCTGGAGCTTTGTGACACTAGTGTATTTTAAAATTTTTTTATTGTTGTTGTTGTTGTTATTATTTTTCCAGAGAACTTTTCGGGCACTTTCTTCCTTAATATAAAAGAATATAAGAATCAGAATTTACTTAATGCTGTCAATTGAACATAATGTATCACAGCTTGCAAAATCAGATTTGCTTTTGTGTCTAATTTAACCATCCCTAAAATCGACCTGTTATTCTGCAGATTTTATACAATCTTGTATAATTAGAGATGCGCCTTAATAAACAAATAACCTAACTGAAGTGTGGTCGGTGGTGATGATAGCAAAGCAGTTTGATTAAAGGAGCAATATGTAAGATGATGCACCCTGTTAAATTCATGTCCCAAACCTATCGCCACAACATGAACAGTTCCTGCTCCTTCCTCTTCACTCCTTACCAGTGTAGAAGAAACACTGTGAGTTCAGCATCAAACTGGAAAGCGGTGGTAAGCAGCACCAATGTTAACTCTTGTTTTACATACACTTACATTGCTTCTTTTGTTCGCCACTGATAGGGTTTCTTCCCGAGAGCAGACGGCGGTGATCGGTTCCCAAGAGCCATCATTGTACTTACTCTCCCTTTCATTGGCTACCTGCCCTGATCTGACCAGGAGCAGCACCTTCAGCATGATTGATAGGAGGTTAGAATACGCCATTCCACTGATTGCACTCCTACAGCGCTACAGTGACTCACTATCACCTCTTCAGGTACAAAGTGGTATTACAAGACTGGGCAGACGGGGGCTAGCTGGTTAGCATGCTAACTTCAGCTGATATTTCTGCAACACGATATATAGACGTCTTTGACTCACCGTCAAAACAGTTATTTCTTCCGATTCTGTTTGGTAAATTTAGTTGAATCTGGATTTTTTTAACACTGAATATGTTACATATTGTTCCTTTAAGGCATCAAATCAGCAAATGGTAAACTTTATAGTACTCACAGTGTTGTGGGATGATGTACAGGGGTTGGACAATGAAACTGAAACACCTGTCATTTTAGTGTGGGAGGTTTCATGGCTAAATTGGACCAGCCTGGTGGCCAATCTTCATTAATTGCACATTGCACCAGTAAGAGCAGAGTGTGAAGGTTCAATTAGCAGGTAAGAGCACAGTTTTACAGTTTTGCTCAAAATATTGCAATGCACACAACATTATGGGAGACATACCAGAGTTCAAAAGAGGACAAATTGTTGGTGCACGTCTTGCTGGCGCATCTGTGACCAAGACAGCAAGTCTTTGTGATGTATCAAGAGCCACGGTATCCAGGGTAATGTCAGAATACCACCAAGGAGGACGTTTTCCTGCACCAGCATCACGTAGTGACCTGGCCACTATCCTGCAAGAAGAATGGCTTAAAATCCCTCTGACCACTGTGCAGGACTTGTATATGTCATTCCCAAGACGAACTGACGCTGTATTGGCCGCAAAAGGAGGAGGACGCCCTACACCATACTAATAAATGATTGTGGTCTAAAACCAGGTGTTTCAGTTTCATTGTCCAACCCCTGTACCTCGTGCACTGAAGGTTTAGGTCAGTTTAGATTGACGCTTTCGTCAGTGACACTGGGCGCTTCACAGTAGTATAAACCATCTTTGGAAGTTTGTTTAAATGGGATAAAATGGGTACTGAAAGTTGTTCAAATGGGACTAAATGGTGGCCATCAGTCTTCTTTGTGCGGGACAGACTGGTGTACTGTGGGGAACTGCTGTCGGACTGTCTGGCATTCAGTGGTGTGTAAGCTTTTGTACGCTTTTGTACGCTTAGTCAGTGTAACCTAATAGAATTCAGCTTCACTGTGTCTTAACCGAGGAGGTCAGCAGGTTACAAGGGTTAACTGCAATTTCATTCGCAAAGCGGACAATTACAGAGTGCTTTTCTTTGCTTACTTTTGAGGTTCGGGTTTCAGAGGTGTGTTTGTGTCCACAGATTACCAGGGAGGACTTGCCTGCAGGGGAAAAGGAGCTTAACACAAATGGCTCTTTTCACACCTCTAATAAGGTGGAACTCCGTTTACTTCACGTTCCGCTACGTTATGTCTCTGAGAGGGGCTTCTTGGTACGTGTGAGAGGTCAAATGCTGATAAACATCTGAATGTAGAAATTAGGCCTCTGTAATATATTGTTTGTAAACCGTTATCAACATACTCGTCTTTGCAAAACTGATGCGTTTTAAAGGGTATGTTGGAATTGCAATTGCAGTGTGCAATATAAACAACACAGTTCTGAAGGTATTCAGACGCCTATCTAATAAGTGATTTGAACTGCTTTAAGCTCACCCGTTTCTGACACAGTGGTTCATATAAACAAACACAGCTTGTATAGTCTTTAAAGAAGAGTATGGACCAATAGACTAGGACACTCTGGAGCAGCCAAACATGAACCACCAATCCCAAAGCTGAGCGTCTGTGTGGTTCTCTGCAGAGCTCTTTCTGCTGGAGTGACCCAGAACAGATCATCTAACATCAGTACCCAACCTTCGTTCTACCTTCAATGCTAACGCAACGCGAGTTGTAGAGGTTCCTAATGGTGTCCTGTGATAACCCATCCCATGCAGCTTGAATATTCTCACACAGGTCCTTCAGATTTTGCGGTAGCGGTGGAGGTGGACTGAAACCAGGCCTTCTGGATGTGTGACGCGTGACAACAAATCATCTTGGCCACACAAGGATTCGTAGGTTGTCTTCACCAAGACAAAAGCGGGACTCGTCACGGCGTGCATGTAGTCCAGTGGTGTGCAGTCGTCTGCCAATGGTGCTGGCGCTAACAGGATGACTCATGGAGGACATCACTGCTCACTAAATGTCCGCAATCACGGCTGTTGGGTCAGTCAGGTACAGTGATAAGGCCCGTCCCTGCTTACGTCGCATGTGTAGACAAGCTTGAAATCCTTTGCATGTCTCACGATGTCAAACCTACCCACCAAGTTTCATTCCTGTAGATTGATTCCTTCTGGGTGCAGCTATTTATTTTGATGTATCTGTGTGTGTGTGTGTGTGTGTGTGTGTGTGTGTGTGTGTGTGTGTGTATATATATATATATATATGTATGTATATGTATGTGTGTATATATAAAATCAGGGCGATACACACACACAACTATAAGGAGAGAGTGTTCAAAATGACAGGCTCTCTGTCATTAACCATGGTAGACGCTTTCAGGAAACATACCCTAGTTTTGCCCAAATTGGGACTTGTGGGCCAAAGCTTGACTCCCAGAAGGCTGCTTAACCCCCACTCCATTGAGATAACGAATATTTGTTTTAGCATATGTATTTTTCTATACATATTTTCTATAACCTTTGACACCTTAAACCTCTCTTTGATTGCAGTGTGTATGTAGCAAGCGTGACTAATGGAGCCCAGCAGACAGTGGTGTGCAGATGAGGAGGTTAAGAGACCACCAGGGTGAAGAACATCCGTTCACTGAAGTGAAAGGCAAATCAGTGCGCGCTGTCTGGGAAGAAACCACTGAAATATTTTAAAAACACAGTTTCACTGCGTTTCAGGGCAAAGTGAAAAAATACAAAGCTAACAAGCATGTTTTTGACCCACCGCAAACATTACACGTTGACTGTCCCAGACAAATTTGGGTACTGCTGGAGTGTTTAAACACTGTGTCCACTCACTGTACTCTCTATTAGACACTCCTACCTTGCTGCTCCACCTTGTAGATGTACAGTCAGAGACGTTAGCTGATCTGCTGCAGCACAGTGCAGTGTTGGTCATCCTCTAGTCCTTCAACAGTGGTCACAGGACGCTGCCCACAGGACGCTGTTGGCTGGATAGTTTTGGTTGGTGGACGATTCTCAGTCCAGCAGTGACACTGTGTCTGATCCACTCACACCAGCACAACGTCAGAGTCACTGCAGTGCTGAGAATGACCCACCACCCACATAATACCTGCTCTGTGGTGGTCCTGTGGGGGTCCGGACCATTGAAGAAAAACAGATGGACTACAATCTGTAACTGTAGAACTACTAAGTGCTCCTACATGGTCAGTGTAGATGAGTGTAGATACAGGGAGGTGTACAACAGTCGTTTTCTCCTCCGACCACAGTGATAGGCCGAGGATGTATGGGCTCCTTCTCCTGTGACTGCGCTGACATTTAAACGTTTACGTTGTCTCTCTGTGAAATACGCTGCATTCCACACTTTAGCAAGTGAATCTTCCTCCGCGCTGTCTTTAAGGTTTCTAATGTAAACAGCCGGTATAACTCTCACGGCTGCCAGTATTCCCACCAGTCCGGCCTGCGTATTCCCAAACCTTCCCGACAGGAGCAGCTCTTTAATGCTGTTTTTATTAGCAGTAGTAGTAGTATTACGTCTTTTAATATGTTCAGTCTGGCAGCTTGCCCAGAGGGGGGTTTGCATGGCCTTGTTGGCATGGGGGCCCTTTAAAAACACAGCTCTGCGCTGCAGGCCCTGCAGATGAAAGATGTGCTATTGTTGTCACTATACTTGGCTCGCACGGTCAGGGCACTTACTTTAGAGGTTAACCCGACCTGAACAGTAACAAACAGGAACACTCTGGGGGGGCTTTTACAGTTCAGAAACACCCAACGTGCCGTCTAGGCCACTGCTCGACTTCTTTTAGTGTGGCCTTTGGGAAAAAGGCCTGTGTGTGGAATACCATCAAAAGTTGTTACCATCAAATAGCTGCACCAAGAAAGAATCAACCGACAGGAATGAAACTTGGTGGGTAGGTTTGACATCGTGGTACATGCGAATGATTTAAGTTTCACGGTCGGCCGCGCATATGACCTAAGCAAGGACGGGCTTTATTGCTGTACCTGACTGACCCAACAGCCACGATTGCGAACATTCAGCAAGCAGTGATGTCCTCCATGAGTCATCCTGTTGGTGCCAGCACCAGTGGTAGGCGGCTGCACGATGCTGGACTACCTGCCCACAGACCATTACAACAACTGTCCTTAACGCCACGTCAACATCACCAAAGACTGCAATGGTGTCCAACCAGACTGTCATGGAGTGACTCTGAATGACAGCGGGTCATCTTCAGTGACGAGTCCCACTTTTGTCTTGGTGGAGATGATCAACGAATCTGTGTGCGGAGGCACTGTGGTCAGCACCAAGATGAACGGTTTGGCATCATTTGTCACACATCCAGAACACCTGGTGTCACTTCACCTCCACCCCTACCGCACCAGCTGCAGGAACTGTGTGAGAATAGTCAAGCTACATGGGATGGATTATCACAGGACACCATTAGGAACCTCTACAGCTCCATGCCGAGACGTCTGGCATGTTGCGTTAGCCCGACGCCATACTGAGAGACACTACTTCTGTATGTGTAGCTCAATAAATATTGTCCATATCAGTCTAAATTGATCATCATTTATTGTTCCTGGTAACCTTTATCTTCCTTCCCAATAGCACTGCAATTCCACACTTTTCTGGGTGCAGCTGTTCTTTTGATGATGAGTGTATATTTTGCGACATTCAGCTGCGCGTTCATTGAAAGTGTTCTGTGATACGAAGGGCAGGTTTAAATAATGACGTGATGATTTGCTTTCTTTTCCAGAGTATCATTAAAAGCGCATACTGAAGCTCTTTTAGCACAAAGGTGGTTTAAACAGTGCTGATGAGCACTGACGTCACAACCAGGGGATACGTGTGGCACTGGGCATTGTTCCCAATGCAGCAGTCACTAAATGTGCTTTCCTTCAAATAAACCCGCTTAGGCTTTAAAGGGGATCCACCAGATTTTCAAAATTTCATTCAGAGAGTCATCCAGAGTAATCTGATGTGAAATGGTTCAGTGTAAAGACACCCAGAAGCAAGTGTGGGATTGCAGTGCTGTTGGGGAGGAAGATAAAGGTTACTAGGAACAACAAATGGTGATCAATTTAGACTGATATGATCCATATTTATTGAGCTACACATACAGAAGTAGTGTCTCTCAGTATGGCGTCAGGCCACCATACCAGACGTGTTGGCATGGAGTTGTAGAGGTTCCTAATGGTGTCCTGTGATAATCCATCCCATGCTGCTTGAATACTCTCACACAGTCCCTTCAAATTGTGTGGTAGAGGTGGAGGTGGACTGACCCCAGGCCTTCTGGACGTGTGATGAGTGACAACAAACCGTTCATCCCGGCGCTGACCATGGTGCCTCCATACACGGATTCGTTGGTTGTCTCCACCAAGACAAAGCGGGTCACTGAAGTCACTCCATAACAGTTTGGCACAACACCGTTGCAGTCTTTGGTGACGCTGACGTGGTGTCGTCGTAACGGACTGTGTGCATGTAGTCCTGCACTGTGCAGCCATCTGCTAACGGTGCTGGCACTAACAGGATGACTCAGTCATGGCTGTTAGGTCAGTCAGGTATCAATGATGAGGCCCGTCCCTGCTTACGTCACATGCACGGCCGAGTGTGAAACTTGAATCATTAGCATGTCTCACGATGTCAAACCTACCCACCAAGTTTCATTCCTGTCGGTTGATTCCTTCTGGGTGCAGCTATTTGTGCAACTACTCCTATGTTGATGAGTGTATATTGCTGGTTATACCCATATGCCTTTGCTTTCCCCTTGATTTTTTTTTTTTAGGGGATCCAGGTGGTAGACCCTCTAGACGCCTCACCGAGTACGACTGCAACCGCCGCAACCTCTGCTGCGAACTCTGAAGGTGCTCAGACCACCAGCTCACTAAAACATCTGTGCAAACATCAAATGGAGCATGAAATCACAGTGTGACAGCATAGTGGGAACCCGTGTAACTGCTGTAAAACCTGTGGCCGACACCAAACCTGTCTTAGCTGATCAGCTTCATTTGAAGGGAAATTGTCCACATTGATTTCTTTGGTGAAGCTTTATTTAAGTTGTTGCGAACCATTTAAGAACACATGCTCATGCTTTTGGTGTCCCCGAAGTTTTGACAGGCACATGTAGCTCTGTAAATACTGCGAGGCTAGACATAAATATTGAAGAGGATCAGAGGGAGAAATGGTGTAGAGGGGAAACTGAAGGCAGCTGTAGGCTTTTTTCTGGGAGAGTAATGAAGTGAATGTCAGAGCTAATTACATTTCTTTGCACCTCAGCCTGCAGGTATGGCCAGGTGTGTGGGTGGGTGGGGGGGATTGGGGGGATCAGGGAAGGACTGTTGTGACATTTCACACACTTGAGTCAAAATAAGCAGGGATAACCAAAAAAATATCAATAACACTTCGACCAGGGCTGCCCGGAGTGAGGCCCGCAGGGACCTAAGCCTCAGTCAGTGAGAGAACACATTTCTACACAGCTTCCTTTTTGCCTCTTATTTTGCTTTTAACTTCTAATAACAAGACAGAGCTCATAAATGAGTAATGACTTTGTATTCTCTTACAATAATTTTGAGTTCTCTTGCAATTGTTTTGCATTCTCTTGCAAATGTGTTGCTTTCCCTCAAAGCTTTTTTGTCCCTCACAATAATTTTATATTCCCTTGCAAAATATTTTGAGCTCCCTTCAATAATTTTTCATTTCCTTGCAATCATTTTACATTCCAGTTATTTTGCATTCCCTTGCAAAACTGGTTGTGCTCCCTTGCAAATGTTTTGCATCCTTTGCAAAAATGTTAAGTTCTCTTGCGGTTTTATAGCATTACCTCACAACAACTTTGCATTCCCTTGCTAAATTTTTTTCACTTGCAATAATTTTGCCTTCACTTGCAATTTTGCACTCCCTTGCAATAAATTTGCCTTCACTTGCAATAATTTTATGTTCCATTGCAAATGTTTTACTTCCATTGCAGAATGTTATGTTCCCTTGAATTTTTTTTGCATTCCCTTTACAATGATTGTGTTGTGTTGCACTTATATTGCACTTATAATGACCTTTTCTTTTCTATAGGTGTGAGCACTGGGCTGGGGTTGCCAGGTAGTGCTCTTTTTGCTCTATATGTGTGTATTGATCTATCTAGGTATCAGCACTGGCCCCCTGTTCGGGCAGTGTCTGAGCTCAGGGTGAGTTTTAGGCTCTAAACTTCCTGTACTAGCTGGAATATTATCCAACGGAACACTAAACACGGTTGTAAGTCGCTCTGGATAAGAGCGTCTGCTAAATGCCGTAAATGTAAATGTAAATGTAATGATTGCATTCCCTCACGAATGTTTTGCATTCCCTTGCAGTTATGTTAGGATCCCCTGCAATTTTTTAGCATTCCCTCACAATGATTTTGCAATATTTGCAATATTCCTTGTAATAATTTTTTAAAATAAATTGTAATAATAATAATAAATAATAAATAATAAATGTAATAATTTGTTTTGTGTTACCCCACAATAATTTTGTGTTCCCTCGCTAAATACTGCAAATGTTTCCTTGCAAATGTAATGTATTGCAAGTGCACTTCAGATGCTCTGCACAAAAGATACAGTTTAACGTTTTAAAAGAAAAAGTAATTTAGCACTGAACATGAATGATGCTTCATTTCTGCACTGAATATTAATTTTTGGTGATTGTGCGGCAGTAAGAAGTGTGTAAAGTATGTGTCCAAAGCTACACAAAATACTTTCATATGCAGTTAGTTAACGCAGGCTCTCCAGAGAGCACACTTAAATACGACTGCTCATTCTGCTCATTATAAACTCATAACAAACTATAAAATGTGCCATAAACTTGTTCACTTAATTTCACTTTCAAGAAAACCAACCAAATTTGTCATTTGATGGGGTGCTCAAACTTCTGCACACGACTGCAGTAAAAACAAGGATATTTCTTTCTCACAATAATCAGAGGAAACTAGGAAACAGTGATAAAGAACTGGCAAGGCAGCAGCAGGCCAAGGTGGTGAGGTCAGTGTATCGGTCACAGTGGTGTTGCTGGAGTTTTCACACACGCCAGTGTCACTGTTAGGTTTGGAATCAGTCCACCACCCATAAATATCCAGGCAAGAGTGGCTGTGTGGTCAGAAACTGACTGCTGATGAAGGACTAACAGCAACTGTGCCCGAGCTACACCAGCAACATGGAGCTACAACAGAGGGGCTTCCGTTACGGCAGCCAGTGAGGGCATCTCAGTAACACTGCTGTGTCTGATTCTCATACCAGCACCAAACACCAAAGCAATATCCAGTCACTAGTCAGCAGGGGTTCTATGGTGGTCCATTTCCATTGATGAATGGGGTAGAAGAAAGCTAATACATGGTGCATGAACAGACAGGCTTCAGTCTGTAATTGTAAACCTACACAATGCACCCATGTGGCAGGCGTTTCTGATATAATGGCCAATGATTAACAGGCCCTAATAACAAGTATCTCAGTGTGCAGCGTAGCCAGTAATGAATTATGTAAATCACTTGGTTCTCGAGATTTGCCTTTGCTTTTCAAAGCTGTAAGAGATCACAAGTGGCGAATTAAGCCAGCGCTGTCCAGCATTCATCTGTAAGTGATATGAATGCAGTAAAGAATGTATCTCTTTTCACTGTGAACGGTGTTGACAGCACGGAACAATTCACACATTATCAAGGCGTTCACACCCTGTAAGTAATCTGTCCCTTTGGCTCTCTCCGACATTCAAATTCCACCTTCAGATGGAAAAGAAAGGTGTAGGGGGCGGCTGGATGGGGAGGTGGTGAAAGGCATTTGGCTTTGTGAATGAGTTTTTCTAATGTAGTCCAAGTCTATAGAACCTCTCAAAGAACGGATATACAGTGTAATACGATGTTAAATGCTGCAAAAGATTCACAGCTTCCTTTTGGCCTCTTATTTTCCATTTTGTAGCTTCTTTTCAATAACAAAACTACAGAGCTCGTAAAAGAGTGATGACTTTTTTTTTTATTCCCTTTGCTATAATTTTGCATTCTCTTGCAATTATTTTGCGTTCTCTTGCAAAAATCCCTCACAAATGTTTTGCTTTCCCACCACAAAGCTTTTTAGTCCCTTGCAAAATATTTTAATCTCCCTTGCAATAATTTTACATTTCCTGGCCATTTTTGCAGCCCTGGCAAGAATGATTGCAGTCCCCCACAAATGTTTGGCATTCCCTTGACAAAGATTTTCAGTCCCCCACAATTATTTAGCATTCCCATTGCAAAACTGATTGCTCTCCCTTGCAATAATTTTGCATTCTCTTGCAATAATTTTAATAAAAAATAAAATATGGTTTCCCTTAATTTAGTACTCTTTAGTAAGTCCAATTTAGTCCAATTAAGTCCAAAGACATAGCTTCTTTAGGTTTGCCTGGAGCGCTGGGGCTACTGTAGATTACAAGTAACATGTACAAATTAGCATTTTTGCTAACCCAATGCTTAAAACATGTCAAGTTACCTCAATTAGACTTGCTTATGTAGTTTCTGACAGATGTTGCATTAGAAATGGTGTACTACATACTACTCACGTACTAAACCTGCCTAAAAGTAGTATGTAGTATGTGACCAAACTGAAGATCTGTAGTGAACTGGAGATACCCGGATGGTGTTCTACTCCAGTCAGAGTTTCTAGTATACAGGTGGAGCTATCTTCATGGTGTACTGCATCCCATCATGCACCACGGCCTCACCATCTCTCAGCCTCCTTCAGCCAGAGAAAATGGTGGCGGGTAACACTGGGGAGCAAAACACAACCAACTCTGAGTATAAATGTGGGTGTAGTGATTGTAGTGGTGTATGTGTTCATCAGAATGAGCCTCAGAAAGTTAAAATATACAGGTCTGAAGATTAATAAAAGATGAACTCGCTTTAGAGGATCAGTTTTAGAGTGAAATAGCCGAGGGTAGCTAACAGCTAGGCTAAACGTATTTCAGGTGAACTGAGCAGCGTTAGCAGCAGCTAGCTCTAAACAGTGGATACAGTAATAACAGCTCTGAGGTAAATGTGAGGTAACTGGTCATGTGACTGTATTAGTATACTACACTGTAGGTCAGAACTTGTTACTGTACTGTATACTACACACAGGGGGCGTATACAGTGTGCAGTACATACTACTGTAGTATACAGTGTGCAGTATAGCAGTGTGCCACTGTATGTACTGTGGTTAAAAAACAGTAGCAGTCATATTGAATTCTGAACTTTGTCTGCACTGTTGTCCATTTTTATTAAAGCTATACTGGGAAACCACATAAGGAAGTACATTTGAGATAATTTACGGGAGCTGTGTATACAACTCTATTGGCAAAAAGGCAATATAAAATACATAACTATGTTTTCATTAGTGTATAATCAGCTATAAATTGTTATGTTTTCATTAGCTTAGCATTGTCTTCCCACAGAGGCTGCCACCACCATGTTCCTACAGTAGCCCAGAACGGACAGTCCACAAACGGGCTGTGGGGCGTTTTTATGTTGAAGCAGCAGCTTGAATTAGGTGGCGCTGTAGAACGGGCTGAAAGAAGTAGAAAGAAGAAGAATCCTTGTTGAAACGTCTGACGTACTGCATATTTATCGGTAGCTCCATGCCTGGAAGTCCAGGTAGGATATTTTGATTGTTTCAACCTCCTTATCAAAACCACAACCAGCATTAAAACCCCAAGTCTGAAGTCAGTTTCTTATTCGTCAACTTCTTATTTGAATTGTCCCATTCCACCTTAAATTATAGAGCCTAAAGTACCAGAATGTAACCACAGCACCATTTAAGGTGGTATGGAAAACTATGGAAAATAATCATTAGAATGCTTTGATGGTGTAAATCAGCTTATTATCAGTTTATTATTATTATTATATAAGAGAAGGTGAGGGCAGTATTAAGACATGGTATCAGAAAGCAACAGTTTAGAAGCCATTGCACCTTTGCTTTAGTCCTACCAGCACCAATATCTTCTCTGCAATGGCAGTACATATGCCGTTTATGGCTCTTCCAGACATTCTCAACCAAATTCTTGGTTAAAAACTTTGTGCTATGATATCATCGTTATGATGTAATGGTGGAGGGTTAGTCAAAATGCCCAGGCCGTTATCTTCTTCCGTTAAGGCCGGGGTGCAGGCTGTGGCCCTTTCCCTACACAAACACAGCTGATTGAGTTAATCACGGCCCTGCATGGAAGTCTAAGTGGAATCAGATGGTGGAACCAGACCCGAAGGAGCAAACCTAGAGGGGAAAAGACAAAATCTCCCTTAATAGCCTTCACAGCAGTTGCATTCAAATCAAATTGACACTTCCTTACTCAAAATATAGTCCATCAGCCAAAACATGGTAGAATCTGAAAAACAGTTGCACAAATAGCTGATTTACGTTTCATGCTCGGTCATACATGTGACGTAAGCATGGATGTGCCTTATTGCTGTACCTGACTGATCCAACATTATTGAGGACATTCAGTGAGCAGTGATGCCCTCCATGAGTCTTCCTGTTAGTGCCAGCACCTTTGGCAGACGGCTGCACCACGCAGGACTACATGCACACAGACTGTTACGACGACTGTCCTTAACACCACGTCAATGTCACCAAAGACTGCAATGGTGTCTTGGTGGAGACGACCAACCAATCCATGTGTGGAGGCACCGTGGTCAGCACCAAGATGAACAGTTTGTTGTCACGAGTCACACGTCCAGAAGGCTTGTTGTCACTGACGTCTGGCATGTTGCATTAGCCACCATACTGAGAGACTCTACTTCTGTATGTGTAGCTCAATAAATATTGATCATATCAGTCTAAATTGATCATCATTTATTGATCCTGGTAACCTTTATCTTCCTTCCCAACAGCACTGCAATCCCACACTTCCTTCTGGGTGCAGCTATTTTTATGATGATGAGTGTATTTCCTCTTTTATAGATAAAAGTCATACAGTGTCAGAAACCAAAATTACAAGTCTGTTTAAGTATGCTCAACACAGTTTGTGATGGTTTAGGTATGCTGTTTACATTATGCTTAAGCTTGTATTACTCGTTAGCTACATTAGCCCCAGACTCCAAACATGTCTTGGCTGTTGGACTGCATTTGGGGGAAACTGTGTAAAACCATCACTTGAAGATATACACATGATGTGAAGATATAATATCAAGCAAGAATGTAAGGCATTAGCTGCTCCAGTGAGCACCTGGGTGATTTGGCCTGTTCT
Source organism: Semaprochilodus insignis (assembly GCA_034552555.1). Taxonomy (NCBI): domain Eukaryota; kingdom Metazoa; phylum Chordata; class Actinopteri; order Characiformes; family Prochilodontidae; genus Semaprochilodus; species Semaprochilodus insignis. The sequence goes on from CM067484.1 coordinate 32,734,478, forward strand.
CGTGTGCGGTGATTGGGGTGGATGATCAGGTCAAGAGGATGGCGGGGAGTGTGACGTTTCTCAGACGGAGGCAAAAGTTAATGAGGCAGGGTTGGAGATAGCCGGCGTATAGTGGTGCGTGACTGGCCGCATCAACAATGAGAACAGTAAGGATGTGAAAGGCAACACTTTACTTTAGAGCCCTATACCAGCAGCCAACAGTGCTAAAATTTAACCTGACGTCTTACAATATACTGCATTCATAATCTTTAAGGATTTCAGAAGGTACATTTCAGTTCATAGTCCAAGTCAGTTAAAGCTCACCTAAAGCTGTAGTCTAAATCTTCTAAACTGATAAGCTGGATCAGCCGTGTTACAGTTAAGATGGAGCTAATCTCTGTTAAACGGCTTATCAGTGTTTTATTAATGTGTTATTTATTAATATTCTTTTATAGGCCATTAACGGATTATCAACCTATGAGATGTCAGACTGTTTACCTGGTAAGCTTCACACTAATGCATACAAGTGTAAAACACAGGATCACGCTCTATTTCAAGTGCAGAGCGTAAAAAGAGCAAGCTGATCTTTGTATTTGATTTTATTCCTTGTCTTGTTGCCTGCTGTTAGCAAGACCAGCCCAGCAACACAGCTTGAACACTTAGCTAGATACATAAATGCGTTAACATACTAAGACCATGAGTTAAGTTTCTTGTGACCACAACTTACTATATTGAGCACATGGCTTAAGTTTCTTATGACCCTAAATGAACATATTGAGGCCATGTGTTAAGCTTCTAGTGGCCATAAATTAATATATCGATGAAGCAAGTTTCTAGTGGCCACAAATATATGCTGAGTTAATATATTGAGGTCACAAGTTAAGTTTCTAGTGGCCACAAATTAATATATTTATGCCATAGTTATAGTTCTTGTAGCCATAAATATATGGAAGCCATGAGTTAAGTTTCTAGTGGCCACAACCTCATATATTGATGTTTTTGTCACCAAAACTTAATATACTGAGCCCATGAGTTTCTTATGACCATAAATGAACATATTGAGGCCCTGAGTTAAGCTTCTAGCAGCCACAAATGAATTTATCAAGGAAGGAAGTTTCTAGTGGCCACAAATAAATGCTGAGTTAATATATATGGAGGCCATAACTTCAGTTTCTAGCAGCCACAAATATATACTGAGACCTAGAGATAAGTTTCTTGTGGCCACAAATTAAAATATGGAGGATGTGTGTTAAGTTTCTCTTTGTTGCAAAGTAATATACTGAGGCCACAAGTTTGTAGTGGCCACATGAAACTTAACTTGTGGTCACAATATATTAAAATAATTGATAGGCAAGGTAAGATAAGGTAAAATAACATAAGATAGCTTTTTATTATCCCACATGGGGAAATTTGCATCGTTACAGCAGAATAAACAGTAAACAGACACAGAGCAAGAGGTAGAGAAAAGTGCAAGTTATACAAAATACGAAATATAAGAAATTGCAAAAAAATTAATAATCTCTATTGTTAAGTAAGAAATAAAATACAATAAGAAACTATAGACATTTACATGTGTAATTGCACAGATATGTATTGCACAGATATTGTATAGATATTGCACAGTTACATTCTCTTATACTAGTTACAAAAATGCTGATATAATCTCGTCAGTCACCTAAATACTGATGGTAAAGGCCGTCAGAGTGCATAAATTGTAGTGATGTTGGCAGTCAGTACAGGATGTATACAGGTGATATACAGGTGATGTGGTACAGCAGCGAATACAGCGCAATAATTGAGTCCCATTGAATATATAGATAGCAATGGTCCATATAGTGTTCTACAGTATTGAGTGTCTGATGCTCTGCTTGGGGAGCTGCCTATTTATTTTTTTCAGATAAACTTTCTTTTTTTTATTAACTTTCATTGACTTTCCATACAGGTAACATTCTCTGCATAGCAATATCCAAAAAAGGGGAAAGAACTGGGGGTTATATACGTGAATAAGTAAGCAGTAGATAATGTATAACAAGTATTCAACATGTGAAGGATATCAAATTTACAGAGTCTTAAAGTAGTGTATGACATCAGTCGAAAAAGGACTTGTTGCTGAATCTGGCTGTTGCCTGTTCTGGCATAAGAATGTTGAGAAAGTATTGTTGGATAAACTTCCTATAATGCTGTGAGAATCTGAACATAAAATTTGAACATGACTCGAGGTTAACACACATTTGGAAGATGGAGTCCGAACCTGACATGGGTGCTCAGGTCTGTAATGTCGGACAAATATTTCAAGTGCTAATTAAGTGCGTTTGCATGCACCTAATAGTCTGATAACTGCATATAACTGTCAGTAATATGTTTAGCGTGTTTACATGCATCTGGCTGATACTTGGCTAAGAACCTAATCTCAACACTGATCATATTATTAAGTACTACCTACATGTACTGAGCACTTCATAACTAGGACTGGAAATAAAATCCTGCAAACTAAATTTAGTCCCACAACAATAAAACACTAGACAGTCCCGCATAAGGCAAAAGACAAAAACCAACCAAACCATCCAACCTCAAATGTCCAGAATAACAAAAGCATCCAGGAACACAATCCTAGACGAGCCCCCCAGTATATCATGCAGTGTAAGAAACCACACACAGTCATTTTGAGATTACTTTGAAGATTCGTTAACTTGTTACTTGTTAGCTGCATTAGCTCGTAGCTCCAGTGCAAAATTAAAGAAGCAAACACTCTAATCCATTTGGTAAAAGAGTGAAAATGTGGCTGAACTCCGGCTTTCACCTGGCAAACCCGATGACACATATACGCACACAAACACACGCCTGGCCCGGACGGACAATGACAGGATGTTCCCATTGATTCACATACAACTATAAAGACAAAAGCATCTTCAAGAAGCAATGAATGAAGGCATTTGGCCAAGTATCAGGTCCACCCAATGATTTTAGTATCAATCCTTAAACCCCCGAGCAAGATGTTTCCTACTGTCTGTGGTCATTGTCTTTGCTCCCGTATGTACACACTCCTGCAGACGGCATGCAAATACACAAAGGCGGCTCCATCTCGCTACCCACCCCGCATCCGCTCTGTCATCCCGCACAATGCCACTGGGATGACCTTTGACCACCAGTGTGTTTGCGCTCAGTTCCTGTCCGGTGCTCCGTTTAGTGTTGATGTGTCTAGGCGGATATCTTTCCGCAAGCCGGCCTCTGTCCGCAGCTTCGCCAGCACGCAAACCAACCGTCAACAGGCACTGGCATTGGTGTAAAGTTGGGCAAAGGAAAAAGATACAGGAAGAGCCTTTGATGTGTGTTGTTTCTCTCAGGACACTTTCACTGCCCACATGCGCGCACGCACACGGGGGACGGAGCACTTCCACTTGAGCGGAATATCCATAGCTAATCATAGCGCTATAAATCAGGTATCAAAATCAAAAACAGGAGGAGGAAGAGAGGGATGAGGGAGTGATGAGGAGAGCAGATTTGGGAAACTCTTTGCAGGATGTTTCCCAAAAAGCTAATCAAGCTTTGATTGTGACCTATGCTTCGATTCGCATTAATAACAGTCTAGGCCCATCTGCGCAAGCAACTACCAGCGCACCTTTGGAAAGAGCCGGTCAACGTCTTCCACCAGCTTTGTTTTGATCCGGAGACATGTCATATGTACATAGGATTCGTGTGTACTCGCTTCGACTGTGCAGAGAGTCTCTGCTATTACCATTTACTGCTAACTGACTCAAGACGTAAAGTAATGGAAGTTCTGAAAAGACATGGAATAAATGTTTCAGCTGATTATTAAGTAATTAATGCTATTTTATATTGCTTTCTGTACTTTGGGTGATGATGGGCTGGTTCGGGTCAGTTTAGCACTCAAGACATAATGATGTGGTTCAGGTTGGGTCGGGTTCAAGCAAGATTTTGCCAGGCTTGATTGTATTTAGGCTCAAAATGTGATGTGGGCTCAAGTAAAGCTCTACAGTGGACAAAACAGTGGACCAACACATGGAGCAGGAACAGTCAGACGCATCACCTTGTTTGGAAAGTGCTGGGGATTAGGACCTTGGCTGAACCTACATGCGTGGACTGTGGACTGTATCTTGATATGATTTTTAGCCACATGCATCTACTCTTGGTAGTCATTTGTTTCTCTGGTTAGTCGGATTGAATTCCAATTGCTGTGTGGGATGGAATTTGCAAATCCGCTTGATACAGGGCAACCAAATGCCAGTTGTTTTAGTCTAATCTGCAGTTTGTTGTGCACAGTAGCGTCTGTACATATTGCTAGTATATCGTCACTGTCCAAAGAAAAACAAGTATCTCCAAAATGGCAACTTTACAGAAGAGGACAAAACCTCATTACATTTTAATGTAAGTCAAATTAGTTTTGGAGGGTTTTGGTTGTCAGATGTGTCTTGGAGAGACGGATGCATGTAGACTGCTGAGAAGAGGTGCTACAGTGCAGTGAATGTCTCGTTCCATGTGTGGAAAATGACTCCAAAGCAGATGTTAATGATTTGGCTAAAAGGAGTGACTGCATTTGGGTGTACCATAGTGTGAAGACCATAGTGTGAAGGAAGTAGCTGAATCTGCAGGTGTATGGAAGTGTATGATCATACGGGTCTACCAGCAGTGGCTAAAATCCCAGTCTACAGGGAATTCTCCTCAGAATTGGGCCAGGGAAGGCATCCACCAAATCTAGCCCAACTGTGTAATTGTTTGGTGCAAGAGTGTCTGAACATTGAACTTGTCCAGTACATGCCAAAACCAATCACAGCTGTTATTGGTGCTTGTGGAGGTATTACATTAGGCTATTAGGTATGTTTCAGTCACAGGTGAAAAAGTGAAAAAGATCAGAATTCAGAGTGTGTCCTTCATTACCTTGTAGCTGTAGTAATAGACTGATATGATACTCCGCATGTTTTGACTTTTCTGAATGACTAATCAGCTAGTAAAAATGAGTAAGCGTGCAGCTCCTGCTGTGTGAGCAGATGCATTTGGGAAGTAGTAATAGTGATGAGACAGAAGAAGGTGTTTCCTGTTAGCATCTTTCCCACACACACACACACACACACACACACACACACACACACACACACACAGCTGGTGTGGTGGACTGTACACAGACAGATGCATTGATGCAGTGAATAATTGTTTGATTGGGATTCAAGCTGTGTCCTTCATCCTCAGAGGAAGACAACTCATGTGGAGCCTAGCCCAAATTTCTAACAGGTGCCTGCTTACACACACACACACACACACACACACACACACACACTCCCCCTCTCTCTCTCTTTCAGTGGTGCTGGTACTTATTCTAATCACGTTCTTTGTTAATTTTCTGCAACTGATTGCAGACATATGCCAGCTATGCTGCCATTCCAGACTGCTTTCTGCAAACTGTTAAGACCTCACTGAATGTAAATGTGTGGTGTGTGTGTGTGTGTGTGTGTGTGTTTGTACATTGCTTGTTCTGACTTTGTAGGAAAACCAGAGAACACATACAGAACATCATTCTTACATGGTACTTACACAGTGTGTGGAATTCCCCCATGGTATTTGGAGTGTCCCATGTTGGCTGGCTGCTCCAGGGTTGGCTGCAAAGTGTTTGGTTTAACAGTTCTTCCTCTGGAAATGTGCTTTTCTAATTTAGTAACGAGCTCTTCCACACATTCAATGAGGTTATTCTCCTCTTCTGCCTTCGGTTTGAGTTTTCAGTGGTATCCCAGGCACAGCTGCGGTTGCTAGCAGTGGTGATTCTTGAGTCTGTTGAGGCCCTAGGCCAAAATTCACAGGGGGCAGCTCCAACCAGGGTTCATCATCATTATGTTATAAATAATTTTTTTTTATTTAAAAAGTTCACATTTCTGTTGCTTTCAAAATATGAATATAAATAGCATTATTTTTTTAAATTTCAAAAATATAAAAATATAAATAAACTCATCATTAAAAGAACAGCTGCACCCAAAAGGAAGTGTGGGACTGCAGTGCTACTGGGAAGTAAGATAAAGGTTACCAGGAACAATAAATGATTTTAAATTTAGACTGATATGGACAATATTTATTGAGCTACACATACAGAAGTAGTGTCTCTCAGTATGGCGTTGGGCCTCCATGTTTGCTAACCCAACATACCAGACGTCTCAGCATGGAGTTGTAGAGGTTCCTAATGGTGTCCTGTGATAATCCATCCCATGCAGCTTGAATAACCTCACACAGTTCCTGCAGATGGTGCGGTAGGGGTGGAGGTGGAGTGACACCAGGCCTTCTGGACATGTGACGCGTGATAACAAACTATTCATCTCAGCGCTGACCACGGTGTCTCCACACACGGATTTCGTCTCTGCCAAGACAAAAGTGGGACTCGTCACCGAAGATGACCCGCTGCCATTCTGAGTCACTTTGGTGAGATTTAAGACGTGGTCACCCTGAGGCAGACCAGTGCTGCAGCACTTTGCACACGTAGTTATGTATAGAAGTTTCAGCGCTGCTGGTCAAATGAGAAATTTTGTTGATACTGTGAAATATATTGGGATGTACTAAAACATAAAGTGTAGCCTGCATGGGTAGAATGCTCCTCCCTCTCCCCACGTTACTCTGCACGATGCTAGCTAACCTTCAGAGGAAGCATGTGCTGGCCTTCACCTCCTAGCACTGGTAGCACTGCATGATTGAGGGAGACCTACCAGCTAGCTATGCATGCCCCCACATCCAGACAGGGTGGTAAAACAAACCTGTGTGTGTGTGTGTGTGATGGTGATTACAGGTTTGAGTGTGTGACTGGGCCTCATGTTCAGTTAACCATAAAGAGTCATCTGGTCTTCAGGAGCAGGACAGAGTCTGTAATCAGCAGAACAAAGACCAAAGCATGAGCTGATGTTAATCAATAAACCTCCATTTCCCTTCTGTTTGGAGACCAAATGAGCTGCCGTCCCTTCTCACACACACACAGAGGTGGTGTTATGGGATAATGTAGAGCAGTGGTTCTCAAACCGGTCCCCGGGGACCCCCACATTTTTCCTATATCCTTATGTTATGTGAGTCAGGCTGGAGGAAGAAATGTGGACCGTCTAGGGGCCTCTGAGGGCCGGTTTGAGAATCAGTGCTGTAAACAGTGTAAGTGTTCTTAGCCATCTAAGCTGGAGGAATATGGGGATGAGAGTGTACGGTGGTAGTTTTCATGCTATGAAGGTTGATGGAGAACTGTTGGATGTGTTGTTTGAACAGCTGTATTAGTGACCACTTGAGTCTGTGGGGATGAACTGATGTAAAGAGTATTAGAACAACTCCTGACTAGATACGTGAGTACATGCTCTCCTTTCATAGACCTTTCCGACTACAACTAAAACACACTGATAGTTATGTAGTATTCACTCCCAAATTCAGAGAAGACATTTCCATGTATACTGATCAACAAAAGAATAGCTGCACAAATAGCTGCACCCAGAAGGAATCAAGAGATGCAAATGATTCAAGTTTCATGCTCAACCGTGCATATCACTGTACCTGACTGACCCAACAGCCACGTTTGCGGACATTCAGCGAGCAGTGATGTCCTCCATTTGTCATCCAGTTAGAGCCCGCATTATTGGCAGACAGCCGCACGACGCAGGACTACATGCACGCAGACCGTTACGACGACTGACCTTAACACCACGTCAACGTCACCAAAGACTGCAACGGTGTTGTGTCAGACTGTAATGGAGTGACTCAGAATGGCAGCGGGTCATCTTCAGTGACGAGTCTCACTTTTGTCTTGGTGTGGAGGCATCCTGGTCAGCACCAAGATGAATGGTTTGTTGTCACGTGTCACACGTCCAGAAGGATTATTAACCACGTAGGTGTTTGTCTCTCGCTCTTTCTCTCTCTCTGTACGGGAAATGGTTCACTGGTGTTCAGGTTTGTGAGTTAGTGGGGCTCCTGTGCTGCGGAATGTGTGTGTGTGTGTGTGTGTGTTTAGGGGGTACAGTGTGCAGAGTGTTGACAGCAGGGAGCCCCTAGTCTGCGTGTGACCGTTTAAAGAAATAGTCTAGACTGTTTAAACAGTCAGGAACTGAAGTGCAGCCGATCAGCCGAGACATGTCTGCTGTCTTAAGTTACTTCTTCTCTGTTTCTATTAAATTAGCCTCTATTTCTGTTATATAGGAGGCTGCTCCTGCATATGTCTAGTACATTACATACTTCATATGTACTTCATATGTGCCCGTTTCACTTCCATAACCTGTGGTTAGTAGCTCCTCTGTAACCCCGCTCTGTTCACTCTGATTAATGTAGGTACATGCTTCCTAGTACATATCTAGTACCCTGTTCACTGTTACTGTCTGTGGTTAGTAGCTCCTCTGTAACCCCGCTCTGTTTACTCTGATTAATGTAGGTACATGCTTCCTAGTACATATCTAGTACCCTGCTCACTGTTACTGTCTGTGGTTAGTAGCTCTTCTCTGTTTACTCTGATTAATGTATGTACATATTTCCTAGTACATATCTAGTACCCTGCTCACTGTTATTGTCTCTGGTTAACAGCTCATCTGTAACACTCAGTCTATTTATCCTAATAATGTATGTCTTCCCCTGTGCAATATTCATAGTACCGTGACACTGTAGTTTCCTTCAGGATCAGTAAAGTGTTATCTCATCTCATCTCAGAGAGGCGGAGTCTTAAGGGCAGAGAAGTAAAGATGTTTACTTATACCTGTCTACCTATACTACATTATGTAATTCATTACTTTTTGTGAGCAGCTCAGGTCCTGCACACACACACAAACACAGTGTCCTAACTGAGTGAGTGTGTGGGAGCAGGTGTGTTGTTACGGCTTGTCTCTGTCTGACCTCGCTTAGCAGATTAACCCACAGGTGAGGGGTCAGCACTGAGGAAAAGAATGTGTTACATGTAGTGGAATCTGTATATGTGTGTGTGTGTGTGTGTGTGTGTGTGTGTGTTTCTTTGCTTTTCTTCCTGAATTTGTATGAAAACTACAGAACAAAAACAGGCCTGACTCAGCAGCTGCAGGTTTCACTTCACAAAGAACACAATCAGAGACCGAGAAGTTTTTTTTTGTCCTGTAAAGTTATTATTTTTGGTTCAATAGCAGTGATACACACCAATCAGCCATAACATTACAACCACCTCCTTGTATCTACACTCTTTATCCATCTTATCAGCTCCACTGACCACATAGGAGCACCTTGTACTTCTACAGGTACAGACTGTAGTCCATCTGTTTCTCTGTATACTTTATTACCCTGTTCTTCAATGGTCAGGACCCCCACAGGACCACCACAGAGCAGGTATTATGTAGGTGGTGGATCATTCTCAGCACTGCAGTGACACTGACGTGGTGGTGATGTGTTAGTGTGGTGTGTTACTACCCAGCTAACCGCGTCCACTGATGAAGGACTAGAGGATGACCAACACTGTGCTGTGCAGCAGCAGATGAGCTATCGTCTCTGACTGTACATCTACAAGGTGGACCAGCAAGGTAGGAGTGTCTAATAGAGTGGACAGTGAGTGGACACAGTGTTCAAACACTCCAGCAGCACTGCTGTGTCTGATCCACTCACACCAACACAACACACACTAACACAACACACCACCACGTCAGTGTCACTGCAGTGCTTAGAATGATCCACCACCCACATAATACCTGCTCTGTGGTGGTCCTGTGGGGGTCCTGACTATTGAAGAACAGGGTAATACAGTATACAGAGAAACAGACGAACTATAGTCTGTAGCTGTAGAACTACAGAGTGCTCCTATATGGTCAGTGGAGCTGATACAATGGACAGTGGTTTTAATGTTATGGCTGATGGGTGTATATTATACAAATGAGGCATAGTATGACATATAGACATATTACGGGACATATTAGCATTAAACATTGTTGTTGTCCAAAGAAAAACACGCATCTCCATTTTTCTATAAAATACACATTGGGTATATGTATGTCTCATGTTCTGACAAGGTATGAAAACAAACCTGTGTGTGTGTGTGTGTGGAGGGTGGGGCTGTTTTGGTGACCCCATGTGCTGCAGGCATTGTGTCCTGCGGTGAGTTGAGCTTTGTGTCAGAGGTGAATTGGAGCCTCACTCCATCTTTCTGCTTCATTGCAAATGTTCATTAAGCTGACGGAACGAGGGGATGAGGGGGAAAAAGGACGAGTGCGGGTCCCAGCATGCCTCCCTTCCCCAAGCTCCAAGCTTCTCCTCTCAGGTTCACAGCAGAACGTTTCGGGATCAGTTTACTGAAGCGCACCGAGGAGCAATGAAGTGCTTTCTTCTTCCTCCTGTTTCTGTGGCGGGTGTAAAAGCGCACAGCACTTTTCATGGAAAGAGGACCTGAAAGCTGATGAGTTAGAGTTTTTATGGACTTCACATCCATAATCTCTCCTGCCCTGGAACAGAAGTGAGATACAGGGGTTAGAAGTCACTTAGTGGCAGATTAGTGCTATATAAGGGTTTTGAAAAGTTCAAGAAGGGCGAGAAGGACGGCTTGTAATGGACTGTAGAAAGGGGAACGCAAACAGCTGTATGATTAATGCAACATCAGGGCAAAGATGAAGCTCTTGACCAAGAAGCACTTTACAGTGTCAGAAGTCCTGTAGCTGCCATAGAATGGAGAACTGTGTTTACACTGTCGTAGCTGAATAAGGAGAGTTCAGTACATAGAACTGACATACCGTGAACCTCAAACACTGTAGTTCCTCCTTCAAATCCAAATCCTGCACTTACAAAATCCTAAACAGACTACCCCCAACATTTACATACAACCACAACGGAGCTACAGCAACCAAGATGATGGACCATGTGGAGAAATCCAGCGTTCCAGGCTGGGAAGGGGATGTCGGCACTTTTCATATCCCTTCCCATGGAACCCAACTGTCTTTCTATCTTTATCTTTAAACCAGTTGTTTCCTATTCTCCAGCTTCTTAATCGCATGTTCTGTTCAACCTTCAATTCTACAGATTGTACAGGCACCAGAATGTAACTGCAGTTTCACTCCAGACAGTTTCTCAAACTCTTGGACAATATGGAGCAGCTTCGATCAGCGTTTAACACTGACGAGAATGAAGAGAGGAGCAGCTACACCTTTATTAGCATCACAGCCCCAGCAGCAGCCTGTAAGTAGCAGCCATGCTGTGTGATTGTATCAGATCATCTTAAACTGAGAGTTTCATAGTGAGGAACAACTTTAATCTACTTTGTGTTGATGTCCAGATGGAGTAGCTGGTATAGGTAATGTTAGCTACTAGCAAGCTCCAAGCTAACTAGCATAGCTAACTAAATAGTATGTGGGCAGAGCTTATTTACACAGAGGCACATGTTGTGTGATGATCACAGTGTCTGGCTGTAAACCAGCCAATCAGAGCAGAACAACAAAAAGGGAAAACAGCTCGTTTTAGCTCAAATTAAATAGCAGTAATTTAACAAGTGTCCCATCAGAAATAACAGCTTTGCTGTTTTGTCAGAGTCTACTAATAAGAGAAATTAATAATAATGTAGAAATAATAAACTGTCTAGTGTTGAATGTGGAGATGTGATTTCCTTCAAAACAAATTCAACATGTTTTGAACATTGTGGTGAATAACATTGTAGCACACGCATGTTTTATCCTGCACGCTAACTGTTTCTCACACATATCACTGTCAGCTCCAGCCTCAGATGACAAACTAAACTAATTTAACACACACACACACACACACACACACACACACACACAAACATCAGCATCAGCATCCAACTAAATGTCACATTTGTTAAAGTGCCCATCCTGCCATTGTACCTGCAATCACCAAAGATAGCCTTTTCATCATCACAGAGTGAGTGTGTGTGTGTGTGTGTGTGTGTGTGTGTGTGTGTGTGTGTGTGTGTGTGTGTGTGTGTTCCTGTATTTGAATCTTTGCTTTGGGGGTGACCCCCTTGTGCAGCAATAACTGCAGCTAATCATTTCTGGTAACTGTTGCCTGCAAATGAGCTTGGACACACTTTAGCCATTTCTTTGTATGGAACACCGTCAGCACCAGCATGGTGGTGGGCTTCATCACATGAACTGCTGACTTCAGGACTTTGAATTGGCCATCTCTAAACCTTTAATTTTCTTCTTCTTTAAACATTCTGTGGCAGAATGACTTGCGTGCTTTCGGTTGTTTTCTTCCTGCATGGCCCAGATTCTCTTGAGGTTAAATTCACGGACCACGGTCCTTTAGAATTGCTGGTATAATTCAGAATTCATTGTTTCTCAATGATGGTGTGCCGTCCAGGCTCAAATGCAGCAAAACTGGCCCAAAACTGGATACCACAGTGTTTTCCTTTCTCCAAACATGACGCTCCTTATTTATACCAAAATGTTCTATTTTGGTCTCATCCATCCACGGGCAGACGGGCAGCAGTGTACTTTTTTGGAGAGCACTCATGGCAACTCTGCCATGCATACCATTGTTGTTCAGTGCTCTCCTGATGGTGAACTCATGAACATTAGCATTAGCTACTGTGACTGTAAGGCCTTTAGTTGCTTAGAAGTTACCTTGTGTTCCTTTGTGACCTTGCTGGCTATTATAGCCCTTGCTCTTGGAGTGATCTTTGCTGGTAGACCACTCCTGTGGAAGGTAATGGTGGTCTTGGATTTCCTCCATTTGTACACAGCCTGTCTGACTGTGGATGGTGGAGTCCAAACTCTTTAGAGGTGGTTTTGTAACCCTTTCACTGTTCTATTAATGCCACAGGGGGGCACCTGATTATCATCGCATTGATTGAAAACATCAACTCTTAATATCAGAATCAAATTATCTGCTATTCCTAGAGGTTCACGTACTGTTGTCACTCATCAATGTGATATTTAATACATGTAATATTGGCTCATTTTCCTCAATAAATAAATGACTATGTATGTTTTTGTGTCATTTGTTTAATTGGGGTCTCTTAATCTACATTTAGGACGTGTGTGAAAATCTGATTATGTTTTTGCAGTGCTATTGGGAAGGAAGATAAAGGTTAGCGGGAACAATAAATGATGATACATTTAGACTGATATGATCAATATTTATTGATCTACACATACAGAAGTAGTGTCTCTCAGTATGGCGTCGGGCCGCCATGTTTGCTAACGGAGTGTAGAGGTTCCTAATGGTGTCCTGTGATAATCCATCCCATGCAGCTTGAATATCTTCACACAGTTCCTGCAGATGGTGCGGTAGGGGTGGAGGTGAAGTGACACCAGGCCTTCTGGACGTGTGACGTGTGACAACAAACCGTTCATCTTGGCGCTGACCACGGTGCCTCCACACAGGGATTCGTTGGTCGTCTCCACCGAGACAAAAGCGGGGCTCATCACTGAAGATGACCTGCTGCCATTCTGTCACTCCATGACAGTCTGGCACGACACCATTGCAGTCTTTGATGACAGTGACGTGGTGTTAAGGACAGTCGTCGTAACGGTCTGTGTGCATGTAGTCCTGCGTCGTGCAGCTGCCTGCCAATGGTGCTGGCACTAACAGGATGACTCATGGAGGCATCACTGCTCACTGAATGTCCGCAATCATGGCTGTTGGGTCAGTAAAACATGATTTGCATGTGGTTGCATGTTTGCATTTGCAGCCAAATTAGTTTAATATTAATGCAAATATGAATATTAGTAGTGTATACAGTGATATAATAAGTGTATTTGAGTAAATGCGTGTGTGTGTATGTGTGTGTATGTGTGTGTTTGTGTGTGTGTGTGTGTGTGTGTGTGCACGCATGCATGTACTAAACAATACCTGACCAGATTTATGGCAGTGCTATGGTGCATCATCTGCATCATGCTGGTTAAAATAGACTGCACTAGTGCTCTTATTGTTCTCCCATTGTTCTGCTCATTATCAGGCTTCCACCCGCACAGCACCAGCTCTGTGTGCGTGTGGGTGGTTGAGAATGGAAGGTGGGGTGACTGAACAAGACCTTGACAACCACTGACCATCACACACAGACAAACACCCTCAGAATATAAGCACACTTAACGGAGGATGCCCAATCAGCCGCAGACCCACTGCAGGAAGCAACCGCTGCCTTAAGACTCACAGAGGAAAACAACATCCTGGAGAAAAGAGAGACACAGATCTGCACCAGGCACCTTTGACTTCACTTTAGGCTATGTTCAGTTGCATGTTTACTCTGGGGTGAAGCTCATAAATTAAAGCAATATGCAAAATAATAGCTTTAATACAGCTTGAGGATTGGCTAACGCGACTAAACGACTATTAAATGCATTTAAATGTCTATTAAATATGAAAACCTACATGTTTCTGTTTATGAACAACTTTAAATACATTTAGAAATTTTATATTAGATGCATTTAGTTATGCTTGGAAAAGACAACTTCAGTTGCGCTTAAGTGGGTTTAAATATGTCACAGATACCCTTTAGAGTTGATACCCCTGAGTTCTATACCAGTGTTGCTTAACCCTGGTCCTGGAGGCACCCTGCCCTGCACACTGTACTGGATCCCCCCCCCCATCTCTCTCTGGAAGGGTGCATTAATGAGCTGGTAAGTTGAATCAAGTGTGTTAGGATCAGGGAAAGCTCTACAATGTGCAGGGCAGGGTGCCTCCAGGACCAGGGTTGGGAAACACTGTACTATACTACTATAGTTGAGTTAAAACTCACCTGTGACTGCAATGTACCTAATAGTGTGTAACACCTCCACGAGCACCAATAACAGCTGTGATTGGATTTGGCATGGACTGGACAAGTTTCTGGATGTAGGCCACATCAATGTTCAGACACTCTTGCATCAATGAATTGCGCAGTTGGACCAGATTTGGTGGATGTCCCAACTGCACAATTCCGAGGAGAATTCCCTGTAGACTGGGATTTTAGCCACTGCTGGTAGTCCCATATGACCGTACGCTTCCATACACCTGCAGAGTCAGCTACTTCCTTCACACTATGGTCTGCAGTCACTCCTTTAACCAATCATTAACATCCGCTTTGGAGCTATTTTCCACACATGGAACTAGACATTCACTGCACTGTAGCACCTCTTGTCAATCTGTGGATCCCGTCACTCACACCCCGCAGGTGTTTATGGCCCCGTCATCCTCGTGCAGCGCCATCTGCTGGAGCCTGAAGCTACTACCACCTTACACACACACAAGGTGACTAATGTTTTGACTGGTGAGCTTATATGGTTATGGTTATATGTTTCAACTAAAATGCGCTCACTCACTCACTGCACTTGGTCAGACAGAACCATAGAGCGCTTAACCAGCATTATCTGCACACACAACAGCAGACCGGCTTTCATCTGTCAGCACACCGTGCAGCCACCAGAGCATCACATGTCGGTGTAATTAGCTGAGGAGTGACTGAAGATCCTCTCCTGATGTGTTTTAGATCATGTTCTATGTTATGTAGCTGACTGTTCTTTAGTGGGTTTTTAACAGGCTACACTTTCAGTTAATAATTTCAGTTAGCGGTGTCAGAACTTCAGCAGTGTTGGGCTAATGCTCAGTAATGTACACTGTAATGAAAGTAGCTTTACCTGTTAGTGTTTAGTGTCTGCCTGTAAAGTCTGAGTTTCTTTGCCCTGTCGCTTTATTATCTGGAGCTCATATGAATAAACATGTTAATGCAGCAAGGACACACACACATGGACACACACTCACAGGGACACACACACACAGGGACACACACACACACATAGACAGTGACCTTATAAAGCTAATAAACCCACAAAAATCAGTTAGTAACTTTTAGTTTTAGATACTGTAAAAAGTAGTTTCTATATTTCATTCTTTCTTTCTTTCTTTATCTCTCTCTTCTTTTTATTTAACGTTCCCTGTTTCTCACACACACACACACACACAGACTCACACAGACACATACTCAGATACAGAGAGACAGACATACACACATACAGATGCACACACACAGACACAAAGAGAGAGAGACACACACACACAGACACACACACACACACACACACACAGACAGACACACACAGGGTTGTAATATGAGTTCCTGCAGTTTAAGTGACTCTGAGGCTTTAGGTTTAAAGCTGCCTGTTAAACTGAGCGTAGCGCCGCACGTTAGCTTCAGAAGAGCCTGCAGGCGGAGATTAACAACGGAGGAAAAACAGAGACAGGGAGTAAACGAGAGTACACTTAATCTCTCTCCCTCACTCTGTCTGTCTCTCTCACACACACCTTCTAATTTACCTTTTCTTTCTCTATCTTTCTGTTTCTCTATCACTCGTTCTTTTTGTCTTTCTTTCTTTTTCATTCTTTCTTTCTTTCTTTCTTTTTTCTTTCTTTCATTCTTTCATTTTCTATTACTTTATTTTATCTGTTTCTTTCTATCACTTTGTTTCTTTCTTTCTTTCTTTTTCTTCTTTATCTTTGTATGTCTCTTACCTTCTTTCTTTCTTTTTTTTCTTTGGGCGTGCTTATCCTCCCTCCCCATCTGTCTTTATCCCTCTCTCTCTCTGAGAGACAGATTCTAGAGATTTGGCTACAGACTTGCGCTCTCTGAGTGCTGTAAATATTACTCATCTGAGAGCATATTTAACATATCTGAGGTTGGACTGTATGTCCAGATGTATCAGCACACTCCTTCATATTACTGAGTTCAGCTACTTTAAGGTTCATCAGCTGACACAGGAGCTGCACACATTCAGCCTGTATAATTGCCATAGAAGACCAATAGAATGGGACCCTCTGGAGCCACAAATTAGTCTATGGTCACCATGTCCAGTGGCCAGCTTTGACTAGAGAGGGTATAAAGGCCCCCAGCATTGGGCTGTGGGGTTCTCTGGAGTGATGGAGCTCCATCCACAACATTTGGGATGAGCTGGAGTGATCCAGCACTGATTACCCAGGATCAGTACCCCACTAATGCTCTTGTGGATGAAAGCAATCAACTCATCACAGCAATGTTCTAACATCTAATGTAGCTCCTACAGCTACTGAGCTATCTCATCCCTCACAGTGGGAGGAGTCAGATCTGCATGTGTGGTTTATGGAGCTGACAGGTATGCTGCAGCTGTCTCATAAGGAGATCAGACGCAGCTGCTGCAGTGTTCTCCTCAAACCTTCTAAGGTCCATTTTTGACACCACACATGGCGTCCGGTGTTGTCAGGATCGTTTCTTGCTATAAGCAGTATAAGCAGTTGTTTAGGGGTTTGTGAGCCACAGTGGGCCCCAAATGTGTCTATCATTATAATTACTGTC
>CM067484.1:32756569-32781138 GCA_034552555.1 Semaprochilodus insignis
GCGTTCGGTTAATGGTTTGCAAGCGGTCTCATTTTGATGCTTGTGTTTTCAGATCTTGCAGCGCGTTTGGCTAATGTTGTGCAAGTCGTGTCATTTTGATGCTTGTGTTTTGAGACTTTGCAGCGCGTTTTTAACTTGCAGTGCGTTGGGCTTTCTCGGCCACCGTACTGCAGTAACTGAGTAAAGGGAATTGGTTAGA
Source organism: Semaprochilodus insignis (assembly GCA_034552555.1). Taxonomy (NCBI): domain Eukaryota; kingdom Metazoa; phylum Chordata; class Actinopteri; order Characiformes; family Prochilodontidae; genus Semaprochilodus; species Semaprochilodus insignis. The sequence goes on from CM067484.1 coordinate 32,756,769, forward strand.
TAACCGTTAGTTCCAACCACCCAGTCTGACTGGTTGATTACTACTCGACTCTAGAGAGTGCGGTTTTGAGGGAAGAATTTAAACAGAGGAGAATGAAGGAGTTGAAGCCAAATGTGGAAAGCTTGGAATCCACCTGTCACTCAAACAGAGAACCAGCTTCTATTACAGCCTGCACACACACTTGACACGCAGTAGTAGCCACGTTTAGTGTTGTAGTAAAGTCCATGGTGAAGAAAGTTTTGACAGATTGCAAAAACATACTTGTGTTGTCATTGCCGTTTAATAGAAACAACCGCGTGTGTGGACAAGCCACACACGTACATGGTAGTAGCTGTTCAGTGGGAACCAGCAGGGGTTATGAAATACATCATCCTCGAGGGAACTCTTGTCTGCCAGTTTAGGAACATGTTCTCAGAATACAGCAGCATATATTTCTGGAATTCTGTTTGTGTAAGTGTCTTGGTATATTTCTGCTATTTTGACATCATGTTTGCACTGGTTCCTATCTTTTCTATATAGAGCGTTTGGTTTAATGTATTCTTAGTCTGGTATTCACATCAACATACACAGTCTTGCCATTAGAAACTCCTCTCCTGAAGCTCCAACTTGCTGGTGTACAGTTGGCGACTGTAGCTCATCTGCTGATACTCAGTTTGCATCAGCCATCCTGTATCACTTCATCAGTAGTTGGTTTCTGACCACAGAGTCATACCATAAGGCTGGATATTTTAAGGTAAGTATTTCTAATAAAGCGGCTAGTGAGTCGAGGTATATGGTAGGTGTTTCTAATAAAGTGGCCAGTGAGTGGAAGTACAAGATGGGAGTTTCTAATAAGGTGGCCATTATGTGGAAGTACATAGAGGGTGTTTCTAATAAAGTGGCCAGTGAGTGGAAGTACAAGGTGGGAGTTTCTAATAAGGTGGCCATTATGTGGAAGTACATAGAGGGTGTTTCTAATAAAGTGGCCAGTGAGTGGAAGTACAAGGTGGGTGTTTCTAATAAAGTGGCCAGTGAGTGGAAGTACAAGGTGGGAGTTTCTAATAAAGTGGCCAGTGAGTGGAAGTGCAAGGTGGGAGTTTCTAATGAAGTGGCCAGTGAGTGGAAGTACAAGGTGGGAGTTTCTAATACCCTTGAGGTGTTTCAAATTCCTCCCAAACAGCTTCTCCCTCACTCGATCCTTTCTGTATCTGATTTGAACCGTCGGGCCACTGAGTGCTCTCTGAGATTCCACTTGCATGGGGGCCACCTAAAACAACATCCTTAATGTCCTGCCCAAGCATGAAGCTGATGGCTGTTCAGCTCCTGGGGTGAAGCTCTTGCCCTCTGGGCCATTACTGATGGCTCTTGCTCTGGTTAATACACTATTTTGTGAGTTATAGTGTTGAATGACAAAGAATGTAGCACAATCAGCAGATCAACCTGGTCTGAACTGCCACTTTATTCAAGGCTTCTTTACAATCACACTCAGCAGAAAATGATACAGAAGCCCCAAAACTTAATTATAATATCTTTTTTAATGTATTTAATGAGTCCAACCTTTTTTATTGAAGCTTCTACTCTTTCCCAGAGACTAAAGAAATCTGGAGGGATGTTTTTTCAAATCTCCAAAGTTCAGTCGTACAAGTTTTCTGCATCTTCTGCTTTTCAAGATCCAAGTAATCCCAAACGCATTCTGTGATGTTGAGGTCGGAACTCTGGGGTGGTCAGTTCATCGCTCTGACCTGTTTGATTGATTGATTATTTTATAAATACAGTATATATGAATTTTGATTTTAATGCCCCCAGCTAAGTTAGTGCAGTGGTTTACCAGAGTGTTTGGCACGTTTCCTTTTATTAAGGAGCTGAGGATGTTGTTCTGCACGTAGAAATTTTTCAGCTCTGTTGAATGTTGTCCCTTTTGCTGGTAAAGGTCTGGATGGTCTGTTTAATCTTTGACTTGGAGAATGTAAGATCAATTTGGATCAACATGGATTCAGCTGACCACAACACACATTTACACTGTCTTTCAGACGATCTGAGATGAGTTGGAGCCCAGAGAACTCGGCGGCGCTCTGTATAGAGTTTGTTTGTTTTTTCTTCCTATGTAGTAGAGTTTTAAGTTTCTTGATGTGGCAGTGGACTTTGCTTAGTAACAACAGTGTTCTGAAGTAAATCCATGTGGCTAAATGTAATATGGTAGCAAGATGTTTTCTCATGTAGTGCTGTCTGAGGGCTCAACAGTTGCACACAACAGTGGTTTCCAGCCTTTCCTGAATCTTTTCACAGTATCATGTACGGTAGGTGTGAAAGACCTAAATTCGTTGCAGTCTTGAGTTGGGAACTTTCCACGATCCTTCTTTGCTTGCCAAGACTGAGCCTTTGGATTCTTTGAGAATTAAAAAATGACAGATTTTTGTTTGTATAGCATTTTACAAAATGTCCCCACTTGTAAACAGGGTTTAACCAGATGTTATTCAGATGATGGACTATCTCAGCACAGCAGTGACACTGACATGGTAGCACGGATGTCTGTGGTAAAGCTTTGGCCAAACTTTTGTTTTCCATGGGATTTAGGTCCAGATGTGGCTAAATTCCAGGCCCCCCTGCCCCCCAGGAAAGTGGTATGTAGGTGGCTTTCAGCTCTTTTCCCTGCTGTTTGTGAATGTGTGTGTCCCTCCGTTCTCTCTAATCCCTCTCATTATCCATTCCAGCCTCTCATCACCTTTATCTTCTACTTTTTTCCTGCTTTCCCTGTTTTCCTGTCTTGTGTTTTTCCTCACACTTCCTCCCTCTTTTTCTCTTCGTCTGCCTTATTCCCTCCGTCCATCCCTCCAACTGACCGGCAGTGTCCAGCCTGCTCATAAGCACTGTCAATGTCTCGGATAATGAAGTCGTGTCTGCTGTGTTTTCTGTTTAAAGGTCAGTGAATACACACATAGTTGGCTTCTTCACTTCCTGCTGCTGTAGCTTTTGGGAACAGGGAACGGGTTTATTTTTAAAAAAGAACAAAACTCTAATTAAATCTCTTAGCTCTGATTCTGAAACCTGATTGGCTGAGCCATGGAAGTGGTTGTAAAACATTATCACACACTACACACACATATCTGTTGACCATCACACTCTACAGTTAATGGAGGCTTAAAGTCACTGGACCGAGCCTCTGCTGGTTTATAGCTCTGTGTGCTGCAGTTCAGTTCCTCACTCTCAGTAACTCCAGTAGATACAGTGGTGCTCTCTGCTGTCTGCTCTCTGTTTCAGCCTTATTATAGCTTTACAGCCTCCTCTTTTTCCACCATTGATCTCTCTTTCATTCCTCCTTTCATGCATTTAAAGCACCTCAATGTTTTTAGTGTTATTTATTATTTATTTTCTTATTTTATTAATGTTTCCCTTTGTTCGTTCTTTCTTTCTTTTGGTTAATTCCTGCATTTATTTCATTCTATTTATTCCTTGATTCATTGCATTTTTTTCTTTCTTTTCTTTCTATTTTCTTGTTTCCATCTTTACATTTTGTTTCTTTCTTTTATTCTTTCTTCATTTATTTTTTTACTTTCTTCCTTCTTCTTTTCTTTCTTTTTTCTTTCTCCTTCCTTCCTTTAGTTATTTTGCTTAATTTTTTACTTTTTACTTTTTTCTTTTGTCTCTCTTTTGTCTCTTTTATTTTTATTTTTGTCTTCCCTCCTTTTATTTGTTTTTCTTCTTTCTTTCCTTCCTACTTCCTTCTTTTTTCTTTCTGTCTTTTTCTTCAGCCCATCATCGTTCTTTCTTCTTTCATTCCTTCCTTTATTTCTTCCTATTTATTTAGTTATTCCTCAGTTTTTTTCTTCTTTCTTATCTTTTTGTTTTTTTCCTTCCTTTTCTTTTCCGTTTCTTCCTCTTTCCCTTTATTACTTCTTGTCCCTTCCTTGTATTTATTTATTTTTTCTTTTTTTATTACATTAAGTCTTATCTTCATTTTATTGCAATAACTTTAACAGAACAGGAAATTCAAAATATTCACTTACCATCTTGGAATAATTGCATTCGCTCCAAATAATGACTTATTTTGAGACTTATTTCATTATTTCAACATAGTAATTCAAAAGCTGATCTTTAAATAATACAAAGTAATGGCCAGAATAAACTTCTGAAGTCAGTTATTATGGTCAGAATAATGCTGGTCAGTCTTTAACCTGGTCGAGTTACTAGTTTGCCCAAGAGGTTTATTATATTGCACGGGTTTTATAACGATCACAAATTCAGTTACGACATATGACAATATAAACTCAACGCTGGATTAGCTGTACGGTCTTAGTATCAGTATGAGTCAGTGTGTATATGTGTGGACTTCTAGTATAAATATGTGTCTCCTGTAGTGCTTACAGTATTTACATTATCAGCCAAAACTTACAGAGCACTTACACTCTCCACATACAGATCAACATCACCGCTAGCGCAAAACACCCACCCACACACACACTCCCTCAGACACGATCCATACGTCGTCTTCTGTTCTGTCCTGAATGCAGGATCTGCTGCTTTGACTGTTCAGGGGGCAGAGGTCAGAGGGGAGAGAGAGAGAGGTGAGGTCAAAGGTCACAGAGCCCCTGCTGTGAGCAAGGAAACACCTTGTGGACTCGGCTTTCTTCCTGAATTAATTTCCAAACACATGTAGACACGCTCACCCAAACACATGGTCACTAACAAGGAGCTACAACAGGAAAGACCTTCACTACAGATGAAAGACAGAGAGAGCGAGGGATCAAGTTGGAAAGGAGGAGATTAAAAAACCAAATGTGCATCACTGCCTACCTCCATTAACCCCTTACCATTCTCTTTGTTAATCCTAAGATCAAGGTCAATTGCTTAGTATTGCAGGTACTTATTTGCTTGCTAATTACAAACAATGGAAGTAGAAATTCCTCATTAATGCGTTTACCTTGATTTGTGGAACATTCCAACCTTGTTGCTACCAAACCCAATAACTTTATTGGGTTTTATATACATAAATAAGCTCACCGGACCAAAGAATGAGTCACCATGCGTGTTTAAGGTGGTAATAACTTCAGGCTCCTGCAGATGGCGCTGCACGAGGATGATGGCTCTATAACTACCTGTGGAGTGTGAGTGACGGGATCCATAGATTGAGAAGAGGTGGTACAGTGCAGTGAATGTCTCGTTCCATGTGTGGAAAATGGCTCCAAAGCAGATGTTAATGATTGGCTAAAAGGAGTGACTGCATTTGGGCGTGCCAAAGACCATAGTGTGAAGGAAGTAGCTGAATCTGCAGGTGTATGGAAGTGTACGGTCATACGGGTCTACCAGCGGTAGCTAAAATCCCAGTCTACAGGGAATTCTCCTCGGAATCATGCCAGGGAAGGCATCCACCAAATCTGTCCCAACAACACAATTCATTGATGTAAGAGTGTGTGAACATTGATGTGGCCTACATCCAGAAACTTGTCCAGTCCATGCCAAATCCAGTCAGAGCTGTTATTGGTGCTCGTGGAGGTATTACACACTATTGGGTAGACTTCAGTCACAAGTGACTCAAACTTAAGACCAGGAGGACTAGAGGATCGGTGTCTCAGTGTCAGTTTTCATATATATGTGTGTGTATATATATGTATATATGCACACACACACCAGTAGTCCCTACCATCCAACCAACATCCCCTACACGCTACAGGACAATTGTTTCCAGAGGGCCAAGTGAGCAAATTTTTTTTATTACTAGCATTTTGTGTTTACTTCTTCCCAATATTAAAAGTAGTGTGATGATATGAAACATATAGGTGTGACAAATATGCATATAGAGAAGAAAACGAGAAGGGGGCAAACACTATTCACAGCACTGTATTTACAGAAATTTGATACGGTACACATGTAAACAGTAATAAGTGACAGAACTGAAGTAACACTGAAGTACAGATACTTATCTATGTACAGTAACAAAGTTTACTTGCTGTATTTATTGGTGTTTATTACGTTGATGGTTATTGTACAGTTAAGTTCAATTTGAAAGGCTACATATCGTGTTTATATTGGATTGCATATAGCTCAGCTAAATCTCGGGCCATGGAAGTTTTTTTGGGAGACAAGCTGCAAAAGGTTGGAAACTCCTGCTATACCCCTTTGCCATCTGCTGCAAAACTAATGCATGAGTCAAGAGAGTGAAGGGATTGCAGTGTGGACCCTCATGCAGACCCTTAGAGTTTAAAGGGTGAATGTGCAGCAGTTACTGGCAATAGTATTGCAGGAGTAAAAGGAGGAGCTTGGTTTGAAGTTTGATTAGAATTGTTTCCCCCTAGTTTTGTGTGATCTAGGACCAGTCGAGTTTCCACAGCGATGTGAAGCCAGAGGGCTGAAGTCAAACACATTCAGCTCCTCATCATCACATCATTAAGGTCGAAAAGGACTCAAAGAGCCACATTAAAGCACTGTTAACAGCTCAGAAGAGAGAGATGTTAAACGGCTTTGTTTTTCATGCTCGTCTTGGCAAGTGTTCCGTGAGGAAAGCAGATAAGGAGCAAGCAGAAAGGCGTCTCTCTTAGGAACAGAAACACTGTCTCCAAACACACACGCCGGCCACTGTTTGTCTGCTGTTTGGGTTGTGATAGACAGAATCTCATTGTTCAGGATGATTCGGCGGCCGGCGCTGACAGATTACTGGCACACACACACACACGTGCAGCACTGATTGGGATACGTGTGTGTGTGTGTGTGTGTGTGTGTGTGTGTGTGTGTGCGGTAGCATGCGTTGTGTGAATGTTTGTGTACCAGCCTCTTCTGGAGGGTGTGCATGCTTACAAAATGTACCACTAATGTTTCTGATGTTGTAGCAAGAGTGAGTCAAATGAATCAAATTAATGAGTCAAATGAATGAATCAAATCTCTCCTGCTCTCTCTCTCTCTCAGGCAAAGGGTGATGTGCGATCTCTCCCGTGTTATCAGTGTGATCAGATCAGGTCGGGGGTGGTAGGCGCCTGCCCTCCTGTCTGCGGCTCCAGACCCAGCTCTGTCTGCAAGGAGAACTCCAGAGCTCCAGGACCTTCAAACAAAGTATTGAATTTAGTACTACTCACTACTGAGACAGCAGTACAACTAAAGCATGACTCTTTTTGCACATTTAACTGCAAAATTAAATATGATATTTTCATTTTAATGTGTTTGAAGGATCAAGTGAGCTACATTCTGTGCATTTGTGGTGTAGCTTAAAGCAATGTTTCAGGAAAGAAAGTCTAATGTAACACAGTTTTCAGTTTATTCCAGATGGAGTCTACCAGGTGAGTCATGTTTGAAGCCCAAATTTTGCTTCTTCAGCTTACAACTGTAGCAGCAAGGCTTCATTGCTAACAGACAATAGAGCCCAGTCCATGATATATATATATCAATAGTATTGATACTATACATGAATAGTCACCCAAATAGCATGAATCGTTTCAGTACAAATACATCATTTCAGCTGCATCCGGATGTTCATTAAAGTGGTGCAGACTTGACAGTGTGGTTTAACTTAAGTCTTGCTATGTGAAGTCCTGTCCTGATGTTGTCTAAAATGGTTGCCCGTAGTGCTGAAGATGTGTTAATGTTTGTAGCACAGTTTTAGGGGGGTCTCCATGACCTTAATGAAGACTTAGAAGTGGTTTGTGAGATGTTTTGAGGATGTATATTTGCAGAAACCATTTAGGCTATTTGGGTGACTATTGAATTCTAGTGTTTGTTAGCATCGTTAGCCTCATAGCCCCAGTGCTAAACTAAAGAAGTAAAGATAGGACTCCACACATGACGTGGCTGATTGATTACTTTTAGAGTAAGGAGAAAAATGTATGTTTGATTTTTTTCACCAGAATATTCCCCAAAATAAGTAGCTAGTAGCTGAATCACGTGTTTGCCAGTAATAATCTTTCGGCAATGGAAAAAAAGGAAAGCAATCATTCACTGACTACCATAAACCCAAAATAACAGATTAATGAAATCAGATTAAGAAGTGTAGAGTTCTGAGTATTTAGAGTAGATTATTGCTGTTGCTTTTCTATACCATTCAGCTAATTTGAAATAAAATCAATTACGCCATGCTTTTGTTACCGCTGGTGGTAACTGTGCTTTCTAAGGGTGAAAGTGTTGTTTCCAAACAAACCGATTTATATTTGCCATGGATTTCATTGACTGTGCTGCATGCCCACCTCTGAAGAACATCAAAAAGGAGAATTAGTCTGCTAAGCCAAACTCAAATCAACATAAATCACTGCCTTTTAAATCTCTGTGAATTAACTCACTTGCATAAGACAACAGACAGACGGTGATCTAAGCACGTTTGTGTGTAGAGGGTGTAGAGTAGCACAGGGGTGTGATTTTATCTGGCTGAGGCCGACCTTGCTCTTTAGCATTCCCAACTCAAGCACCCAGACTTTACAACAGACTGAAACACGCACACACATACCATCTCTGCTGTTGCCCGAGGTGGGAAAAGCACTGAAAATCCTTACCTACGTGTACAAGCGGGATACTGTAGTGATCATTCAAATGCAGTAAAAAAAATCAGCAATGCAAAAAATGCATTGGCTGGTCACCAGCTAAACCAGCATAGGCTTATGTTGTGTTTTGGATGCTGGCAGGCTGAGCTTAGCCCTCAAAGTTAACCCATTCGCTAATCTTGGGTATAAGTTTTCAGTGGTTAAATATGCTAGCTAAGCATTTGGAGCTCTTATGATGCATTTTACTTAACTCAGATTAGGTATTACGTCAGTTCTGACGTTGAGTTACAATGAAGGGAAAAACATGGAAACATCCACAAAAGCACTAACTGTTAGCAACAAGCTAGCGAACTAACATTATTGATAAGAGCAATGCTCAGTTACCTTTTCAAAACTGCCAAATTTGTGGTCATTGTTTCATCTAATTAGCCTAAAAGCTTGTTATGTGTCATGTGTCTAAAGGTATGTTTATATTTGCCTTACCACAAGAAACTCCAACGGTTTCCATAAGCGAACGCATTATAGCTTACCTTGGCTGTTAGCTTACAGTGGTTAACTATGCTAGCATGGCATTTATAGCTTTTATGCTGCATTTGACTTAACTCAAATTTGGCATTACATTGGTTTCGATCTTGCCTTTGAGTTGCAATGAGGAGACAAACATGGATGCCTCCATTAAAGCAGTAATTGTTAGCAACAAGCCAGCCAATTTAGGTTAATGATATGAGTGGTGTTCAGTTACCTTCACAAAACAGCCAGATTTGTGGGCAGTGTTATAGAGGAAATAACTACAGGGTCTAATAGAGTCTATTGGTCCAAATCTAATCTCATTTAAGAGAAGATAATTGGTACTGTATTACTGTGAAATGTGTCACTAGCCATGTTGCTATGATGTCTGAACCCTAGAGCTAGTGACATTTTCATGGCTTTCCCAGTAGGGTCCAATTGAAGGTATGATTTTGTTTTGCTTTTTTCCTGGTTGGCATCGGAAGCTGGTTGGCATCGAAGCTGGTTGCATCTTTTACATTTTGCACATTGTTTCATCTAATTAGCATGCAAGCTTATTTGCAAGTTCTAACTCAAATAGAGTTGTGTTTATGTTTGCCCTACCAAGAGAAAGTCCAAAGGTTTCCGTAAGCTAATTCATTAGCTTACCTTGAATGCTAGCTTAGATTAGCCAAGTTAGCTCAACTCACAATTAAACACGAACAGCAAGAAGTGGCTATAGTTTTCAACATCAAATTCGTCCACAATATCTTCTAATTCTCCTTTACAAGCTGAAAGGTGCTGTGTTTCCTGAGTGGAGTCAAATACCTGATGAGAAATACCCCAAACAAAAGGTGCTACGATGTAGCTGTTCTCTAAAAAGAGCCATCCCAGTAAACAATGGTGGTCTGTGGACGACTAAAATGTGTTTAAATATAGTCAGATACGTGATTTCAACGTTGTTTCAACGGTTCAAACGGTTCAAATGTTTACTGGGATATCAGAGAAATATCTGAAGTCTGAAGGGTGGGAATGTGTTTTGAAATGTCTTTTGAACCCCACTCCCGTCGTCTCAGTTTCTTGGCCTGAGTCTCACCCCACCCCAGGCCTATTCAGGTGACGCCCAGAAAACACCCTCAAACTCTCTCTCGCACTCACACACACACGCACACTTTCCAGATGCCACTGTGTGATTTGTTGGGTTCAGGGTTTCACAAATCAAGCCATGAGGTCAGATCAGACCTGTCTGCTGGCTCTGACAGCTTTATGCTTTAAACAGCCTCCGAGCTATAGCTCACCTAGCCCTGCCTGCTTCAGTCATGCTAATACCTCTGCTGTGTGTACTGAGGTGACTCTTTCAGGATCGCATGATCGCACCCAGAAAGAGCATTTTGACATCGTGGGGACATTTGATTGAACAGACAAAAACTGAAGCTTTTATTAGACCTATTAAATAACAAGATTTGATTTTGCTCTGTGAAAACATTCAATTTAAGCAAACTTGCGTTTTATCTACATGTACTCACAGTCAAGCAAGACATTTGGTCTGGAATTAGCTTCTTTAGTTCGGCAGTGAAATGACAAAGCTAATGTGCTAACAAGCATGTCCTATCAGTAAGCATCATATAAACTATACAGTACATGAATCACCAGACACTCGTCTCAAATCAACCAATCACATTTTGATTCCCTGGTGGGTGGGAACAATTTCAAGAGACTGTAAGCCATCTGGAAGTTGTAGATACATCACTGACTGTGAGTACAAGTGGTAGCCTGTCCAGTGTGTTTCAATCAGAGATGGGAAACGTGTCAGGCTTCTTCTTCTACTTCCTCTTCTTCTTGGTTGAGAGATTTTGTACACTAACTCGTCCCGCGGTTTTCGAGATGTCGACACCGTTCCAACTCTGAAATGTTCCATCTGATCGGGAATGGTGTGCTTGTGTACAGCTTTTTGATGTGACTTATGGCTGTTGAAAAAAATTAAGAATTTTCCAAAAAATAGGAAAATGTTGATTTTTTTTCCCATGAAGAATGAAGGGAGTGGAAAAGTACACGCCCATGTACTGTACTTCTGCTCGACCGACAGACACCGTTTCGCATACACTATTTCAGGGCAGTCCCCCGAGCACGAATTCAATGTTGGTCTGACACGCACTAGTCTGTTTATCTTGTTTTCCATCCCTTGTTTCTACCATAGTGTCTTATTGATTTTCACCCCCATTTAAACCCTATTGTTTCCTTTAACCTACAGCCACCAAACTTGCGTGTACTCACTACAGTTCCAGACAGGTAGGCAGATCCACAAACTCTAATCCACAGCCACACTGACCCGAGAGTCATACTGACTTGATTTTGAGTTGTTTGATTAGTATGGGGGGAGGAAGGAGGTACATTTGGACGGGTACCATGGACGACCATTGTTTACTGGCTAATAAGTGGACTTAGCAACGTTGGTGGCAGCTTTACCTCAGGCTCTTTCCTGAAGCTCATTACAAAACTACTACACAATTATATGCTAAACAGTCTGTTTCAGGCTTCAAATCATGTGTTGTGTTGAACCTAGAACAGCCATTAGCTCAGTGCTAACATACTACTACAATCACAGAGAGGCACTAGCAGAAATTTGCGTCACTGTAAAGGCGTTTTCTTCCGAGTCATGAAGTGAAGGCCTAATTCTAATACGCGTTTGACCACTGATAGTATTGTTTATGATGTTGTGACCATTGTCCCTTCTTTAATATAATATACACAGATACAGTCTGAAGGACACAGAGTCACCAAAGAAAACCAGCAGTCTTTGTGTAACTCAGGGCAGCCACTGCCATTCAAACTAATAACAGCCTGATTACACTTTAAACCAGCTCCTTCTGCACACAGAGACTCTATTATGTAGCACGAAGCCTGTAGTAGCCGTTTGATTACTCTGTAGGACGTAAGAAAATAACACACAGACAGCCGCTCCGAAGCCCCCCCGTCGCCCCCACAACGCGCTTAGGTTTCTCTCGCGTGTGTGCTGTTGCTACCACAGTGGTGTAGAGAAAAATTAGAACTCTGTGAGAGCATTCAGAATTATTTAACATAAATACACTGAGTACACAAACATGACTGGATGAATTACCGTATGTACACAGTAGTGAAACATGGACAGTATAAGTAATATGCTAAGCTTTTTTTGCCTGTTTGTTTTGATTGCGTGCTTAAAAAAGCAGTCTGACAATTTTGCATAAATAAATATTTTATTGAATAGTGTTATAAGTGTTTGTAATTCATTCTTATATTAGACAATTGAAGCAATTTTATTGCCACAATCAGAAGGTCCCCACAAAAAGCTAGGGTTGAAATTCTTAAAAAATCCTAAGAAGATATTATATTTATATTATGTAATGTGTTATACCGTATAACAAATTGTTGCTGTTGTGGCAATATTTCCGAAATGGTAACAGGAAAAGTACTCTTCACTGTGATTGAAGCTAATTTTTTTCTAAGCCATTTTCTTGGTCAGTTCATCATGAAGTTTTAACCCAATGTGAACAGCAAAAAATTGAAACGGGACGTCATAAGAAGTGTCCTTATATACCTTAAAATGTGTATGAATTAAATGTGGACAAATGTGGTTAGTTTAATCTGAGCTGTCATGAAAGTAACCATGTTGCATATAACTTCGCGGTCAGGAGTACAAAACCTTACATCTCCATTTTTTCAGTTTGGCCCATAATTTGAAAGTATCTGCTGCCCTTTACATTATTACCCCAAACTACTTAGAACAACATCTGGTTCCGGTTCCATTGACTCACATCAAAAGTAAGGTATGTTTTTTCCTTCTCCTGTAAAGTTATCATTTTGGAGATATGAAGTTTTGTTCCGTATTGATTTCTGGCTCTAGAGCAACTATAGAACAGCAATAGTCTGAAAAACTATCAAACCTACTGAGTTTCCTGCCTAAAGCCACATCTCATCAATCACCTACGCTAAGGCTAATGTAGCTAGCATGTATTGGAAGCTAATACCTCAGCAATTAGCACTGTGCTAATACCTCAGCAATTAGCACTGTACACCTAAATTATTACACACTTTTGTCAAACCAGTGTGGCGTTGTTGACTTGCTTGTGTGGTTTCTGATACTATATGACTTACTGCTATCTATAAAAATGGACGAAGGTATATTAGCATAGCTAACAAAAGTGGCAGCACCCTGGTACACAATCCATACCAGTTGGTCACAGGGAAAACCAACATGGATGCTGGTTATGCTGGTCAGCAGCAATGGTAGTTCATATGCTGGCCAGTATTACTGAGCTGGGTGACCAGCTAAACCAGCACCACTATACCAGGCCAGCTTAAACCAGCATGGAATGCATGCTGATCTGTGTTGTTGTTGTTTCAGCTGGGCAGCCAAAAAAACATATCCTGAGTTTTGGATGCTGGTATGCTGGTTATTCAGCATGACCATGTTGGGTGACTGGCTAAACTAACACCAGACAGGCGATAAATCACTATGAACCGACCTATACCAGAATGGAATTTACAGTCTCTGTGGGTTATAGTTACAGGTTAGCTTCTTTCCCTTGTTAGATGGATAGGCCTCACAGCTCCAGACACCAAACCATGACGACATGTGGGGTAAAGTTTTCTACAATTGATTTTTGGCTGAGGTGTCTCTGTAAAGGGGCTGTTGTTGGTGAGTAGAATGGCAGGTTTGTGCAGCAGGCTGTGATCAGGATTACTGCACTGATACTTCACTAAACATGACTGCGACTGAGAGTTTCACTTATTTTCACAAAGAGTTTCTCTGTAGAGTATTTATCCAATTCATCGGTTTAATCGGGGGGTTAGAGATGTCTGTGTGTCTCTGTGTGTGTGTTTTCGAGAGTCGTCAGGCTAATCTGACCATCTGTTTCTTATCTGCCATCCTTTTATTTTTTAAATTTGTGAATTTATTTATTTGTCTTAAGGATCCCTGTGAGCCGCAGGCGTCCCCTTCACTCTGCGGGGAGTTAGATAACACCAGACCCACCTACAGAGGTCTGTGTGTGTGTGTGTGTGTGTGTGTGTGTTGTGTTGTCAGATTTAGTGTTAGCACACCACAAACTCTAAAGTGATGACTGACACAACAACTCTGAAACCGTGTCTATCTACTCTACCGTTCACTTGTCTTACTAGATAGATAGATAGATAGATAGATAGATAGATAGATAGATAGATAGAAACTACCATTNAGATAGATAGATAGATAGATAGATAGATAGATAGATAGATAGATAGAAACTACCATTCAAAAGTTTAGAGGTTTCCCTTCATTTTTATCTTAATGCTTTACTGTAGAATAAAAGTGAAGACATCAAACTATACAATAGCACTTATGGAATTATACAGTCCACCTTAAAAACCTCCAGAATGGAACTTTACAGGAGGATGAAACAGCTTTCTTAAGCTGCAGTGGAGGCTGATAGAACAATTATTTCTAAGCAGTTTTATGAATAAATAATTTCTTCCATCATAAGTTAAGATGTTCCTTCTCCCGTAAATCTACCGTTTTGTATATACAAGGTTTTGCGATATAAAATATTTTTCAATTGTAAAAGTTATACAAGACATACAAGTTATTAAGACCAGAAGATATTTAAGACTGTTTAGTGAATGTTTATAGTTTTTTTGTTAGTTATTAAATGTAGAAATGATCATTTAAATTATCCATAACATGATGTACTTATATACAGTCATTCCTTGGCAAGTTAACTAACTTGAGATTTCCAAACACAAGGCTTTCTGGATATTCATGTTTTATTACTTCATTTTTGATGCTATGTTCTCACTGTTCAGCATTCTGGACACATCTAGCATTGTAGTCCAAATCTACAGGTCCAAATCTACAGGTCCAGCTTCATTTCACATCTCAGAGGTTCAGTGCATCTCAGAGGTTCTAGTGCAAATGATCTTCCTCTTCAGTGGAAGGATGGACAGAAACACCTGTGGGTGTTTTCATATCTAAAGCAGGAGTGGAGCTTGATATTCTCCTCTCTCTCAAAGAAGACAAGTGGTGGTGTTGGTGGTCCACCCGGTCTATATATTGCTGGTTTTATGCAAAGACTTCATATTTCTCCAGCTTCATATTTGATTTGTTTTGCTTTCAATTTTGAATAGAAGTTGAAATAATTTTACGATAAATAGACCAATAGAAATAGTCAAAAATAACTTGAATTAAAAAAATCCCTTTCCATCAACTTCCATTACAAGTTGAAAATGTTGTTCTCCCTCTGTAAAGTTTCCATGTTGGAGATATGAGGTTTTGTTCAGACAGCATTGATACATACTTACAAATACATATTATTAAATATATATATATATCACAAACATTGGTGGATGTTCTCAACACAGCACTGACATGATACATGTGGCTTCTGTCTGAAGAGTGTGAGATAGTAGATGAGAGTGCTTGTTGTTTAGCAGGTCTTCCGGGTGGTTGTTAGGAATCCTATTTCCTCTGTATATTTTATATTTCATCCAGTTTTTGAAAACTTCATTATGTAAGTTGATTATCTTAAATCTAATCTCCTCAGGAAATAAAAAGGGGGGAGGGGGCTTGGGGGGGGCTGTTCTGCCCAGTACTGTCTGAATATGCTTATCGCTGCTCTCTGAACAAACCCTCTATCTCCATTTTTGTTGTTTTTCAGTTCTTGAGATGATTCAAAAGTACCTGTTGCACTTTACATTGTGTGTTATTGTCAGAGCGAATGGACCAAAAGAAAAGGCCCAAAATGACCTGGAACAATGTCCGGTTCCATTGACTTTCATTAACAGTCAAGTGTGATTTTTCCTTCTGCTTTAAAGTTGTCATTTTAAAGGTAAGAAGTTTTGTTCCCACTGCAGTGATACATATGTGTAATATGCATATGTGTGTGTGTGTGTGTGTGTGTGTGTGTGGGTATGCGTGTGTATGGGCGTGTCTTCATTAGGGGGCGCTGTGTCGGTTGGCTCTTTTCCAGCCCCACTGAGACAGGAAGCTCTGTGTTGTTTTTGCCAGGCAGAGGCTTCGGCTGCTGCTGCTGCTGCTGCTGTGTGTGTGTGTGTGTGTGTGTGTTATTTTTTTCTGATACAGAGCACTGGGGTCCAACAAAAACAGCTCACAGGGGAAGGGGGCTGCAGACAGGGCCAGGGCAGGGCGGAGGGTAATGAGGGCAGAGCGTGCACTGCAGGAGATTCCGACTGACTGCGGAGAAGACTTTAGCATGACTTCTATAGTCTACACTATAATACTTAACGACAAAGCTCAGCTCAAGCCCATCTTTCAGTCTACTTTCAGCATTCTCAGTTCTCTCTAACTGTTTTAGTTGCTTTATTGATTTTCTTTATTTTATTATTATCCACTATTTCTATTAATTCTTATTGAATTTTCACCAATCATTATGATTTTGTTTTCTTATAGATTTTCTAATTGTCATTATTCATTGCTTCTTTAATTCCTTTATGTTTACTGACTGCAGAAAGGCTTCAAGAAGACTGTCAGTTGCCATTTATATTGCACCCCCCATTCCTTAACCTCTATTCTTCAGCTGTTTAAAGATTCACATATGAAACAATGCAAAAACCGTTGAACATTGCTAGTAAAATTCCATGTTTTAATTTCCTATGTGTAAATATCACATTCTTTCTAAAGAAAACACCTTTGCCTAAATAGCTGAATTAAGTACATTGGGGAAAGAATAATAAGACATAACTTTTGTCCTGTGCAAAATGATGGCACCTTTTATATTTTTATACTTTTTATATATTTTTTTCAATATATTAAATATAGCAAAGACATAGAAAGTCTAAGTGTAGAGGTAGTGTTAACTTATTGTCATTTAGTAAATCAACATAATATATAAAATAAAAAATTTGCATATGACTGTCTATAAAAGATTTTTTATAGATTTAGAAAAAAAATTGTTGAGCTTTTATAAGTTGAAACGATCATTTCCGTTCAGTTTAATAAAACAAATGCTTATGTATGTATGTATTATTTGTTTGTTGTTTGTTTGTTTGTTTTTTCTGGAATGTGGGTGAAATGATGTGCAAAATATGTCTTTCAGTTTACTTATTTTTGGTAATAATTTGTATTAATCTAATATATCAATACTGTTGGAACAAAAACTCGTATCTTCAAAATAGTAACTTTACAGAGGAAGGAAAAAAAACACTCAGAAATTGAATTTAAGTTAATGTAAGTTAATGTAAAGAGAATTTAGTCAAAGCATTGTTAGACTATTTCTGTTGGTCCATACGTTATAAATTTTGGAGTTGGAGTGGAAGCGTCTACGGGCTGCTATCTGCCAGTCGTGGGTTTAAACACAACACAAAATGAGCCCCTGTCTACCACCAACCTACCTACCACCAATGAAACTATAAATTAATAGTCTATAGTATATCACTGAAGATATTGCGATACTCAAGTGTATCAATATTTTCTTACACCCCTACAATAAAGGTCAGCTGGCATTTTCAAATCAAGTCAAACATCAAAAACAACAAATGGAGGTTTTATTACTACAGCACTAGTGTGTGGTTTATTTGTGTGGAAATGATGTACATAACTGAATCAAGTCACTTTCTTGTAAAAATATAAATCAGGCTCTTTCTATTTCCTAAAAAACCATTTTTTTTGTAAAACACAATTTTATTTCTTTTAAATTGAAGTTGAACGATTAAGATTGATCATGAGTTTCATATTTAAATTTAAAAAAAATCTTTATTTGAAAAATGCTATCCAACATTTTCATGTGGAAATACGAATACGAGTTTTACTTTGCAGGTGGCCTTATTTTAGCCACCTGTCCGCATGGCGAGCAGGTAGATCCCATTGTTTTGAAGTAAATGTGTCACAAAATCTGAAAATAAGTGCTTAACGTTACGAGTGGTCACTACCGAATCAAATATTTTCTACATTTAAGTAATTTTTAATGTGTTTTAATGAAGAATTTAATGAATTTTATGTGTGTACAGCTGCTCAAAGCTGTGTTTGATAGTTATATACTGGCTAGCAGTTCTGTGAGCGGAAATTGTCAGTACAGAAACAGTCACAACTGAAACGTTTTGGCGTTATGATTGCTTTGCTAGTGACAAAATGGAAATTTCAATCATTTATTCTAATAAATTAAACATAATTCAAGTTCAGGGTCACTTGAAGCACAAAGATTATGCTGAGTTCAGCTCAGTTAAAAGTCTGAAATGTGTTTCTAACTCGGGCCCAGTCCAATAGAACCATGCATAAATTATTCAGTAACTATTAAGAATCTAATAGGTAGTTTGTGCAGACACCCCGTCCGGGTCCCGTAGGGTTTAGGGGGTTAAAGTGCTTCCTGGCTGAATGCATCATTAAAAAGTGATTTGAGGAGAAAGTCTTGTAGGACTAATATCCCCACTGGGCCTGATTTACCTACCGTCCACCACAGCTCAACATGCATCAAACGGGCTCTGAGAAAAGCTAGTAAAGTGTCCCATGATTGGTGAAAGCCAGTGATCCGTTGAAGTAGTGCGCTGTCGTCTGTATGTGCTGACAATTTTAACACATGCTCAAGTCTCCGGTGGAGCTCTCTTTGGCAGTAAACGTCACGGAAGGGCCCACGTGCTGTTAATAAAGCGTAGAAATGAGTTGAAACTGGGTTACACAGATGTTCCCCCATCCCACACCTTGCACGCAAGGCTGCAGATGGGCCTAAAAGTTATGGTCTGCAATATCTCCTTCCTTTAGACAAGTTTAGGCCAGTACGTCCAGCCAGTGCACCGTACGCTGCACTCCTCCAGACTCCAGCTCCACAACGCACAAGGCCGTTCACACATACAGAGCCAGTTTTGCATCTAACTGTCGGAGCAGTTCAGGGACAAAAGGGGCGCATTTGAATCCCAAATCAGCTCTAAATGGTGCAGAATGTCTAAAATAAACACGAGCAGCTAGTTATGTGTGATTGAACGTGCATTTCAAAGTAGATCTTGGCTTCCTTTAAAGGCCCAATCGGGAAGCAGTCTGCAAGTGCCAGGCTATTACTGAGGATTATGACAGGACTGGACTCGAGCTCTAAAAATAGAATGATAATAAAAGAGCAGACCAAATCAGAGTGTTTGTAAACAGAAAGCTTGGCTTCACTTCTGGGTGGAGGACGTCCAGTCAGCGAGGAAAGCAGCTGCTGTTCAGAACGGACTGAACCATAACATGGACAGTGTATTAAAGGGGAATTCCACCAATTTTATTCCCCCAGAATTGCAGCATAATGACGGCATAATTCACTGGTTCAGATGTAAACGAAGTCATGCAGAGAGGTTAGGAATAGAATAGTTCACTGTGGTGGTGATGGGAAAACCACACACAATGTAAAAACCACAGTAACCACAATAAACAGACATGTTTTATACCTCATCTCCATAATGGTGAATTACATCTAATTAGATTAAATTATATCTAAACCAAGTCATGTATTACTTTCTGTGAGGGAGCTTTTAGAGGCATTAAACTCCTCAGACGTCTGGTTCCCATCACCACCACTGTGAAACAAGTTCCTATAGAATAGAATAGAATAGAATAGAATAGGACAAGATAGAATAGAATAGAATAGAATAGAATAGGACAGGATAGGACAGGACATGTAATGCTAATTCTATAGAATAGAATAGAAAAGGACAGGACAGAATAGAATAGAATAGAGTAGAATGGGACAGGATAGGACATGTAATGCTGATTCTGTAAAGTAACATAGAATAGAATACAATAGAATAGAATACAATAGGACAGGACAGAATAGAATAGAATAGAGTAGAGTAGAATGGGACAGAATAGGACATGTGATGCTGATTCTGTAAAGTAACATAGAATAGAATAGAATAGAATACAATAGGACAGAACAGAATAGAATAGAACAGGACAGAATAGAATAGAATGGGACAGGATAGGACATGTAATGCGGATTCTATAGAATAGAATAGAATAGAACAGGACAGGACAGGACAGGACAGAAGGACAGGACAGGACAGGACAGGACAGAAGGACAGGACAGGACTCCAGATTAAGGACTCCAGTGCAGGGGTGCTGAAACCTTTGCGTATGACTATAGTGATAAAGTACTATGAAAGACTTTATTTTGCTCTTTACTGTAATCCTCAGCACATACATCGAGTTATATACAGCATATCTATCCATACACGCATAACAATATACACTATATGTCCATGTGTGTCTAGACACGCCCTCTGATTACTGAACTATCTTAAGGTGCACCCATGGCTGACACTGGTGTTCGGTTAGGCTCTGGCAGTTTGTGTAAGATCCATAGAAAGTACAGACGAGTACAATGGGGCGCTCTGGAGCAGCTGCACATGAGGTCACCCTGCACAATGACAAGCATCAGCTAGAGCGGAATAAAGCCCCCCAGCAATGGGTTGTCGATAAAGCCCCCCAGCACTGGGCTGTGGAGCAGTAGAACTGTGTTCTCTGGAGTGATGGAGCTCCATCCAGTGCCTTTGAGATGAGACGAAGCACAGTAGCAGTTTCCTATTCTACTGACTGGAATTAGACTGATATCCATCACTGAACTTGAACTCTATTGGTCTTCAGTCACTGAACAGCGATTCAGTCAAAACATGCCTTAGTCCAGTCTTACAGCTGATATGAGACACCGCCATACAACACAGTGCCCACTACTGAGTTACTGTCTCTGACAAATTCTCTCTATTTTGTTTATGTGTTTATTTGTTTGTCTGTTTGTTTGTTTGTTTGTTTGCGTTCTATGTTTATTTTAAGAAGAGAAAAGTCATTGATAATACATTTAACCATCTCAGTAAGACAGTATTACTGCTACAGCAGCCTATGGAGCCTGAACGCAAGCTGGTTCTTGTAGGGTTCTTTCATCAAAACGGTGGTTCTAATTAGAATGGAGTAATGTTTCTTCAGATTTGATGGTGAATGTGCTGTATATGGTTCTAAATATAACTTTTTAGAAAACAGTCCTCGAAGGGTTCTGTTATCAAAACAATGGTTCTAATTAGAACTACAAGTTCTAACTACTTCATTCTTAAATGGTTCTTTGTATGGAAGAATGTTTCTTCAGATTTGATGGTGAATGTACTGTATATGGTTCTGTATAGAACCTTTTTGAAAACGGTTATCAAGGGTTCTTTTATCAAAAGAATAGTTCTAATTAGAACCATGAGTTCTTTACAGAACTACATCATGCTTAAATTGTTAATTGTATGGAGGAATGTGTGTTGTGTGCTGTATATGGTTCTATATAGAGTCTTTTTTCGACAATGGTTTGTTTCTTCTTCTGTTACAAGCTTCGCAGAACCCCTTTTGGGGTTCTATATGGAACCACATACAACACATTCTTCATCAATCTGAAGAATGATTTCACCCTGCAAAAAAACGATTTGAGTATGAACTGGTTCTAGGCTATATAGAACACAGGGTTCTAGATAAAACCATTGCTTTTTTTAGTATGATGGCTGGTGAGAAGCTTCCAATAGAGTCTGCATAATGTCTAATAATAATAATAATAATAATAATAATAATAATAATAATAATAATAGAACTAATTATTAATGTCTGTAATGTGTTTTCTACTGGGCTTTTCTGCCAGATCTGTTTCTCTCTGGTGGCTTATTTCAGGGTGTGTGTCGCGTGAACAGCGTGTCGTTAACTGGGCAGTTGGAGGACAATGCGTCGTTTCCTTTCGGTCCAGTTTATTTAGTCGGTTTGTTTTTGGCCTTTATGATGCTAATTAATCCCAGCGCACGTGAATTAAGCTCACATCAGCTCCAATCGCTCCTAACATCTCATCTGATCTTCAGAGACAGCCCGTCACCAGATCACAGGGCTACAGTAGATCTCACTGTCCGGGACTGAGGACTTTCCTCACGGCGTGTTCAGTTAAATAAGCCCGACTAAAGAGAAGTGAACAGGTGTCCGGCAGAACCGGCAGAGAGACCTGAATGGCCATTAGGCTGCAGTGCTGTAGATGTATAAGTACTGGGTGAAACGTGTGGGTGACCAGCTCCCGGAGGTGGGGTGGAAGTGCGAACCGCTCGAGCTGCAGAGAGACGCGGCTTTCGGCTGCGTTCCAGTATGCAGACTTAGTGCGCTAGACCCTTAGACCTGTCACTAGCTAGAAGGCTTAGCTAGACATGAAATCTAGCACCTGGTGTAGAATTCTAAGTAGACTGTTGAGCAAGTGCATAGAGACCACTTAGCCAGACCAATTCACTACTGCATAGAATTTTGACTAGAACACTAATATTAGAATTCAAACTAGAATTTTGAGCTAGTGCATACAATTTTCCATATAATCTATACCTATAATTTTAAGTGCATTGCTAATAGAATCCCATATATGTATATTATATATATATATAATTCTTACTGCTATAGGCATCGTTAGCACATAGCCAGCACATTCAGTTTTAACTAGCTAGAATGCTAAGAACTGGAACAAGAAACCTTTATTTAAACTTTTAAATAAAATGCTGAGCCTGTGCATGCAAGTATAACTAGGCCACTTTGATAGACCACTTAGCTACAGCATAGAATTCTAACTAGAATGCTAAAATATGCATACAATTTTAACCGCAATGCCAAGCTATGCATATCATTCAATCTGAATGCTTAATTTAGAATGTTAGCTAGAATTGAGCTTGTACATATAATTTTACTGATAGCTAAAATTATATGTACAGCTATATGTACTGATAGTTAAGATACACATAGAATTCCACCCAGAATGCTTAATGTCGAACTGCACGTTGAGCTAGCCGATATAATTCTATGAACTATGAAATGCTAAGCTATATGTAACTAAGTAATAATTCTAGCTACTTTGCCAGTGTATAGGATGTTAACAGTGCAAAATTCTACCTATACCAGGTAGCTAGAACACGTAGCTAGCATTTGTTTTAAGCGATGTACCTATATGGAAAAAGGCATGTATTATTATTTATTTTAAATCCATTTTTCCATCCAAATACACTGCAATCCATCCTAAAATGCACTAAAATGTATGTTTATTTTAAAATGGATGGAAAAGTAAAAATTCTAAAAATATAATATAAAAATAAATATACATAAATACATTGATCAAATACTCTTAAAAATGTAATTGTATGAACACAGTCAAAACTACTGGGAAACCTTTAGAAATGGATTTGTGTTCTAGTTTCAAATTTAAATTTAAATTTATTTTTTATTTTTATGGAAAGTGTGGTAGGTGTTATAGGTATATATACGCTGTGGAAATGTAGTTTGATGACTTGATATCTTGAAAGACATTTTGTGTGAGCACTGTAGTGTCTCGGTGCGTAATGCAAAGTACGATGCAAAACACAGAAATCAGTACAGTTCATTACTTTGATAAAACCACAGAGAAAATATATATATTTGTATATGTTAACAAACAAATAAATGCTTAGAAATATATTTAATAAAAATAATTCAGTAAATAAATATATATGGAATGTATTTTTAGCATATGGTTAATCAAACAACCAATTAAATTTGATGTAATTAGTTTTTGATGCCATTAGTTTATTTTATTAATGTTTTTTCTCTCTCTCATGTGGGGAAAAAGCAATTGAGGAATAATTGGACATTGTGTTGACTCTGCTGGAGGTCTGAGGATCTAACTAATCTATCATCTCACCTCACACCTCGTTAGTGTGATAATATCATCTGCAGATCATCTCAGCCTGATCCCAAACTGAGCTGAGATCCTCTCCGGTTCTGTTGGAGTTTATAAACTATTGTGATGCTGACATTGCCTGTCCAATATCCAATGTAGTGACAGGTGTTTAGATGTACTGATATTTACATAGGATATGTTTGTGTTAGCAGCACTGGAAGTCAACTAGCTAGGCATACTACTAGTGCATAAGTATGCATATTGGAACACAGCCTTGAGAGGCTTAGGAAATAAGGTGCTAACGCTACACGCTAGCTCCTTTTACATTGTAATTTAGTTCCTATTGTTAGGCTGTGGTTTCGGTAGGAACCTGTCCAGTATCTGTCCAAACTTGATTTAGGTGTGTACAGACCGCGAGACCCCCGGAGTAAGCGCCAGATTTGAAGGTGGGTTTAAGTTCCTTTATTGGTTTTGAGTTATAGATGGTATAGAATCAACCTACCTATTTGGTTATGAATGAAACTGACTGCCAAAGTATGGTGACCATCTTATGGTGACTAAATCCAAAGCGCTGTTGGGGTTCTCCTTAAAGGGTTTATGGTAGAGCGATGGAGCCTATAGAGAGGGGAGAAAGCAGGGGGCCTTTTGTCAGCTGTCATTTCAAATCTGACTTGAAAGAAGCCCACACCATTACTTTTTCATTAAGAAGAAAAACAGAGTTAATTCCACAGTGTTGACACACTCTGAGACTGCTGGGACACCATGGTGGGTGGGAGCGGGCCGGGGGCATGGGGGTGGGTCAGTTGGAATGGGACT
>CM067484.1:32786004-32804325 GCA_034552555.1 Semaprochilodus insignis
GAGAGAGAGAGAGAGAGAGAGAGAGGCAGATAGAGAGCCAGAGAGAGAAGAGAGAAGAAAAGAGTAAGAGAGACAGTTAAAGAAAAAAGAGATAAAAAGGCAGAGGAGAAAAGGAAGAGAGGGAGGAAAGAAAGAAAAAAGAGAGGAAGAGAAAGACAGAAAAAAGAAAGGGTAAGAGAGAGAGAGAAGCAAAGCGAGAATAGACAAAGGAAGAGAAAGAAAAGAGAGGAAGAGAGAGACAGAGAAAGACCAAAGGTAGAGAGAAGGAAGACAGAGAGAGATAAAAAGCATTAGAGGGAGAGAGAAAGAAAAGAGAGAGAGGAAGTGAGGGAGAGAGAAAGAGGAGAGGAATAAGAGGGAAAGAAAGACAGAGAGAGATAGAAAGTGGGAGAGGGAGAGAGAAAAGAGAGAGGAAAGGAGAGCAAACATGATAGAAGAAAGGAAGAGAGATAGAAACAGAAAAATGGGGGAGACTGAGAAAAGAGGGATAGAGAAGAAGAGAAAGAGAGATGAAAAAGAGAGAGGAAAGAGAGAAGAGAGAGGAAGAGAGGTTGAGAGAGACAGGAAGAGAGAGAAAAAGAAAAGATAGAGAGACAGGAAGAGAGGGAAAAAGGAACAAGAGGGTAAGAGAGAGATAAAAGACAGAGAAAGAGAGAAAAGAGAGAGAGGAAGAGAGAGGGTGGCAAAGAGACAAAGAGAGAGAGAGACAAGAAGAGAGAAAAGAGAGAGAAGGAGAAAGAAGGAGAGACAGGAAGCGATAAAAGGGAGAGAGAGAGAGAGAGAGAGAGAGAAAGAGAGAGAGAGAGAGAAAGAGAGAGAGAGACAGAAAGAGAGAGAGAGACAGAGAGAGAATGCTCTTGCTGGTCTGGAGGTGGTCGCAGTGAGACGTCCCTGGACAGCAGTGATTCTCCTGATAAACATCTCTGGGTTGTTTTTGACTGACTTGTCTGAGACGCACACATACACACGGGGCCATCTGGGCGAGAGAGATATGATGAGGTAATCTCATTAGCTGTGTAATCTGGTCAGTGATGTCATCTGAGAATAACAGAGCTACATTACCGACAATACAGAAAGAGCCGAGCGGCTAATCCGCTAATTTTCACCATAAGGGCCGATTTTTACAGCAGGCTTGAGTGACACGTGAACAATACGGCCCTGCTCAACAGTCACTGCCCACCTTCTGACACTCTGTATCTGTGCACTTCTAGATAATGAGTCATGATAACGTGGTGTAAAAGACGGGTTTAGCGTGACGGTAAACGTGTACCTGAAGAATGACATCAGTTCTGTGTGAAGTGTGATGGTGGTGGTTTAGTTTGGCGTGAGATTGTTTTGGTCAGCAGGGCGGGGCCCCGACAGAAGAAAGCTCTGACGGGAGTGCGCTATCTTACTTGCACATGAGTGTGTTTGTGTG
Organism: Semaprochilodus insignis; assembly: GCA_034552555.1. Taxonomy (NCBI): domain Eukaryota; kingdom Metazoa; phylum Chordata; class Actinopteri; order Characiformes; family Prochilodontidae; genus Semaprochilodus; species Semaprochilodus insignis. Next base: position 32,787,422 of record CM067484.1, read on the forward strand.
CGTAATGTGGCATTGTATACAACTTTAGTGCCCTGATGGCCCGTAGAGGAAGACCAGCCAGGAGCGAGTTGCAGTAGTCTAGCCTTGAGATGACCAGAGACTGGACTAGCAGCTGGGTGGCCTCCTGAGAGAGGAAGGGTCGAATCCTCCGGATGTTGAAGAGGAGGAATGTGCATGACCGAGTCAGGTTCGCTATACGAGCCGAGAACGATAACTGGTCATCCAGAATCACTCCAAGACTTCTTGCATCCTCAGTCGGGGTGATCAAGGAGTTCCCAAAAGAGATGGCAAGATCATGGTGAGGACCCGTAGCGCTGGGGATGAACAGCAGCTCAGTCTTGCTGGGATTGAGCTTAAGGTGGTGAGCTGTCATCCATGAGCTGATGTCGGTCAGGCACGCTGAGATGCGATTGCATACCTGTGTATCAGATGATGGGAAGGAAAGCATGAGTTGAGTATCAGTTAGAGTAGAGCTGACCACAGAAAAGCAGTGTAACTCAGATCATACTGCATGCAGCAAGCGGCAACACACGCAAAGTTTACTGTCACTTCGTTTTTGTCCTATGCTGCTACAGAAGCATGTACACAAAGTGGGTTTAATGGAGTAAACGACCCTCTGACCCCATGCCTGCACCCCATCAACTGGTCATTCCTATAGGGAAAGCCTTGAAGGTGTTGTGAGCTCCGAGTTAGACGTCATATCAGTCTGCAAATTAGCTTGTAGGAATAGTAGAAGTAGTTAAAAGTACAGGCCCAGATGGTCAAATTATCGATCAAGATGATGGTGGTTAAAAGTACAGACAGCTGCAACTCAAGGCTTCCATAGATTTCATCGCTCTGCTTAGACTAAATGGGTCGTTTCCATCAAATCATGGAGCACAGAAAACGCCAACACTCTGGACAGGCCGCCAGAGCGATGCACAAGTACACATACATACACATTCACTCGCAGCTAGGGGGGCAGTTCAGCATCTCCAGTTCACCTGACTGCATGTCTTCGGATTGGGGGAGGAAACCCACACAGATGCAAGGAAAACACGCACACAGCTCCACACAGAAAGGACTCCGGACGCCCCAGCCGGGAATCAAACCCAGGCCCTTGCTACTGTGTGGCAACAGCGCTACCCACTGCACAACCATGCCACCCAATATTCATACAACAAACATCAAATTTATGCTAAATGCCCCAAATGTTGGTCATCGGTATCCTTGATTACCAAGAATCGGTAACGGTCCCCAATGGTAATGAATACACTTAGGACAGTGTGTTCAGTATTCAGCCATCACTATGTTTTCCATAGTATTTTGTCCAGCTGTGATTGTATTGAATTTACCAGACTCTTATCAATGAACGTTCAAATGAGCCACACAGTATACTGACCCCGCACCTATGTGCGCAGTTTTAACCTTTCTGCTTTGGGTTGGATTCTTGATAAACGGCAGATACTAGACATCAAGGGTATGTTTTCATTTGTAGCACAGATGTGTAGTTTTGCTTAATCACTTCTACGGCTCTCTAAAAACCAGCAACAACTATATTAGAGCAAAGCTACGCTTGTGTTCACGGTACCTACTCATCACCGTGTCTGACTGTGGGCCAATGTCTGTGTTTCACAGCTGTTAACCCTCATAATGAGGACCAGCAGCAGCACATACCCTCCATCATCACCACACACTCACACGCTCACTCCACAGGCCTCAACAGGTGGGTTTCTTTGAGTTTCTGGTCAGTCTCACACCCAAATGAGTTATCTGGACATCCTGTGAAATACACACACACACAAACTGAGGCAGTGTGCAGATGTTCCACTGCAGGATTCTCAGATATCAGATCTCCAGATAACTGTATCTGTATATACAAAAGTAAGAGATGAAGACTGACATTAATGGACTACTTAGAGTCCAAACCCAGGAGTAGGGGTTATGAGTGTGTCGGAAAGCATCTGTGTGTGGAAAGCTCTAAGAGACACTAACACACTCCAACCTGGCTGAAAGGTCCTGACTTAGTGACCCCACTATGTAGTAAATCCAGAGTAAAAACAGAGCTCAGTTACTGCACCAGCAACACTGTTAACAACAGATTCATTCATTTTGTGAGTTTTCACTGCACCTTCAACAAGTGGTTGCAGTACAACAGAAAGACTGAATGATGTGTCCTGAGAACCTGGGCTGGAGTTCCCAAAAGGACTCCAGAATGAACAGAGAATCTGTTCAGGTCTAATACTGATTTGAATTTGAATATTATATATGGTTATTACATATTGGCACCTATATACAAGGCGCTAAACACATGGGGTCCCCCCCCCCACACACACACCCCAAGCATCTTCAAATGGGAATTCTGGTGGGTCCCTAAAATTAAAGGTATTGGTTATATGTTGTTCATTAGCGAACGTTCATTGTTTAGCTGCTTCACCCACCAATCAGAACTTCATCAAGGTGGCGCTGCAGCAGACTGGTTTACCCAGTGGGTCTTTCGTAGCCCAACGGCTGTAACTATGTAAGTCTGAAACCTTTCCCAATTGCTCCCAGACTTTTGTGGAAAGAGTGAATTACTAGTCATTACTCAAACTGAAGTCAGAAGAAGCGATGACTATGATCTCAGTTAGTGTGTGAAAAAGCTCATTACAGAACTAAAAAAGAGTGTTTCCAGAAGAAGAGCTGTGAAACACTTTGGTGCCATAGAAGCATCAGCCCTGCTATAGTTAGCAGCCAGTCATCACTAGAGTCGCCAGTCAACACAGGAGCCCCCAAATACCAGGGGTTATTTCATTCACCTACTGGTGATATATGTGGAACATATTATTGTCATAATCATTATGATATATGCCATAACATGTGTGTGTGTGTGTGTGTGTGTGTGTGTGTGTGTGTGTGTGTGTGTTTGAGCTCAAGTGTCCAAACGTCTCAGCTCCTACACATCAAAGAAGACCATCTGACATCTGATATATACACAACACCACTGAAACAATTTGTTCTCACTTGGGAGTGGAGACACAGAGAGAGAGAGAGAGAGAGAGAGAGAGAGAATGAAAGACTAACCAAAGGGTTTAATTAAAAAGCAGTGATGGAGTAGATAACACAGTAAGGGGTGTGTAGTGTGTGTGTGTGTGTGTGTGTGTGTGTGTGTGTGTGTCCGTGCGTGTGCTGTCCTTTCTGCTTTTAAGGCAGCTATACATAGGTTTACCCACTACACACACACACACACACACACACACACACACACACACACACAGTGGGGCTAATACTGTAATATGTCTCTCGAGGCTGAAAAGCTGTCTAGACAATAGAGCAGACTGAGTTCTTATCCATCAAAACAAAGAGGCCAGTCTGGAGCACTGATCCACCACACACACCCACACACACAAAACAAACATATGTGCACACACATGGACAGAGGTAAGGGAAACACAGATTCATGGGCACCTTTTGTGTGGGTGCAGGAGAGAGAGGGGGACCAAGACAGGGCGAGTTAGAAAAAGAGATGAGATAGAGAGTGTTATATACATTATAAATATTTAGCGAGAGATCAATTTTGTTCTATTAACTTCCATTTAACGCTAAGAACGTTCTTTCCTTCTTCTGTAAAGTTGCCATTTTAGACATTCAGCATTTTGTCAAGACATTACATACAGTATATACATAAATTACATCTAAAGCAGGTATTATGCTGACATATCACGTGTCATGGGATATCAGTATGTAAATTGATGATGCCGTTATCTCAGGGGGCGGCTTGGGAACGCCCACACCTGTATAAGTTGTGAGGTGTTATCTTGTGAGTGAGTGCTCATGGCACGGTGACGTGAATTATCATGGAACCACCACCAACCTGCACAGTTCCTTGTTGGCAACTCGGGTCCATGGCTTCATGGGGTCTGTGCCACACACGAAAGCTACTATAAGCCCGAAACAAATAGTGCCGTACCAGTCCTCTAGGGTCCACTTAGCAACCATTCAAGCCCAGGTGAGGTGCTGGGCCCGCTGTTGTGGTATTACCAGGAGCACTCATGTGGGTCTTCTGCTCCCATATCCCATGGAAGCTAAAGAACACTGCATTAGCCGAGAATGTGATGTGGATGTGATTTTTGCCAGAGTCGCTTGTCTGTTTGCATTAGCTCGCATAGCTCACAATTTTAGTCAGGCACTCAGTCATTAAGCATCCATGGACGGACACTGCACTGTCCACTGTGGGTGGTAACGCTTTCAGTGACGTTTACACAGTGGACTGAGGAATAATAAATGCCCATAGAACATGGGAATCAGAATGTCCCATCCTTCTGGTGCCCACTAACATGTCTTGTTCCAACTCCAATAATTCCAGTGTTCAACCTCATCTACAACTTATACAGGTGTGGGCGTCCTCAAGCCGTCCCCTGGGGCAACATTATGTGAGTAGTATCAATACTTATCTAGGGACATTGACGCTGACTTTATCTTCTTTTCCATCAGTTTGAATCACCACCTTTACCTTCACCTTCATCTTCATCTTCTTCCACCTCTTCTCTCCCATTCATCACTTCTTTTTCACCCCTGTGGTTAAGCTTCTTTTGATGTTCCATGTGAGTTCTCCACCTCCTCCGTTTAAGCTGTAATGAGGGTTGGAAAAAAGCTAGCCTGAGGACAAATGAAATGTGTGTGTGTGTGAGAGAAAGAGAGAGAAAGAGAGAGAGAGATTACTAGTTTGTACTAGTTTGGAGATATTGGAAAATAATTAAAATGAAATTAAATTATTTAAATGTACACGTTTGCCAAGCCATAGAAGATTCATGCCGCTAGTCAGCACTGGACATACATACCGCTACATATAAATATGGACAAAATTCAAGCGTCAAGTATGTGATTATTTAAGCCTGCATTATTCAAATCAATATTTGAAATTGATTTCATAAAATAATCTTGATTTAAAAAAAATCAAGAACTATAGTCAAGTGGCAATAATTAACTCAAGAAACCTTTACATGCAGTTATGTGTCATTCACTGGGTAACTGTGCTAAGGACTCTTATTGTGAAGGGCAGAGGAAGTTAAGGCTTAGGCTTAGAGTGAACTGTTCTATGCAAATTGCGCTTATGTGGCCGACTCAGCTTTGGCCAACAACAGCTGGTTAATAAAGCAGTATGGCTTATGCAAAAGCTGTGTCTCTTTCTCAGGAAACTCCACTGATGCTTCAAAGCCTCTACATAATTAAAAGGGTGAGATGTAAAGAAAGTTATTCAGGGCGGTTTGGTATGAAATGCTCCTTTCTACAAACACTTCTAGAGTCAGAATCGTTCACAGTGGTGGTGAATAGAACCAGACAACCATGGTATGAGTAGCCCAGAAGTAGTTAACCGTCAGGAATGAATGGTAGGCAGGTTGACATTGTGAGACACGCAAATGATTCAAGTTTCACACTCGGCCGCGCATTTGATGTAAGCAAGGATGTGCCTTATCACTGTACCTGACTGACCCAACAGCCACGATTGCAGACATTCATTGAGCAGTGATGTCCTCCATGAGTCATCCTGTTAGTGCCAGCAGCATTGGCTGCACCACGCAGGACTACATGCACAGACTGTTAAGACGAATGCCCTTAACATCACATCAACGTCACCAAAGACTGCAGTGGTGTCGTGCCAGGGAGGGACTCAGAATGGCAGCAGGTCATCTTCAGTGACGAGTCCCGCTTTTGTCTTGGTGGAGACGACCATTGAATCCGTGTGTGGAGGCACCGTGGTCAGCGCCAAGATGAACGGTTTGTTGTCACGCGTCACACGTCCAGAAGGCCTGGTGTCATTCCACCTCCACCCCTACCGCACCATCTGCAGGAACTGTGTGAGAATATTCAAGCTGCATGGGATGGATTATCACAGGACACCACTGGGAACCTCTACACCTCCATGCTGAGATGGACTTTTCTGTTTACTAACAGGGGCTGTTTCACATGTGCTTTTTTATCACTTTGTTTAAAATGAAATACAGATGGACTACAGATTAATTTAAGAATGGATTAATGTTTTATACAAACCATCTAGACAGCAGAACAACCTTGTCTTGTGTGAACTTGAAAATCACACTTGTCATGCCTGCTGCCTCTCGTCTCACCCCTGATCTCCAGGACTCCATTTCCCATAACCCACCACCCGATGATGTCAGTCACATGTCCGCCATCTCCCAATCCTGTTCCGTTTTCTAGATCCCAGTTACCCGAGTATTGATCACACACCTGTTGTTGATCTAGTCTGTTTGTACAAATACTCCTCTCTCACACGGCTCATTGTGAAGTAATCCCACTCTGTGCTTACTGAGCGGTTCTCTCTGCTCTCACTCTTGTTTGTTACTCTGGTTTTGACTTTATTCTGATTCGCTGATTTACTCTTTTGTCTTTACTGTTTTTGGTACTTTTGCTGGTCTGATTATTTGCCTGGTTTTGACTTCCACTTGTTTCTTCTTCTTGTTATGTCCGCCTTGCTGTTGTGTTTGATTACAAACCTGTTAAATAAACCTCGGCTTGATTTTAGCTCGGCGCTCGCCACAATCTGTTTGTCCATCAACACAACACCGAGGAATCAAGTTCAAAGCCTTGGAGTCGATTCTCGAGTGCCTGTTTATTTATTCCTTTATTTTTTTGGGATCCACTCCCAGCAAATTTGTCTTGGCTGTTCGATGACATTTAAGGAAAGACAGAATTCTGGGTAATTGATGTAAAACACTTGGAACGGGATGAAAAATGCCGAAGTGGCTAATGAATGAAATGAATGCTAGCCAATTGCACTCTATCCAAGGACCTGTGTGGATTCACGTGTGACAGAAATGCCCCAGTGAAGATTTAAAAGGGCTGAAATCGGATCATTTCCCTGCAATTTCATGGTGTATGCCTTCATACTTTATGGAAGGTTGGACTCAGCCTGTAATGGGACACTTGAACAACTCTGGACCTCTTTCACTGATATGTTTCCAATATGTGTGACCATCCCACCTCACACATCTCAAGTTCACCTCAAACACCTGTCCTGCATTTTAAACGTTTCTGAAAAGTGTGCGCTTGTGTCGGTCGTTCTCCAAGATCTCTACATCTCTTTTTTCTCTCACTTCAGACTCACTTTTTTTTTTTTTTACAAATGTGGTTCAGACTAAGGTTGTAAATCTCTGACTCTGTGATTAAGTTTGATTCTGATTCTATAGGAAACAATTCAGTGGTACCTTTCAGAATTCCTAAATGCACTGAACACATAAAACTGGTGAAAGCGTTCACTGTCAGAAAAAAGGGTACTGAACTTTTAAACCCCTGTATGGTGTTGTTCAACAACTTTAGGGCATTTTTCCAAATGGGCACCAACAGAACTTACAGTTCTAAATACAGTTCAATTCCCATTTGTTGGGAGACAGCTGGAGCTGTCGTCAACATTTTATGCCCCTCTAAAGAATCTCATTTTGCCAATTAGCTGCCTTGTTTGCTAGTCATGTTTAGCTGAACAGACTGGCAGACATGACCAATGCACTGTTCTGGACATGCGCGCTCACAGACATGGACATTATGCAGACTCGTGTTTGGAGTCAGCAAAGCTTTGGTTTTCCTTGTGAGAGTCAACTGATGCTGCTAGCTGGCTGGCTAACTGGTTATCATAGCTTAATGCTAGTTGTGCTCTCGCTAGTTTCTGCTTTTACATACTCACACAATGTCATAACTACAGGACCAAAAATAAAGCTTATATGTTTTCTCTGGAGTGGGAGGCTAATATAAAAACAAGTTGTGCTAGCTCCTTACTAGCCTCCTAGCAAACTCTTTACAAACTAATAATTCTAAAACTAGCAGCAACATACTATACTACTCCGGGGTTCTTATGGGGGACGTAATGGTGCTTGGTGACTTCATCTTTACCTGGAAGACTAAAGAATTTGCTAAACTGCTATTAGCTTTAGCTGCAAGCGTTACCAAAAACAGTACACAACGTTGATATCACAATGTCACACGACCTAAACACAACCATTTTTCAACATTTAACAATTATACAAAATGTTAGTTTGAACCTTTAGCTGTTTTAACCAGTATGTTGAATGTTGGTTGGGGTTGCAACTAAAATTGTGCTAAAGATTGGATGCTCGAGTATCTGTATATTAACGTACCAAAAAACATAAAACATGCGTTTTCACGCCCCACTTCAGACTCATACAGCAAGCTCAAAGGGTCACACCTGCCCTCTTGCTCCCCCCTCAGGCAGAGAGGGCTTTCCCTTTCTGCAGATGGAGACACGCCCTGATAGACCATTAGGACAAAACAAAGCTCACTGTTACACTCCCGACCTGCACTATTGCTGACATCCACGACAACAGAAGCCTACAAACAGTCAATACACACGCCAACACCTCTAAGCTCACCACTCTAAAACGTGTATACTGTAATGTTACTAGTTGCTCTGTAGTCGGCCTGTATGAATAACCAGTTCAGTTCGGTTTAACTGGTTACAGTCGGGCGGAGAAGTGTTTGACCATTTGCTTGTGATTTCACCTGTGTGTTCGATGTCGTTTCCTCATCTGGAGTGAATACATCTTTTCTCTTTCTGTTACTGGCTCAGCCGGTTTCATCCAAAGCAGGACAGGAGGGTTTAGCTTTTAACCCCTTACCATGTGAGTTTGTCATAATGTATTGTAAGACTTTCTTTTCAATAACAGCTACAAAACAAAAACACACGGTTTGTAGAAAAGAGAGAGGAACTAAACTACAGACCCAGTTTTTCTGTTTCTTAGTTTTATTTTGTATAAATGTATACACCTTTTGAAATATCTGCATTTCTACATATGAAAAGCACACTAATAATACTACTACAAACACTACTAATAATACTACTACAAACACTACTAATAATACTACAACTAATGCTAATACTGCTAATGCTACAACTACTAATACTACTACTAATATTACGACTAATGCTACTACCAATACTGTGACTATTAGTAATACTGCTAATGCTACAACTACTACTAATACTACTACCAATACTATGACTAATACTAATACTGCTAATGCTACAATTACTACTAATCCTACTACTAATACTACTAGAGCTACTAACACTAATGCTACTACTACTAATACTACTACAAATACTACTGCAAGTAATACTTCTAAAACTGCTACTACTAATAATAATACTATTGCTGTTATTACTACTAATAAAAATACTACTACTAATATTATTGTTGCTACTACTACTGCTGCTGCTACCAATACTACCAATACTACCAATAATAATAATAACAATAATAACAATAATAATAATGCTACAACTAATACTACAGCTACTACTGGTACTGCTGCTACTACTACTACTACTACTACTACTGATTATCCTTTCATCAAATGTCTGTCATTTCATATTCTTCTATAATAACAGTCAGCCTGTAAATGTGCAAGTAACTTGGTACTATATAGTAACCATTGACTGATTTAGCTTAACATTGGAAATGGTTGTCGCATAACCATATGCCATGTGAAGAGTGGTAGCGGTTATCAAGGAAATGTGTTTAGTGTAATAATGGAAATGGTTGTATCATGACCATGGGAAAATGGGTGTACCATAACCATGGAAATGCATATAAACAACCAAATCTTTAGCAGTTTTGTATTTCCTATACATTTTTCTCAATTAAGCCATTGTTGCAATTCTATTTCATTCTTATTAGGACATTTAATTATTTCTCCTTTCACTTGCACGGTCTCACACCACAGTTCAATTCTATTTTATAAACCTTTCTTCAGTTTCTCTGCAGTTTTGGACATATTGCATGTATATGAGTGTGCATCAGTTGCGAAGAGCATGATGCTAACTAGCCCCACTGATCACACGATACATTCTGCATCTCAAACTGCTCTGGAGGGCCTTTAATAGCTTCCCAACCATTAAACTGAAGAGTTGAGCAGAAAAATAACCAAACTGTACTGAAGTAAAGCGCCCCCAGTACCAGAAGTGTGCACCTCTGCTAGAGGCTCCCGTGTGTATGGAGGCCTGCTTTTGGCACAAGAAAGGACATGTTTATGGACCTTATGGAGGATTTCCACCATTTGGTGCAGCTGAAGCACTGCTGTCACAATAACCTAGCGCAGTGATACATCTCCATCTTTCTCTGCAGGGAAGGGAGAGTTGAGACATGTTGCAGCAGCAGCTCTGGGTTTCGGGGTTAAGTGTTTTGCTTAAGGGCAAAGATACGGTCAGCGGCAGGGCAGAGGCATTACAGCTAATTGCGTAATGCATATTTTTGCATCGCATATTACTTTGCATTGTTTTTCTTGCATGAGCACACACATGAGCTGGTAGATCAAGGGCCTTACACTTAGCTGATGAGTTCAATAAGGGCCTAATGAGCTTTGGCATGACGTGATGAATGGTTACTGAGGCCAAACTGCACAGTTTCTGTTTTACATGCAAACTTGGTGAAAAATTGTTAATCACTTGCACCTGTTTTGGTGCAGCTGATATAAATTGTAATCAGCTTGGAAGCCTATAAATCTGGGCCGTACTAATCTTTTCCTCTGAAGGGGCTACATTTTTGCAGTTTCAGAGAATTATTGACGTGTTGAATTGATAGCACTGATAGCATGAGCTTGAGAAACCCTTGCATCAGAGAAGACAGAGCCTTCCCAAAGGCGCCTTTCTCACACTACTGTATAACTCTGGGTGTGTGTGTGTGTGTGTGTGTGTAAGATAAGCCAGGGAGGGGTCTGTCTCCGATTGCCCTGAGAATGGTCAGGTCTTCCTCTTTCATTGTGCCTCTTAATGGATTAAACATGCAGCTTCCTGCAGGACGGCTGATCTAAGACAGGATTCAACCATTTGGGCTAGGTAAGACACAGTTGCAAAGGTCATAGCACGTACATTAGGGTCATAAAGTGCATTCTAACATATGCATACATTATGTACACAAAAGGTACAATAGGCAAGAGATTAGGTATAAAAGAATCCTACCATGCTTAATCCCTTATAATTAAATCTTCAATATATATATATATATATATATATATATAGGTGTGTGTATATGTAAGTGTGTAGTACACAGTACAGTAACAAGTTCTGACCTACAGTGTGGTATACTGATACAGTCACATGACCAGTTACCTCACATTTACCTCAGAGCTGTTATTACTGTATCCACTGTTTAGAGCTAGCTGCTGCTAACGCTGCTCAGTTCACCTGAAATACATTTAGCCTAGCTGTTAGCTACCCTCGGCTATTTCACTCTAAAACTGATCCTCTAAAGCGAGTTCATCTTTTATTAATCTTCAGACCTGTATATTTTAACTTTCTGAGGCTCATTCTGATGAAAACACACCCCACTACAATCACTACACCCACATTCATACTCAGAGTTGGCTGCGCTTTGTTCCCCAGTGTTACCCGCCACCATTTCTGGCTGAAGCAGGCTGAGAGCTGGTGAGGCCGCGATGCATGATGGGATGCAGTACACCATAAAGATAGCTCCACCTGTACACCAGAACCTCTGACTGGAGTAGAACACCATCCGGGTATCTCCAGTTCACTACAGATCTTCAGTTTGGTCACATACTGTATACTGCATACTACTTTTAGGCAGATTTAGTATGTGAGTAGTATGTAGTATGCTAATTCTAATACAACCTAAATATAAATATATATAAGGACTTTTGTTCTAACTGGCTGTTCTCTTTTGTGCCTCATTCAAAAAGCAGTAAAAGCTTGTAACTTCACCCTGAATGGGTGGAGCTAAACTGCTGCATTGGCTGAATAGGTGGATGCATGTAAATGGGTTGGTTCTCAGATTCGTTTTCAAATACACTTACTGTATAGTTATAATAGTTGCAGACAGAAGGAATCTACCGACAGTAATGAAACTTGGTGGGTCGGTATTTTTATTTATATCATGTCAGAAAAACCAACTTGTGGGACCTCACGTGACTTATTGATGACTGCACTTTACCACTTACAGCAAGAAACGGCCCCTTGTCCTCCGATAGAGGGAATAGAGGAAGTGGTCAATTATACAAGACCAGATGGGCTACAGTCTGAAACTATATCCTGAAAGTGCACTTATATATCTTATATTAGTGAAGGTAGATGGTAGGCAGACCTAGTACAGTGGCAAATCAGTGTTCTAACTAATGAACAGTACTTGGCCCCGTTTTGCATGAAATCAGCTAATCACCTAGAACAATGTTTAATGCCGCATTTGCATGTTGGAGGTAGGAAGTCGACAGAAAACCGGATATTCTATTATAAAGGAGCAACAATGGCAAATTCAGCTAGCGCTGGCAGACAGCAGAAAATGTTCATCAGTTAAACTTTCCCAACTTTTTTGCCATCAGCTGCAACAGTTGAATGAACCGGATGTCGATTGTTTTGGAAGTCCAGGTGAGCCCAGTGTTGCACTCCAGACTGCAGTGCACTCCTCCCTACGGAGCCTCTGAAGGGAAGTGGTGTCATTATTTTGAAAGTAAAAATTTGGTGTGCACCAGATTCTATCAGTTGAACACCAAATGCTATTTAGTGAGCACGAGGTACTATATGGTGAGCACCATCCATACAATCAAAAAGAAATCTGTATTTGGTGCTGACCTGACAGTATTTGGTGCACACCACATAGATTCTGGTGCGTGCCAGATTTGTACCTCCCTATAGGAGCTCAGTACCTCCATTTCTTCCATTTTAAATAAGCTCTATACACCACTAAAGCTCTGATAATCATCAGCTATCGCCAATAACACTGTCACCATCAGTAGTGAAACCTTAACACTCATCATCAAATGAACAGCTGCACCGAGAAGGAAGTGTGGGATTGCAGTGCTGTTGGGAAGGAGGATAAAGGTTACCAGGAACAATAAATGATGATCAATTTAGACTGATATGATCAATATTTATTGAGCTACACATACAGTAGTCTGTCTCTCAGTATGGCGTCAGGCCGCCATGTTTGCTAACCCAACATGTCAGAGGTCTCGCCGTGGAGTTGTAGAGGTTCCTAATGGTGTTCTGTGATAATCCATCCCATGCAGCTTGAATATCCTCACACAGTTCCTGCAGATGGTGCGGTAGGGGTGGAGGTGGAGTGACACCAGGCCTTCTAGACATGTGACGCATGACACCAAACTGTTCATCTTGGTGCTTACCACGATGTCTCGGGGCTCGTCACTGAAGATGACCCGCTGCCATTCTGAGTCACTCCATGACAGTCTGGCACGACACCAGTGCAGTCTTTGGCGACGTTGACGTGGTGTTAAGGACAGTCGTTGTAACGGTCTGCGTGCTTGTAGTCCTGCATTGTGCAGCCGTCTGTCAATGGTGCTGGCACTAACAGGATGACTCACAGAGGGCATCACTGCTCGCTGAATGTCCGCAATCGTGACAACGATAAGGCCTGTCCTTCCTCACGTCACATGCAAGAGCGAGCGTGAAACTTGAATCATTCGTGTGTCTCACGATGTCAAACCTACCCACCACTTTCCTTCTGGGTCCAACTATCTGTGCAACTATTTTTGATATATATATCAGACTATTGTAGCCTTATTTAGAGAGCTTTTAGAGAGCTGATCTTAACAAACCTTATCCACAGTTAGTTAATGTGTCATGTTTCTAGTATGCTAGATTGAACTTGGTGGTATCTGTAGGAATCAATGAAAACCAATAAAAATGGTTTACTAGTCATGTAATTGATTAATCACGTTGTGAATAAAAAAGATAATTGAGTATACACAAAAAAAGCATTTGTAGAAGTCTCTGTAGGGAAACAGAACAGTTAAAAAACAGCATGCACATGCACCTGAGTACATCACACACGCCTGAGTACATCACCGGTCAACATGCCATCTATGCTGCACTAGGAGACATCAATGCCTCGATGTAAATGCAGCAACACTTTATATGAATAACAATCCATCAAGCTTCAACCTATTAAGTAGCATAAAATGGCTAACCAGTGCATGTGCTTATCACTGTCTCTCTCTCTATCTGTCTCCTTCATCTCTTTCTTTCCCTCCTGCATCATTCCATCCCTAACTTCCCATTGCTTTTATATTCACCCATCCTTCACTCCCAGGCCGCAACGAGCCTGCATCCGATGGCGGTTTTGGTGGGAGGATGTGGGTGTGTGTATGTGTGTGTGTGGGTACAGCTGGACTGGCAGTGGGTTGGAGCCGTTGACAGGAGAGTTATTTAGCTCTATAACGAACGGGTAGGGGCGGGCGGCACTCATAATGCTGTCTTCTCACCACCACCTCAACGAGCCCTTTGTGGCCCCAGGATGAGTCCCCTCTGCATCCAGATCCGGTGTTCCACGCACACACATTCAGGCATTCAAACAATGTTGATGTTTTTTCTTCCCCTCTCTTCTCATGCACGTGTGGTCCACGGCAGGGTTGACCGACATAAACAAAATATTGTGTTTATACTGCCGCATGCTGCGTTGTGCATATGCGATATGCCCTGTCTTGCGATATATGTATTAACTTCCCTCTGCTGGCACCCTAGTGGTCATTCCATGGCTCTGTGTTGAGCTGCTAGTGAGCAATGAAGGGCTAATAGGGATGGGTGAGAACTCCCTGCTGTAAAACATGGGTTTAGGTGTTTATGTGTGTCGGACTGTGGGGCTGGTTAGTAGGGTTATGTGAGCACCGTGATCGGACACTGTATGACTGTTGATGACCTGTCCCAGTATGCCCTGGCATTCTTAGCATCCATTCTTGCACTGCTAGGGGCAGCAGCAACAGCAGAGGCACTATCCCACTTCTGACACCACTGTGGCATTGGCATAGAGTAAGATGCGGAAGACAAAGCACTTCAAGCGAATGCTAATTAATTGAACAGCAGCATAAAAGAACTGCTGTTCAGTGCTACCAAATACATAGGGGTACCAGGCAGGTCACCTTTAGCCTGTCAAACCCACTTTATAGCCCACAGCCATTAGACTGATACGGGCGATATTTATTGAGCTACAGATACAGAAGTATCTGAATACGACTCCATGACAGTCTGGTACGACACCATTGCAGTCTTTGGCGACGTTGACGTGGTGTTGAAGGAACCACGGTGCCTTCACACATGGATTCGTTGGTCGTCTCCACCAAGACAAAAGCAGGACTCGTTTCTGAAGATGACCTGCTGTCAATCTGAGTCACTCCATGACAGTCTGGCACGACACCATTACAGTCTTTGGCAACGCTGACGTGGTAGCCCTCGTAGCCCTGCGTCATGCAGCCGTTTGACAATGGTGCTGGCACTAACAGGATGGCTCATGGAGGGCATCACTGCTCACTGAATGTCTGCAATTGTGGCTGTTGGGTCAGTCAGGTACAGCAAGTAATTACCAAATCTTGATCTCAGAACTAAAACATTGTATCGAACATGAAAACAGGGGTATCGCTGCATCCTTTAAGCACATAAAGATACACGTTAGCTCTAGCTAAGGCCAAAATGAATGGAGTCCTTTTTACTGCCACCCAGAACAGTAGTGCCTCAGTGACTGATGCAGTGACTATTAAGCCTGGAATACACACACACCCTCACAGACACACACCTGTCTCATCTGGCCATAACTGTGAATCCTCGGCCTGTAACAACAAACCCACCACCCTCCTTTTCCTGACAGGTGCCATCTATGAAAAGCCCTCCAGTGTGAGAGATACGTGGCAGCTCATCAAAGCCGTAGAATGGGAGGAAGTGGGGAGATGAACCCCTCTGAAAGAGTCGGAGAGCAGGGCAGCATACCAACACGGCCATGCTGGACTCAGCAGAGACGTCGCTAACGAGCCAGAGCATCTTTAAACGGTTTTACCGGCACTCGCACCTTTCCAACAACCTCGCCACGTAAAACGCTCACTCAACTGAGTTTTCAATCAGAACACGTTTTATTAGCCAAATAAGGAGTTTGTTTTAGCAGGAGCTCGAGTGTGTATGGCCCATTATACCAAAAAAAGGGGGGGCTAAAAAATATTCAGACCTTCATTTACAGTGATTCTGTTCTGTTCTAGATTCTGTTGAAAACACTGTTTGTGCGCTCATCGTCAAAACAATAGTTGCACAGATAGCTGCACCCAGAAGGAATCAACCGGCAGGAATGAAACGTGGTGGGTAGGGTTGACATTGTGAGACATACGAACAAGCAAGTTTCATGCTGGGCATGACCATACCCTTTTTCCATCAACAAAGTGCCAGTGCTGGTGCACTGTATTTCTGACACTCTTCTTCTTTATGCAAGTGGATTATCTAATATATACTCTCTTCAGAAATTTTTTGAAAGCATTAAATTTAAAGATTAAATAAAAAAAAAACATTCATTTAAACAAATTATGTGTCCATAATGATAAACAGAACTATTCATTCTAAATGCCTGCATATGAATTTAATAAAATCAATAGCAAAAGTGGCAATCACATCTCGTGGCTCAGTAAGGTCTTAATGTTGGCAAAATATTTTAAACGTTGAAGCACTGTATATACAATACAATACTGTGTATATAATAACCAAAATGATTAATATTCCAAACTTCTTCCCAAGCTTTGTCTTGCTGAAACAATGACGTCCCTGGAAAAAGATGTCATCTTGAAGGGGAATGGGTTGCTCCAAAATCTCCTAAAAAGTACTCAGCATTAATGCTGCCATCACAGAAGTGTAAATTTGATTTGCCAGCGGAACCGACACACTGACCCCATACCATTCCACCCCGCATCCATTACTTCCAAAAAGATCTGGAATACTGATTCGTCTGACCACAATAGATGTTTCCACTGTGATGGTCCATCCTAGATGCCTCCAAGCCCAGAGAAGTTAACGGCGCTCTGGACATGGTTAACATAAGGCTTCCTTTTGGCACAGTTAAGTTTTAACTGGCACTGTGGATATAACAACTACATATTGTAGTGTTTCAGAGAAGTTGCCAAAGTGATTCCTTTGCCCA
>CM067484.1:32809224-32866572 GCA_034552555.1 Semaprochilodus insignis
TTATGTAAAACTTGTTTTTGTTTCTTAAAGGGGGTTCCTTGGCATGATTAGCAAGTTTAAATAACGATCATGTAGTTTTCTATTCCAAGTATTAGTTAAAATAGGTATTTCTAGGTAAATCTTTCAGCCTAAAGAAGGTTGCTGAAGATGGTGAAGATTGCTGACATCATAACAACAAGAAACAATGGGATTTGGCATTATTCCCAAGGTAGGGCTTTTATTAGGTGTTCCCTTTTTAAGTTTTGCGAAGAGAAATGGAGCCCCCAGACTTTTTGGCAGACAGTATTCGCCCACACCAAAAACTAACCTGCCGTCAAAATTTATGTTCCAGTTACTGAACTTAACTACTGCTACAAAGAAGATGACTGCAGTAAGTCGATACGTTTTATGTTGTTTATTATTTTTCATTCCCAGTTTTTAGCCCATCCAAATTCATAATCCCAGTTCCGTCCTCTCAACAGATCCATACATGTGGGGGAAAAGATTTCCTTTCTGCGCACCTCACGAAACCAAACTGCACTCACCCATTGACCTCAGAGATGGGGCAGGGAAGAATGATTCCATTCTCCTGGAGCTTCACAACTTTGTCCTACGTCCTGGACTGTGGCTAACGTTAGGGACACGGGTATGACCCACCATACGTATCATGGCCTCACACGCTGTAGTGGAACTGGAACCAGGGTGATGGCTTAAAGTGGGAGAGCTAGTAACATGTATCTAAGGCAGTTCAGGTGCATTGATTTTGGAATGTTATATAAATTCTAATTATTATCATGATTAAGAAAGCTAATCCTGGTTAATTGCATTTGTGGTATGTGACTAAGTTGTTTGAGTGAGTCTAACTTATCTGTTGCTTTCAGTAATGCAGTAACATCACTTTCATCACGTGAACAAAGGGTTAATGTGATTATATCTTTTCATGGGTCAACACTGAAGATATGACACTTTGATGCAGTGTAAAGTAGTCAGTGTACAGCTTGTATAACAGTGTAAATTTGCTGTGCCCTCAAAATAACTCAGCACACAGCCAATAATGTCTAAACAGCTGGCAACGAAGGTGAGTACACCCCTACGTGAAAATGGCCAAATTGTGCCCAGTTAGCCACGTACCCTCCCTGGTTTCATGTGACTAGCCTTCATTTAAGTCTTCGTGAAGGATTTGTGGATTTTATGGTTTCATAATACACTTAAAATAAATAGAACAAATGCCAAACCATAATAGATCCACTTTGACTTTCACAGTATTTAATCTCAAGCTTTGTACAAATGTAAAAATGACATGAAATTACATGAATTTTGCAATTAATTTTGAAATAGAACTGTCTCTATATGCACAGTAACACTGCTGCGCAGAGTAAACTGGTAGTGGTTGGTGTAGATTTACTGAAAGAGTCACTAATTATTCACGGCTTGCTGACTCTGTACTGGTGGGCACGGGCAATTTAGCAGGTTATCTCTTGAGAAACTCCACAGACCCAGCTTTGTAATTAACACGTGACCAGCACGGTATAACCACGTGTTTGTCTTGCACGTTTTCAGTCTGCTTTCAAGTTCAAATTGTGACTCTATGTCGAATGTTTTTGTAAAATAATAACAGTAAATTAACAAACGTAGTTACTACTCATCATAAAAGTATTGCTGATTATTTGAACCTTAAAAGTAAAATAAGTGATTCTTCTTAGTGTTTTAAAGCACTATTATTTTTGGCTAGAGGGATGAGCTGAACGCATAAATTATTATTATTATTATGTATTTTTGGGGTTTTTTTAGCCAAAACTTGTTATTTAATGGTGTAAAATCAGTCAAAATAAAATTTTGTTTTAGTTTTCCCAAAACAGTTTTTAGGGCTTTTTCTTTGATTACACAACATGGCAGGAATTCCTAAGTCTGTTTTTTCTTACCAAAAATAATTTTAAAAGTGTTAGTAAAACTCTTTTTTTTTTTTGGTGAGCACAAACAATATTAGCCATATTAGTGCCAAAAAATCAGACCTGTCTTTTTCAGGCCTTGAATAATGTGTAGTTTGTTATTATTAACGAGTCTTGGTAAATTAGAGTAGACGCTTCATTATTATAAAGGGTTTTTAAGTTGAAGCTCCTGTAAATTCCAACAGATTGTTTCGCTTGTTTAGTAAATGGTAACAGACACTTGTTTGTTGTGCCGGAGTGTCAGCTTGCTTGTATTTTGATTGCTAAACGACACTAATTGAGAAGATCCAACGACATTCTAGGCAAAAATGCATGTAGGACAAAACACGTCTGGTTTGGAACATGTGCGATCGCAGCCATTTTAAAAGCACTATTCATATTTACTTTAGAGAACAACTGCTTAAACCTGGAGTTCCTCATATGGGCATGACCCCGACTACAGAATGGCCACACTACTTTGGAGGTCTGGTCAAAAAGACTTACTGATTATTTGTTGTGTTCTGTTTAGTTGTTGTAGAGTTTGACAGAGGTATGTCCGTGTCTGGAGGCTGGTTACAATATGACTATCAACTTGTGGAGATGAGGTTCCACTGGGGATCCAAAACCACCAACGGATCAGAACACACTCTCAAAAAGCGCAGGTTTCCTATGGAGGTACACACAGTAACACACAGTCTCACACTGCCGTCCCTTTTCATCAGGGTTTCATAATCACATCAGGTTATTGATTCTGATGACTGAAGATACAGTGTAAATGTATTTAATGGGATTAACGCGTTTTTGTTATTAGATGCAGATTGTGGGTGTCGCTCCTGAGTTTGTGGACGTGGAGACAGCTTCGCAGGAGAAGTCAGGCCTGACCATGATGGGAATCTTCATTGATGTAACTTGATGTTCTTGCTCACCCCAAAATAATTCACTAGGTTCACTCTCACAGTAGACTTTGTGTCAGTGAGTAAGGTTCCCGGACAAAAACAGAACCTCTGTGATGTTCTGGGGGTGTTTTAATGACAGGAAAATGGGTTCCAAATCCAGTCACCACTGTTATTGGTGCTCGTGGAGGTATCACACAATAGTAGGTATGTTTCATTTGCTAGTGACTAATTTTTCTCTCAACAATACAATTTCAGGGAGCTTTTAAAGGCCTTACGCTCCAGACGTCCGGTCTCATCACCAAGACAATTCTGGAATTGTCTGGGAGTTTCTCTGTAATGACATATTTCACATTAAACTACAGTTCGTTTAAATGTTTACCATTTAATTATTCAGGCTTGACCTGAAAATTCCCTGATAAGTGAAAGGCTGTATTTGAAATGGCACACTATACGTACTACTGTACTGTACACTGCATGCTACAATAGTGTATACTGTATACGCCCCCTGTGTGTAGTATGCGGTACAGCAACAAGTTCTGACCTACAGTGCAGTATACTAATACAGTCACATGACCAGTTACCTCACAGTTACCTCAGAGCTGTTATTACTGTATCCACTGTTTAGAGCTAGCTGCTGCTGAAATACGTTTAGCCTAGCTTTTAGCTCCCCTCGGCTATTTCACTCTAAAACTGACCCTCTAAAGTGAGTTCATCTTTTATTAATCTTCAGACCTGTATATTTTAACTTTCTGAGGCTCATTCTGATGAACATATACCCCACTACAATCACTACTGAGAGCTGCTGAGTCCGCGGTGCATGATGGGATGCAGTACACCATGAAGATAGCTCCACCTGTATACTAGAGACTCTGACTGGAGTAGAACACCATCCGAGTATCTCCAGTGCACTACAGATCTTCAGTTTGGTCACATACTGCGTACTACATACAACTATTAGGCAGATTTAGTATGTGAGCAGTATGTAGTACGCCATTTCAAATACAGCCCAAGAGTGTGTTATCAGTATATCTTGGCAGTGTTGTGCGAAGTGCCTGCAGTTGAAGATGTGCTCTGTCCTTAGATTGGCGCTAAAGAGAACGTACCCTTTAAGGCCATATCTGATGCTGTCACCAAGGTACCATATCCAGGTGATTTTAAAACACGTTCAAAGTGAACATTCATTTTCATCCTGTGTTCTCTTCCCAACACCAGATTGATTTATTATTTCTTTTCCAGGGGATTCAGTGAAAGTCACTCCACCAGCCTTGTTGAAGCTCACGCCTGGTAAAGACACCAAGTTCTATATATACCAGGGAGGCCAAACCGTTCCACCCTGCCTCCAGAACGTGGAATGGATTGTATTTGAGAATCCTATCTTCATCTCTGAAGACCAGGTGAGAACACGCACTTAAAACTGCACTTCTTTTTGAAAACATGTTGTACGTATGGCGATGCAAGTTGCCCCGTGAAACCTAAAATAAAACTAATCGAAATGATGATTTACATTCCAGAGGCATTGTGTTTGATTTGGGAGTTTTCTGGACCATGTCAACCATCTTTATGTATAAGCATACCTGTATAAAAATAATGTTTAGGTCTCAAATACAAAATCAACATTTATGTTGATGAAAACATGATCCTAATTTACTCGACACCTACTGCAGTGACAACTCCTCTGAGCGCTGGCGTGCGTGGGGCTCTGACTCTGACTCTGACTTTTTTAAATAAGCTTTTGCACTGAGACTGTAGAAGTGCTAAGCTTTATTTCAGGTCTAGTTTTCTGGGTGCAGTTTTGTTTCATTCTATTCCAGCACTCTTCTTCGACTTTTGAGTTTTGTTGAGTCCTCCACTTAACACTGTTCAGCTGTCCAGCAGGTGGTGGTAGTAAGCAGTAGTAAGTTAAAAAGTCCAAATCTCTTTTCCAAACAGGTACTTTCCAAACTTGCCACTTGACAGTCTGGAAGGAAAAAGTTAGATGGTTAAAAATAAACACTGGCCGCATTTACATGCATCAGTCCTGAAGGCACAGTAACAAAAAACACACAAATGTTATAGAAGGACCTCCAAGGAATAAATGAATTGCAAAACAAATGCAGTATATGGGCCCTTTTAAATAAATGCAGCATTTTTATTCATTTTTAAGTCATTTTGAGCCATTTTTACTGGTCTGTTCAAAAGTTACACATTGTAAAAAAAAACTGCTCCTATTTGTTTGTTTGTGTTAAAACCCAATAAACAAAGTGGTACTAGTTTTTAATGACTGTGGCATTATGTACTTGGATCACACAGACTCTTACAGGTTTTCACTGTCTTTTTACTCTCTCTTTTTCAGTATTTGAGGTTTGCCACTCATCTGTATTACTCTGACAAAACCAGCCCTGAGCAGAAGCTGCTGGTGGAGAACTACCGTCCCATTCAATCCAGCTCCAAGCATCAAATTTTTGCCTCGTCTGCTATAAAGATCCACCCAGCGAGAGGAGCAAGCCTGAGCCGGCACGCCCTCTGCGTCCCCCTGTTCATCCTCTCTGGCCTGCTGCACGTCAGCCTCAGGATGGCTTAAATACATAAACAGAATCTCAGAAAGGGCTTTTCGTGATGGAGCAGCCCTCAGCTTAAGAGCATCCGTAGACTACTTGTTTGCTATTGACGCTACCTCCGTTCTGTGTAGGAATATGTGTATGTAGCAATAATGCATATTAACACTAAACTTGAAAACATGATAGCTGGGTGAAAATGGATTCTGTAACCTGTGTGGATGCTCTTAAGCAATGACCCTTCCTTAGGCAGTATTTAATACACTGTACTCTGGTTTAAATTACGTGAGGAAAAAAAGCTGACCTCAGAATGGTTCATAAGCCCACCTTGATGTACCGATAGGTACAGAAGGTACCTTATTTTTGCCTGTTTTTCCCACTTGAAAACTCCTAACTTTGTGTTGCCTCTTGAGTTATGTTCAGTAGTTGTGAGTTCAGTAGGAATGAAGCTTTGCGAAAAGTATACCAGTGATGAGCTAGCCTGTAGGCCCCTTGTTATCCAAGAGATGTTTAATCCAGTTGGTTAATTACAGCTGTTAAGCTGTTGAGAAGGTGTTGGAGTACTTTTTTGTGTTCAGAGTTGTGTTCATGTTTAATGTTCCATTTTTACATTCTTAGAAAAAAGTAACCTTTATAAAGGTGTAGAATTCATTTTAATACTGGCTATAGTAGGAAAGCTGCTGCTAAAAACAACTCCCACTTTCATTCACAAGCCTGAAGTGTCTCAAACCTAATTTACACCAGCGAACATGCTTCTCTCTGGTATAACAGGGATGCTGCTGTTAAAATAGAATGTTATGCTGCTATAACTGCGCAGGTAAATTGCACAGCTCAGGACTAAGTTCAGTTTTTGGACAGTAGCTTTATTTCTGAGACGTACTAAGAAGTACTGTACATGTCTGCCATATGACATATACAGTACTGACATATTTCGCTGCCATATGTCAAGTAACACTGATTGGCTAGGGAGTGCTGTATAGCTTGCTGATCGACTGAGTGCTGTGTAAATCATTGCATGGCTGATGAGTACTGCATAACTCTGACTGGGTGATCAGTGCTGTTTAAATCTCGGTTTGGATGATCGGTACTGTGTAATTCTCTGTTTGGCTGATCGGTACCTTGTAAGTCTCTGTTGGGCTGATCAGTACTGTGTAAATCTCTGTTGGGCTGATCGGTACTGTGTAATTCTCTGTTGGGCTGATCGGTACTGTGTAATTCTCTGTTTGGCTGATCAGTACTGTGTAATTCTCTGTTTGGCTGATCGGTACCGTGTAAGTCTCTGTTTGGCTGATCGGTACTGTGTAAATCTCTGTTGGGCTGATCGGTACTGTGTAAATCTCTG
Source organism: Semaprochilodus insignis (assembly GCA_034552555.1). Lineage (NCBI taxonomy): Eukaryota > Metazoa > Chordata > Actinopteri > Characiformes > Prochilodontidae > Semaprochilodus > Semaprochilodus insignis. Next base: position 32,815,904 of record CM067484.1, read on the forward strand.
TTGGGCTGATCGGTACTGTGTAAATCTCTGTTGGGCTGATCGGTACTGTGTAAACCTCTGTTTGGCTGATCGGTACCTTGTAAGTCTCTGTTTGGCTGATCGGTACCGTGTATATCTTGTACATATACTGCATTAAAAATGTAGGCCGTGTCTGTAGATGTACATTGTGAATGTAGACCGTGTCTGTGGATGTCCATTGTGAATGTAGACCGTGTCTGTGGATGTCCATTGTGAATGTAGACCGTGTCTGTAGATGTCCTGACAGTGAAAATGTCACTCTGTTCCACTGCAGGCTTGGGAAACTAATAAAGTTCTTCTTGCATGATTAAGGATCTTGTTTTCTGTTTTCTGTTTGTGTAGCAGCTTTGAACCAAAGAGTGAACTCTATGAAGATTTGTGTAGTTGGTCTAATTGTTGAAGAGCACGCTATACTTTAAACTGAGGAAAGCATCTCCGTGTTTTAAACCAACACACATTTTTAAATCTGTTGCCGTGTATTTCATGAGTGAGTCTTGTTTGTAGCCAATAGCAAAGAAATATCTGCAACAGGGAGTCAAATCCAGGTCCCAGAATGCCACAACTTCAAACTCTAGATTCTATTCTACTTGTCTAGATTCACTGGTGGCTTTTGGGCAGTGTGTAGACACAGTGAGCCTAGGTTCTCTGCACCACCACTGTAAAGAAATTTCATTATGACTCATAATCTCATAATTATGGCTTACTTTCTCAGAATTATGACTTGCCATCTCAGGTTTATGAACTGGCATCTCATAATGACTTAATTTCTCATAACTGACGTCCTATTTCATAATTATGACCAGGCATCTTGTAATTATGACTATGTAGCTCATTATGATGTCATATCTCATAATTATGACTTCCTATTTCATAATGATGACCAGGCATCTTGGTATCTCAAAATCTTGACTTTATCATTATTATGACGCTTGGAAAAAAAAGCCATACAGTAATTATGACTTGCTGTCTCATAATTGTGGCTTACATTCTCATAATTATGACTTAGTATCTCAGAATTATGAATTAGCATCTCATAATGACTTACTTTCTCATAACTCACTTCCTATTTCATAATTATGACCAAGCATCTCATAATCATGACTTGGTACGCCATTATGCCTTCGTATCTCACAATTATGGCTTGCTTTCTCATAGTTATGGCTTAGCATCTCAGAATTATGATAGTATGTGATAATCATACTGTCTAGCACGCTAGACCACCTGTCTGTAGCTCGCTGTCACCTGTACATCTCTTTATCTGTACACCAAAGTTGTTCCTTTGTCTGTTCCTTTAATCACACATTGCTTCATCTGCCCGTTTGTTTGTCTGTCCATCTGTCTGTACGTCTGTTTGGTAGTTCCTTACCTTCCTTTCCTTCTGTTGGCCCATCTGCACGTCTGTTCTTCCATTACTTTTGTTGTCTAGTTTGCATAACATAAAAGCTGGATATTAATTTTCCTTCTGGATGAGCAGCAGAGCAGGCAGGGAATGCAGGACAGACTGTAAGACAAGCTGCTCCTTAGCTACGTCCACACAAGCAATCAGTAATATAAGCCTCCCCACCTATATATACACATACAGACACAGTAAGGGAGTTTATCTGCATCTCCCTCTTCATCCTCCTCCGTATACACGGGAGGGCTTGAACACGCACATCTACCACAAATCTTCTAGCTTAGTTTGTTTCTTCATATCACTCGTCGTTTCAAGTTTATGTGTCATTTGCACGGCATTTATGTATTGAAATGCTTGTGGTGAGGCTTATGTTCTCATAATTATGGCTTGCTTAATACTCTTAATAATAATAATTAATAATGCTTAATTGCAGGTTAGTACTCTACAGCAGGGCATTAATATACATACTAATTAAACATTCTAAATTAAATTAAAAAAAAAAAATTATATATATATATATATATATATATATATCACAAAATACAGTATATACAGAGACAGGAGGGTCCTATGTAGAAATTGATATGTACAATATGTATATGAAATGATATGTACAATATGTATATATACATATTGTACCTCTTGCCTGATGGCACACACACACACCCACACACAAACACACATATATATATATATATATGTGTGTGTGTGTGTGTGTGTGTGTGTGTGTGTGTGAGTTCTGAGTGAGTGATATTGTCCATAGCAGTGATATGATATATTAATAATTAATAATAAAGTGTCAGAGTGCAGTAGTATTGGTGAAAGGCTCACAGCTTGTTCAGGAACCTGATATTGCTCTATAGGTCATCTTTGAAACATACACCGAGCACAGCGGTTTTCTTCTGATGTAAACTTTAAACATTAATGAAATAGAAATGCATTCGCTAATAACTCAATATTTATTGCAGTTTACGGAATGTCTACAAACATGACGGTTATAATGAAGGGATTATAATAAAAACTTCATAACACACAATATGAGAGGCTCCTTCAGTAATAATGGAATAGCATATGAGGATACAAAAAGCACCAAACATTCTGAAATCTACATAATGTATGTAAGTATTCATATGAGTATTATTATACGTATTAATAGACACATTATATATAGCAAGGTCTATACTTTAGTTGGTTGCAGAACTTTGGTTTCCTGCACTAATAGGCATAACTCATGCCTCTTATGCTTACTACTTCAGTTACTGCTTTCTCCTTTAGAACAGCTCTGTAAGTCATCTCGCTGGGCGATGCTCTTCAGTACTGGCTGGGCTCATCTCTGGTTGGCTGTGTAGTTTTGCATGTTACACTGGAATTGCAGTATGACTTCAACAGCTTCCCATCAATGTCCTTTAAAGAGGTAGCTTGGTGAAAAACCTAATTTACATGATTTAGCCCTTACCTGATAAGTAGTCGATCAGCCAAAAGGTGTTTGGTCCAGCAAGTTTTGCAGAGGTGCTACGAAGCTAATGTAGCAAGTGAGTAATGGAAGTTTAGGTACACCAGTTAGCACCGTGTGAACTGCCTTCCAAAGTCGTCACAAATGGCCTCAAACTGGTACTAGGTGTTCAGTCATTTCAAGTAAGCTTGCTTATGTGGTTTCCAACTCTGTATCTGTCTTCTGTAGAAATGGGCACGCTGCCTAGCTAAAAGCAGTAGCACCTATCTGTACCACTGAGCTGACGATTTCTGGCTAGCAGTTTGCTAATTGGTGGAGTTTAAGCCTCAATTCCTTGTTATGTAGGCTAGCAATGCAACTCCAGTGCTAAACAAATACATGTACACTATATTGCCAAAAGTATTCGCTCGTCTGCCTTCACACACATATGAACTTGAGTGTCATCCCATCTCATCCATGTCTTTATGGATCTTGCTCTGTACACTGGTGTGTAGTCATGTTGGAACAGGAAGGGGCCGTCCCCAAACTGTTCCCACAAAGTTGGGAGCATGAAATTGTCCAGAGTCTCTTGGTCTGCTGAAGCATTAAGAGTTCCTTTCACTGGAACTAAGGGTCCGAGCCCAACTCCTGAACAACAACCCCCACACCATAACCTCCCCCCGCCAAACTTTACACTTGGCACAGTGCAGTCAGGCAAGTACCATTCTCCTGGCGACCGCCAAACCCAGACTCGTCCATCGGATCACCAGACGGAGAAGCATGATTGGTCACTCCAGAGAACACGTCTCCGCTGCTCTAGAGTCCAGTGCCGGCGCTTTCCACCACTGCATTTGATGCTTTGCATTGTGCTTGGTGATGTAAGGCTTGGATGCAGCTGCTCGGCCATGGAAACCCATTCCATGAAGCTCTCTACACACTGTTCTTGAGCTGATCTGAAGGACACATGAAGTTTGGAGGTCTGTACTGATTGACTCTGCAGAAAGTTGGCGACCTCCGTGCACTATGCACCTCAGTATCCGCTGACCCCGCTCTGTCATTTTACCTGGCCCACCACTTCGTGGCTGAGTTGCTGTCGTTCCCAATCGCTTCCACTGTGTTATAATCCCACTGACAGTCGACTGTGGAATATTTAGTAGGGAGGAAATGTCACGACTGGACTTGTAGCACAGGTGGCATCCTATCACGGTACCACACTGGAGCTCCTGAGAGCGACCCATTCTTTCACTAATGTCTGTAGAGCAGTCTGGATGCCTCTGTGCTTGGCTTTATGCACCTGTGGCCATGGAAGTGATTGGAACACCTGAATTCAGTGATTTGGATAGGGGAGTGAATACTTTTGACAGTATAGTGTATTTGCTGATTGACCACGTTTAGTGATAAGACAGACTTTCTTGCCCAACTATCATTCTAATATCATTGCTATATTTTGTCCATCTAAAGACATTTTGGAGAATATAGGTTCTGAAATCATTTAGCTTGTTTATGAGTCCATCTACATTACTGTCTTACCTACTCGATTTTTACCTCGCAGAGGCTTTTTACTGTGTTGTGTTGGAGGTAAGGCTGGTGGTAAAGGCCCCAGGGGTCCCAGTGGTGGCCCTATATGGTCTCCTCCCCTCAAGAACGTGTGTGTACTACCGCTGCTGCCAAAGCCAGCTCTCTCAGCCACTCGACCTCCCAAGGGCTCTGACATGGAGCGTGGGCCGAGGGCAGGCGGGGGGCAGCTTTTTGGAGTGAGGGTGGTCATCGTGCGGTTTAGGGTGCGCCTCCTGCTGGCTACGATAGGCGGAACGGAGTGGGGTTTGTGTTTTTTCCCGTCCACTTGTCCCACCAGGTGGGGTCTGGAGAGAGCCTGGGGCATCACGTGTGTTGTCAATGTGTGTGTGAGTCGTGCCTCCAGGCTTTTCAGCGCTTCTTCGGTGCTGCTTTGTGACTCCAGCCTTAATGAACTCAGCTCCTCTCGGACTTCCTTTCTCATGGACTCCAGACTGTCCAGCACTTCCTGTAGGAGGGCCACGCATACCTCCTCTTTGCTCTGCTCCTCTGTTTGGTGATCCTCTTTCACCTCCATAGTCTCTTCCTCGGCCTCCAGGGCTGTAGCGACCTCTTCCAATGCCGAGTTGACCTCAAGGCCGGATACGGGCTCACATGAATCACCTTTGCTCCGATCCAGCTGCCTGGTTACCCTCTGCACCAGCTGCAACATGCCTGTTCGCCGGGTGTCCAGACTGGTCTGAGCGCGGATCTGACTTCTGACCCGAGAGAAAACCGACTGGGCCTTTGTCTGTTTGACCTCAACTGGGAACAGATGTGAGCAGTAAGCAGTTACATTAAGTTGTCACATGACTCTGACAACTTTGACTCTGTCTGTATTTTATGAGCTTTACCTAAATTTTATAGGGTCCATTTTATTTAGGTATATATATATATTACAGACTGCACCCCTTCATTTGCTCCTCAGTGGTTCAGCCCCCCCACTGTCCCATTCATTGCTGGTTGGTTTTTGACCACAGGACTGGCCATTCATAGAGTGTAGCAGAGACAGCGAGTGGTGTTGTTTTGACACACATCAGTTTCACTGCTAGGTTAAGTGTGAAACTCTGTGATCACCTGACCATATCCAGCTAAAAGCATCTCTGTGGTCAGAAACTGACCACCAATGAAGATCCAGAAGAACTGAAGTTCTTAACCCGAAAGGCTAACATAAGTTATACAGCAACAGATGGTCAGCAGGGGTGTCCAGTCCTATCCGCAAAGGACTGGTGTGGCTTCAGGTTCACATTCCTACCAAGCTGGAGCACTCCTGATTCTACCTGTTCAATCAGTTGATCCCTGATCATGTGTGTTCCTGTTGTACTGGAATGCAAACCTGCAACCACATCAACCCTTTATGGATAGGATTGGACACCCCTGGGCTACAATCTCTAATTGTACACTAGTAAGGTGTGGCTACAAGGGGAGGTGTTTCTAATAAAGTGGCCAGTAAGGGTGATAGCAATTGGGGAGAGTGAGCTACATTCATCCTGCAACCACATCAACCCTTTATTGATAGGATTGGACACCCCTGGGCTACAGTCTCTAATTGTACACTAGTAGGGTGTAGCTACAAGAGGAGGGGTTTCCAATAAAGTGGCCAGTGAGGGAGATAGGAATTAGGGAAAGTGAGCCCCTTTCTTCCCGCATTGAGTGGGTTGCACCAACAAGAGCTGAATTAAACAGGGTTTAAAGCCAGGCAAAGATTTGTTAATCTCGGTTAAACATGGATGAACAAATCTATTTTCATTAAACGTGCCATCATTTTGATTGATGGATTTGGCAGAATCAGTACGAAACAGCAGTTTTACTCTCCACACTGACCATTGTCCATACTTTACCTCTTTCCAATTGCAGTGAAAACCATCTCTGAGCTACATCAGAAACAGTTATCACAGGCAAAGACAGAATTCAGACCATTAAATGGTCCATTACAAGACTTGGAGGGTCTGTGTCAGCAGGGGGCGCTGCTTATCCAGCACTGAGAAGACTGCAGGTAATGTCAACCAATACATTTAAAACACAAACTCTCTGTAGGTTATTCTGTAAACTGCAGTTTTACAGTAAATGCTCAATAATGACTCAAACCTAAAGCCTAACACGGAGTAGCCTGTTCGCTAACAGTAGCTAGCTGTTGAAAATCAGCTAGTCCAACAAGCTCTGCTCTTACCTTGAGTATATTCAGTCAGTCATCAGCTCTTTACATGATTTATATGCGGTTTGTAAGTGTAAAATCTTTGTGCGTTTGTGAAATCTGCGAATGTGACTTTTAGTGATGCACACGTTAATGAATGCTAATAGTGCCACCTTGTGGGGAAAATTTGTTATCCATAAGTGACTGAGCACAGTTGCAGTTGCTCAGGAACTTTATATGTATTTATTTATTTGTTTACCATATATATATATATATATATATATATATATATATATATATATATATATAATAAAAAAATATGAAATGGTGTTTAAAAATACACGGTTTCAAAGGTCTGTTATATATTATATAATGTTTGTTCTGGGGAAAAAACACCTATTTTTAAACACCTTTTTGTAAATTTAAACCACTTAAATTGGATGGGTAAATGTAATCCCCAAATGAGGTTTAAATCTGAGTTTAAAGTAATGGTGCATCAGGATTACAATTAATCTAGATTTAGTGTAAACATATTCCAGGAATAACACCTATATTTAAAATTTGGTGCAACAAGATTAGCAGATAAACCTTAATTTAATCCAAGTTTAAGCTTAGTCCATATTGGTGCAACCCAACCATTAGCGGTTAACATCTTCGTTTATTTAATTAGTTTTAATTTCATTTGATTCTGTGTGTGCAACTCCTGGGTTGCCTTGGAACTGCAGGCTAGAAAGATCCCAGAAGTCCAATAACAGAACTTCCAATAACTTCCAATGCCTATTGTGATAGATGCTGGGCATATTTTAAGAGGTTCCACTACAGAACTTGGTTCTCGGTTCTCAATTTGTTCAGTCCGATACTTTTTTACCCACCTACTTTTACTGCTTTGAGTCAATATTCCAATGTAACAGCACAACTTTCACTAGAGTGTATGCTTAGTCTACCCACCTCTGGCTGAAGTCTCCAGACACTCTGGATAACCTTCTCTCTTCTCCTCCTGCCACAAGTCGTCGTTGAAGGCCATTTCCTCTGCTCCCTGTTCGATGGCTTTCTCCTCTCCTTCGCCATCTGCCCTACACCTTTCCTGAGGGCTGGTCGCGTCTTCCACCGGCTGCTCACTCATGCTACTTTGACGGGGAACTTTTAGCTCTCTTTACTCTGCCCTCCAAACGCAGAGAGCGTTAACTGTGCCAAAAGCCAAACTGCTAAATCTGTTCCGGTGGTGTTCACACTCTGCTTTCTAGGCTGATCCTCAGACACACCCGGTGTTGGTCATAGCTCAGTAGTGCGATGTTGTTTTCTGGTGTTTTCCCCCTATCCTCTTGCCCCCTGGCCTGTTTGTTCTACTTCTTCTCTCATGCTCTGTGCTTCTCTGTGTCGTCTTGCTTGTTCTCTTCGTTCTGGCTTGATGGCAGCGTAAACCTCAGAGACTGGCACGGCTTAATTCCCTTTAGAGGGGCCAGCACCCAATCAACACCCTTTTGCGCCACTTACACACCCTGCTCTAGGGAAAAGCACCTTTATCACATGCTCTTAAACAGTTGCTCCCCAAACGCACACACACACACAAGCATGTTTGAATTCCAGATACAGCCAACCTGTTGTACGTGTTGTTTCTGTCAATTTGGACGCATGGGATACATAAATAAGCTATGCTTACATTGTCCTTGTCCTTCACTACATCCCTTCAGTGTTTCTGTGGTAGGCACATTTAGCATGAAGATTTCTGTCAGTACTGTAATATCTGCTTTTCCTAAAACATCAGGCCCAGTAGTTATAGCAATACAACTACTGTGATATCAATACAACTACTATTACAGCAAAACAACTACTGTGATATCAATACAACTACTGTTATAGCAGTATAGCTACTGTTATAGCAGTGTAACTACTGTTATATCAATACAACTAATGTTATAGCAGTATAACTACTGTTATAGCAGTATAGCTACTGTTATAGCAGTGTAACTATTGTTATATCAATACAACTAATGTTATAGCAATACAACTACTGTTATAACAATGCATCTACTGTTATAGCAATATGTCTACTGTTATAGCAGTATACTGTTATAGCAGTATAACTACTGTTATAGCAGTATAGCTACTGTTATAGCAGTGTAACTACTGTTATATCAATACAACTAATGTTATAGCAATACAATTACTGTTATAGCAATGCATCTACTGTTATAGCAGTATAACTACTGTTATATCAATACAACTATTGTTATAGCAGTACAACTACTGTTGTAGCAGTGTAGCTACTGTTATAGCAATGTAACTACTGTTATAGCAGTGTAACTACTGTTATATCGATACAACTATTGTTATAGCAGTACAACTACTGTTATAGCAGTATAGCTAATGTTATAGCAGTACAACTACTGTTATAGCAGTATAGCTACTGTTATAGCAGTATAACTACTGTTATAGTAGTACAACTACTGTTATAGCAATGCATCTACTGTTATAGCAGTATAACTACTGTTATATCAATACAACTAATGTTATAGCAGTATAACTACTGTTATAGTAGTACAACTACTGTTATAGCAATGCATCTACTGTTATAGTAGTAGAACTACTGTTATAGCAGTATAACTACTGCTCCTAAAACACCAGGCCCAGTAGTTATAGCAATATAATGCATCAAATAAGGGATTGCTGAACATCTTTTTTGGATGTGGACTACCTTATGGACTTTAAAGTTAAAGTTAATGTATCGGAAATGACCACAGAGAAATGACCATGGGCTTTGCATCAATGACACTGAATGTCCTTGTTCGTTCATAACAGTATGCTTTGTTAATGGGACGAAATGTAAATCAGATGTTGTTAAATTTGGACTAAATATAGTCGTATGGCCATCAGTATACTTCTTTCTATATATTTCCCAATGTGTGAAATACATTTCAGGCCTTCCTTTCTGAATTACATTCATATTGTAAAATATTTTGCCCCATAAGCCTACAATATTTTAGAGTGCATTAAATGTTAAATGTATGGGAGAATATTAAACATGTTGTATCTCCTCATATTCTCATGCTTTGTAACAGAAATTAGTTATTTGCCTGATCCGTAGGGATGCTGACGTTACTAATGCAGACACAAATGCAGTCTGCACAGTTACAGCAGAACAGAGCAAGAACACATTACTTAACCACTCGTAATGAAGTCCCAAGGTGCACATGGTCGTTCTCTGAGAAAACTCATCTGGGACTAAAGGTACAGATAGGGAGAGAGAGAAAGGCAGAACAGAATGCCAGAGAGGGAGATTAAGACCGTCTGCTAGTGTATATTGCCCGAATGTTGCAAACGTTGCATATTTTAGTGGGGAGTGGTGTGATTGGGAGGAGTTTGGATTGTAGGGTTTCAGAATGACTTTGCATTTTCTGGCAACTCAGGAAGCACCATAAATGACTCCCAGCTTCTTATTACCAATAACTACACTCCATGTTCCTGGTAATGACATGACAAGATTCAGGACGTAGGACTGTGTGTATTGGTGGACAAGTGGTTAGTTTAGGTAGAGTGGTGAGTGGTCAGTTGATGTGCAATTTGCCTAAAGTTGGGCATATACCAGTATTTAGTATATCAACAGCGCAATACCTGTTTTTTACCGTAATTTAACAATGTCTACAGTTCAATACAGATAAGCTTATAGTCTCCAACTCACATACAGTGCAGAAAATGCAGTCCCGCCATAGCAGCTGACCAATGAGAGATGAGGATCACTCCTCCTCCTCCTCCTGTATACTCCAGATGCACAAACAGCTGTAACGAACTGTAAAGAATGCCCTAATTGTTGGTATAAGGAGTTCTCTTTTCTGTTTCAGTAACAATGTTTGTTTGTGTGTTTGTCTGTTTTTTGTTTGTTTGTGTTTTTGTTGCATTTTACTATAATAAGTCAAAGTTTTCTCACTACAGTAGAAATATTTGGGGTAATCCCACCAGGAAGCCGTTTTATAACTGAGAAATAAATTCCAGAGTAAAATCTTGTTGTATACAAATCCCTACTTCCCTAAAGGTTGGGACATTTTGGGAAATACACAAAAAACTTTATTGCTAATGCAACTACTGTTATAGCAGTATAACTACTGTTATAGCAACACAACTACTGTCATAGCAACACAACTACTGTTATAGCAGTATAACAACTGTTATAGCAACACAACTACTGTCATAGCAACACAACTACTGTTATAGCAGTATAACTACTGTTATAGCAGTAAAACTACTGTTATTGCAACACAACTACTGTCATAGCAGCACAACTACTGTTATAGCAGTATAACTACTGTTATAGCAGTAAAACTACTGTTATAGCAGTATAACAACTGTTATAGTAGTACAACTACTGTTATAGTAGTACAACTACTGTTATAGTAGTACAACTACTGTTATAGAAGTATAACTACTGTTATAGCAGTAAAACTACTGTCATAGCAACACAACTACTGTCATAGCAACACAACTACTGTTATAGCAGTATAACTACTGTTATAGAAGTATAACTACTGTTATAGCAGTAAAACTACTGTTATAGAAGCATAACTACTGTTATAGCAGTATAACTACTGTTATAACAGTATAACAACTGTTACAGTAGTACAACTACTGATCTAGTAGTACAACTACTGTTATAGAAGTATAACTACTGTTATAGCAGTAAAACTACTGTTATAGAAGTATAACTACTGTTATAGCAGTAAAACTACTGTTATAGCAACACAACTACTGTCATAGCAACACAACTACTGTTATAGCAGTAAAACTACTGTTATAGCAGTATGACTACTGTTATAGGAGTATAACTACTGTTATAGCAGTATAACTACTGTTATAGCAACACAACTACTGTTATAGCAGTATAATTACCAGCTTTGCCATACATGGATGGAGATTTCACTGGACTTCCTGAACCTTTTAGCAGTATTATGTACAGTAGCTGTGACAGACTTAAATTCTTTGGAGTCATGAATTAAGACGTGTTCTTCCTGAACTGTAAAGTGGTGAACCACGACCCGTGTTTGGTTGGAAACACTGAGCCTTTGGTGGCTGCTACTTTTACATAGCCAATCAAGATCCCCTCACCCTCTAAACAGTTCACCTGCTTATTGTGGAAGGTTTCAGAACTTGGAACTTGAATATTCTATGAACTTTTTTTACTCTTAATTTGGCCCGGTGCCAACTTTTTTGGGCATGTTATAAGCATCAAATTAAAAATGTGTTGCTCTTTACAATATGCACTTACGTTGGTAGAAGTCTTTGCTTTATACTTTTGTCAGATACGTAAAGCTATGAGATGAGTTGAAGCCATGATGTTGATACGGTTCAGTCATACAAGTTGGTCGCATTTCCTGCTTCTTATAATCCAAGCAATCTCAAACACATTCAGTGATGAGGTGGAGGTGTAGACTCTGGGGTGGTCAGTCCGTTGTTCTGAGAACACCAGCAGCTTCTTTATTTGATGTGTCTGTCTCCTTTCTCAGTGAGGAGCTTCTTGAAGAGCTACACATCCTTTCAGACCCATAGCGTTGAGGTCTCTTCTCACAGTGGAAGAAGGATGGACAGAAACACCTGTGGATGTTCTCAGGTCTGAAGCAACAGTTGATATTCTCCTCCCTCTCAAAGATGAAAACTTCCCCTGCTTGTGCACTGTTTGGGTGGCCTACCAAGTTTTCCAGGTGGCTGTTGGGAGCCTCCTTTTCCCTGTTGCTTTAGTTTTGGAGTCCTCACTTCTTGCCTTTGACTTTCTTTGTCTAATCATCTCAGAAATATCTCTGTGCACATTTCCGTTCACAATTATTGCCATTGAAAAAGCTAAATGCACCATGAACACATTAATGTTCTAGGAGTTTTTCCTCAGCGATCTTCAGTTTATCTACCCTTATTATAACACATTACAAGACTTCAGCCATGCCTTTCAACTGTGATCATTAAGACACATTACATAACTCCACCAGTAACCTACTGCATGCATCCGGTAGGTGGGGCAGCACCGCCTAGCTGCTCCTACTCTTTAAATTCTGGACTGGACCAACACTCTTCCTCACAAAAGCAGCAGTGGGACATCAACATGGTAAGAAGACTTTCTGCTATTCAGCTTTAGAGTTCAGTATATACAATATATACATTTTCAAATGGTCTAAATCTGCAGCTCAAACATTGCTGTGTCTTATTGTATAATGTTGTTTTTTCTCCCATTGTTTTTAGACAACTTACACAGACAAAGGTGAAAAGGTGCGTGTACCAGAAACTGCATCTACGCACAGAAATGTGTGCTGTGATTTGTAGTAATAGGCTTCTTTGCAATGAATTACTCAGGTGCTTACCTTTATAACTACAATAATAGATACAATTAAATAATAAAGTGTGCAAGTCAGTAGGAGCAATGGTTCTGTGGTATATTAAGACCACGGCTGGTTTACATTTACAGAACTCTCTAGTTCTGTTCGATTGACCTCTTGACTTGACTTTCTCCCATCAGCACGAGCAAGGCAGGTTCATCTGCTTCGACCACATCACGTTCTGGGTGGGAAACGCCAAACAGGTAGGCTTACTTTCTCGTAACCTTTTATGTTTCCAGCCATATTTTGTGCTTCATTCATGCCCTAAACTCACTGAACCTTAGAGGAGTTTCTGTAGAGAATGATGCTATTGGCTCTCTTGAGGGGTGGAGGAAACAAAGATGCAGCCACACAACACCATCCTCTAATTTGATCCATATTGGTGCTGCTCTCTGGCCCTCTTCTCCGTTAGCCACATGGGGGTGCCGTCTCCTTAATCTTATCCGTCTGCAATTTGAGAAGTGTCTGTACCAGTAAACTGACCATTTGGGCTGTAGGGTGGTGAAGACGTCTGTGCATGTATCAGCTTGGAGCTGCAAGCATGCGTATTTATGATTCTGACGTATTTGTATTTTATCATATCATATCAGATCACTGTCCAAATATTGGTTGACAAATTAATAACTGCTGGTGTTTTATTAAATAATAACAGATAGAATGAAGGGATAAACGCAACAGGAGCTCTTTTTGCACTGTACTTATTCAGTAGTTCAGTTTTTTGGGGATAAATAAGACTGATCAGGTTCTGTAAAGATCTGTTAATAGTCATTTCTTGAGCCCACCTTAAAATTTGATCACCATATTTGGAATTTCAGTCTTGATTCTTGAGCTCTCTCAGTTATCCTGTTATCATCTGCACTTCTTTCCATTGTTCTGGACACATTTCTTTATTTCCTGTCATTGTTTGAACCTCACTGAGGTCCTGCGTATTAGAAGCACTAGGCAACAAACCTGGTTTATTGGAAACACTGATTCCGATCATGTGATCGGGGTTTTGTTTTGCGCCCCAGGCAGCCTCGTTTTACTGTAACAAACTGGGTTTTGAGCCGCTGGCGTACCGCGGCCTGGAGACGGGCTCCCGGGATGTGGTCTCCCATGTGGTCAAGCAGGGAAAGGTGAGGCAGCTTTCCCCACTTTTGCCGGGTACAGTGATTTCTGTGTAGGTATGTTTTCTGTTAATCTTGTGGGGGAAATATATTGTTTCAGAATGAATCTGTTCTCTTTTCCACTGTAGATTATTTATGTCTTCTCCTCTGCTCTGAATCCTGGGAACAAAGGTGAGTATTTATGGGACAGGTTTGCTTACCCGTGTTCCACCTGCAAAGGCTGATATTATTCCATAGCGGGTAATGCCGTGTTGGATGGACAAGCTTTACAGGAAGTGGTTGGATTAGGAGTCCAATATTAGTTTCCTATTCTGTCTAATTTGTGTGTTTGTGATGGGGCATACTGTTAGACAGAGTGGGTGGGTTTTTTTTTTGTAGTACAGTCAAGCAGCAGCTTTCTCTTTAGGCTGAATGAGGTCTTTCACAAAGCTTGTCCAACCAAGTAACAGTTGTACAAAGGAATGCATGGATCGGTCATTTATGTTGGGCCAGCTAGTCAAATAGACGTTTTCTTTGTATAAATTGATCTCTTTCTTTGAATACAAATGTCTGACCAGAGATGGGCGAACACCTGGTGAAACATGGTGATGGGGTCAAAGATGTTGCCTTCACTGTACAGGACTGTGACTTCCTGGTGCAGGTAAACATATCAACCATCAGTTGACTGATGTCTGTCAGCCCCTGTTAATTGAAACTTTGATTTGTGTTGATGGACAGAGCTTAGGAATCAGTTAAAACGCCCGTCACGGAACCGAACCAGCATCTTCTGTGTGCTGATGTGTTTGCGTGTGTGCTTATGCAGAAAGCCAGGGAACGGGGTGCCATCATTGTCAAGGAGCCTCATGTCTTGGAGGACAAGTTTGGCAGGGTGAAACTGGCAGTGCTGCAGACAGTAAGTATGATTTGTGTTCATGGACAGAAATGAAAAATCATGTACTTTTAAGTTTAAGGTTCAATTAATTAATTTTAATAATTCAATTAATTAAAGGCTTTTTATCCAGTAAGTCCTAGGAGCAGTCCTTCAATTATGTAGTTATGAAAGTGAAATATTGAACCACACTTGTTAACAGCTGTAGTCTGTTGGGTGTTACTGTATGGACATAGTAAGTCCTTGGAAGTCTGTATCCCCACCACAGATCCGCTCTGATTTGTCTTTGGATCTGTTGTGTAATTCCTACTCCTGATTTCTCATGTTCCTCTGTTTTGCAGTACGGAGACACTACCCACACGCTGGTGGAGAGGGAGGGCTACACCGGACTTTTTCTACCAGGGTTCCACCCTCCTCTGTTCCGTGATCCTCTTTTGGATCAGCTGTGAGTGAGAATATAATTGCGTCAGTGAAGGCCACTGATCTTCATTCAGGTCTTCTGAAAGTGTGATCTATGTTTTTGAAGGCCGAGCGGCAGGCTGGATTTCATTGACCATGTGGTGGGAAACCAGCCAGATGATGACATGGTGCCAGTGGTGGAATGGTGAGAAAGCAGCTTCAGTATATTATCTGCTTGAAATATTGGCCCAGCCTAGGAAAGCAGACTGCCTTAGGGTTAAAAACCGCCTTGAGAACTGAGCAACTACACAGGAACGTTTTAGTACACCCAGCATCCATCAGCATAGAAACCCCTATTCTTCTCTTATGATCTAAAATGAAATGTTCTTCGAAAGGTGGCAGCAACAGTAAAACTGAAGCCTAAAAATGAAACCCAATAAATAATTAGAAGCTAAATTTGAACTGAGTAAAAAGTAGATGTGAGCATTGTATATACACTATACTGGCAAAAGTATTCACTCCCCCATCCAAATCATTGAATTCAGGTGTTCCAATCACTTCCATGGCCACAGGTGTATAAAACCAAGCACCTAGACATGCAGACTGCTCCTACAGACATTAGTGAGAGAATGGGTCGCTCTCAGGAGCTCAGTGAATTCCAGCATGGTACCATGATAGGACGCCACCTGTGCAACAAGTCCAGTCCTGAAATTTCCTCCCTACTAAATATTCCACAGTCGACTGTCAGTGGGATTATAACACGATTGGGAACGACAGCAACTCAGCCACTAAATGGTAGGCCACGTGAAATGACAGAGCAGGGTCAGCGGATGCTGAGGGGCATAATGCGCAGAGGTCACCAACTTTCTGCAGAATCAAAATAGGACTGTAACTGAGTAAATGGGATTAGTTGCTGATAACAGTCGTATTTCAGACAGGTGTGAAGGTGAATAGGGCAGCAGAGCAGTGTGTGAAAAAGCTCATCAGTGTGTAAAACCCATAAACAAAGGCTACGGTGGAGGCTGGGTCTCTAAGGGGAAACTCCCTATCCACTCTTGACCAATCAGAACACAGCTTGCGCTCCACCCCAGGGTCCAGCGATTTCTATGGTGAAGATGAAGTGCACTAGGAATAAAAGAAACTGCTGATAAAGGAGGTGGGGAGGGGTTGCCCATGCTTTGTAGAATGAGGAATAAAGAAGGGAAAGAGAAAGAGGGAGGTGTCTGCATTTCAAGGAATGGTAGTGGCTGTTGCTGCATAATGTAGGCAGAGGCACCAGTTTGGCACGAGACTAAATGGAGGCATGACTCAGCATCAGTCTGCATCTGGAGGCAGTTAGGGGCGGAGAATGGAGGGACCACATAAAACACAGGCATCCAACAAACAGCAATTATCAGAGTACAGACGAATGGGCCAGTAGGGGGGCTTTAGTGTATCTGGCCTTTGGCTGTATGTCCCAGTGAGTACTTGTCTTGTACTCACTGGGACTTCATAATTGTATCATATTTTCGAGTGAAATTGTCAGTTAAATTATCATCTGTTGATATACATACATACACCAATCAGGCATAACATTATGACTACCGTAACGTATCTACACTCGCAATCTTATCAGCTCCACTGTCCATACAGAGATGCTCTGTATTTCTACACTTACAGACTGTAGTCCATCTGTTTCTCTGTGTCTCTATTTCCCTGTTCTTCAATGGTCAGGACCCCCACAGGACCAGCAGGTATTATGTGGGTGGTGGATCATTCTCAGCACTGCAGGGACACTGACGTGGTGGTGGTGTGTTAGTGTGTTTTGTGCTGGTGTGAGTGGATCAGGCACAGCAGTGCTGCTGGACACCTCAGTGTAACTGCTGGACTGAGAATCGTCCACCAACCAAAACTATCCAGCTAACAGCGTCCTGAGGGCAGCGTCCTGAGGGCCACTGATGAAGGACTAGAGTATGACCAACACTGCACTGTGCAGCAGCAGATGAGCTATCGTCTCTGACTGTACATCTACAAGGTGGAGCAGCAAGGTAGGAGTGTCTAATAGAGTGGACAGTGAGTGGACACAGTGTTTAAACACTCCAGCAGCACTGCTGTGTCTGATCCACTCACACCAGCACCACACACACTAACACACCACCACCACGTCAGTGTCACTGCAGTGCTGAGAATGATCCACCGCCCACATAATACCTGCTCTGTGGTGGTCCTGTGGGGGTCCTGACTATTGAAGAACAGGGTAATAAGGTACAGAGAGAAACAGATGGACTACAGTCTGGAACTGTAGAACTACAGAGTGCTCCTATATGGTCAGTGGAGCTGATACAATGGATAAAGAGTGCAGATACAAGGAGGTGGGCATAATGTTAAAGCCTACTTCCATTTTGGCTATTGGTGTCAGTAAACTAGACTGTGCACTGAGCAGAGTGTGCAGAGTCGTTTTTTGAATCACTGTCAGGTGATTTTAATGTATCCCATGTGATACTGCCTATGATGTAGCTGTTGGAGGCACTTGACATAATAAAGTACATACTAAAACACTGTTACAGTGACTGAAGCTGAATTCTGCATGTAGTATTTGCTTTTGCTTTGCATGCTGGGACCACAGCTTAACTACGTTTGTGTCTGTGTGGGCAGGTACCGGAGGAACCTGCTGTTCCACAGGTTCTGGTCTGTGGACGATAAGCAGCTGCAGACTGAATTCAGCGCTTTGCGCTCCATAGTGGTGGCCAACTATGAGGAGACAGTGAAGATGCCCATTAATGAGCCAGCCATGGGAAAACGCAAGTCCCAGATCCAGGCAAGATGACACACACTAGTGCATCCAGATGAACATAATAATCACACGCACAAACATATTTCAGACTTCTATCCATCTACGTACACATACATATACAGTTGCAAAGGCGTGCGTGCCAGTGGTCTGCTGCAGTGAGCACACTTCATATGCTATTGCTATTTATTTGCTGATTTTAGCCTCCCGGATAAAAACAGAAGTATAATGTGGCCTGTGCAAAAGTTATGGCACACAATTTCATATGTAGCTTATAATCAGCAAATAAATGCTGCGCCTCATTTTAGAGAAAATGCCTTATTGTAGTAAAGTAGACTTTGCATATTGTTGCTGTCCAATGAAAAACATGTATCTCCATTTTTGTGGATTTTTACGTTTATGCATCATTTGAACACAGCAGTTGCCGTTTACACTGTGTGAGAATTTCATGATGAATGAACCAACAAAAATGGCCCCAAACTGCCTGAAAAGACGTCTGGTTCCATTGACTTCCGTTAAAGTTAAATGAGGTTTTTGCTCTCTCCTTTAAAGTTGCCATTTTGGAGATCTTTGTTTTTCTTCAGACAGAGACGATATACACACATGAACACATGGAGATATTTAACATTCATATTCACACAAACTCGTGTTCATTGAAATTCATCAACATGCATTAGTATATGCCCACACATCTACATGAACACAATAACACAAAATAACACAATGGTCGGTCAACGGTTGTCGTGTACGTGTGTGTGCAGGAGTATGTGGAGTATTATGGTGGTGCAGGAGTGCAACACATCGCCATGAACACGTCCAACATTATAGAAGCTGTGAGTAAATGCTGGACGGCTGGTGAAATATCTGCGTTAATATTGCATTAATAAGCCAAAAGAGCAATACGTTCTGGCATCAAAATGTGATAGATAGACAGATTGACAGACAGACAGATAGATAGACTGACAGACAGACAGACAGATTGACAGACAGATAGATAGATAGATAGACAGACAGACAGACAGACAGACAAACAGACAGATAGATAGATAGATAGATATATAGATAGATAGACAGACAGACAGACATACAGACAAACAGATAGATAGACAGACAGACAGACAGACAGACTGACAGACAGATAGATAGATAGATAGATAGATAGATAGACAGACAGACAGACAGACAGACAGACAGATAGATAGATAGATAGACAGACAGACAGGCAGACAAACAGATAGATAGATAGATAGATAGACAGACAGACAGATTGACAGACAGACAGATAGATAGATAGATAGATAGACAGACAGACAGACAGACAGACAGACAGATAGATAGACAGACAGACAGACAGACAGACAGACAGATTGATAGATAGACAGATAGATTGACAGATAGATAGATAGATAGATAGACAGATAGATAGATAGATAGATAGATAGATCCTGCTCATGCTTGTCTTCCTCCATAGATCCGGAATCTGAAGGAGCGTGGCATGGAGTTCATGATTGTACCCGAAACCTACTACCAGCAGCTCCGGGAGAAACTGAAGCATGCGAAGATCAAAATCGCTGAGGACCTCAATACCCTGGAGGTGGACTGTTAATCTCTTCACAACATAAAGTCTCTTGGGTCTCTTTTAGCACAGCCACCATGGCCTGTGGCGGTTCGGTACTGGAACCTGAGAATCGGTTTGTGGATATTACGCTTGGTTTATGCCATCAAGCTACAAACAAAACGCAACTGTGTTTTTTGCAGGAGCTGAAGATTTTGGTGGATTATGATGACAACGGGTACCTTCTCCAAATCTTCACCAAACCCGTCCAGGACCGGCCCACTGTGTTCCTGGAGGTTATTCAGAGGCACAACCACCAGGTGAGTTCTGACACATTATAGGCATTAAGGCTTCTCCCTAAAGACTTCACAGATTAACTGCAGCGTTCAATCCACTCGGGGACATTTAACTAGTTCCTAACCACTGAGGTTACAGCAGCACATGATAAATGCAGTACACAGTGTCATAACAAGTGCGTGCTTAACCCTTAAAAATATATACATTTTAGGCTGATTAGATAGATTAGATAATATAATCCATATTCATCATAAATCAGAGGATAACAGTGTCAAAGCTAGTAACAGGGTTGAACACATATATCATATATAACAACAGAGATCATATTCCCCATTATGTTCATATTAATACACTTAAAACGGGCAATATCAGAAAATGTGCTTAAATCAAAATACTGTCATTAAAATCTTAGTTCAAGTTATTTTAATGTTATTTTCATGCAAAATTATTGAAGATTAAAAAAACGGGTATCAGGGTTTCCTTTTAGCCTAAAATTTAGCCTTCATACTGTCATGCCTGCTGGTTCGCGTCTCACCTCCGATCTCCCGGACTCCATTTCCCATAACCCACCACCTGATGACGTCACCATCACATGCTCACAATCCTCCAATCCCGTTCTGTTTTTCAGATCCTCCTCCCCGGAGTACTAACACACACCTGTTCCCCATTTAGTCTGTATAAATGCTCCTCTCTCATGCTGACCCGTTGCGAAGTATTGCCACTCTTTGCGTACTGAGCGTGTCTCCCTGATGTTATTCTTCTTAGCTTCTCTGGTTTGGCTCTGTTTTGACTTTCTGGTTCACTCTTTTGTCTTTCCCTTTTTGGTACTGTTGCTGGTCTTGTTGTTTGCCCGGTTTTGGCCCCTTGGTTATGTCTGCTTTGATCTTGTAGCTGCTGTGTTGTACTACCAGTCTGTTCAATGAACATCGCTTTGCTTTTAGCTCAGCGCACGTCACAATCTATCTGTCCATTAGGGCTGCCCTCTAGAAGTCGACGAGTTGAATCGTCAGTCGGAGACCCTTCAAGTCAGCTGAGAACCTTCAAGTCGACTGACAACAGTGACAGTTTTTTTTTCTTTCGTAAAACAGACGAAAGCTTACAAAATACACAAGAACTTTAAGAATGTAAAAGGACATTTTAATAATTATTAAAGGGGAATAATAAATATATATTTAAGTTCTAACTGGGCTATGACGCATACTTGCTAAAAAATTAAATCCACGTGACAACGTGCGCTGGCGGTTCACCGTTGAAGGAAGCTAAAGCTGTGAAGCTGAGAAACACGGGTGGAACGATGTCTCAGAAAAAGTCTGGAGGAGCTTTTGAAGAAGAGAATCTGAACAAATTAAAGCTAATTCTGCTCGTCATTTAGTCAGACATCCAACACTGCTTCAAACCAGTGAGCTGACTTTCGTTTTAGACATAATGGCTGTTTGCGGTGAAGGAAAAACGGACCGAAGACATTTGTTTTATTATAATTCCATTATTTTAGAACCTAAATTACAGATATTTTTATTTATTCGTTTACAGCTAAGATTATTTTTATTTAAAGATAAGTACAGTCACTTAATATACCTGCCGATAAACGAGGAATAATTATTTCAGCGCAGGTAATATAATAATTAAACGGTTTCAGGTCTACCGTTCTTCTTTTCATCTAAAACTAATTTAAATATTGACTAATTTGGTTTTATTTAGGAGTTCATTATTTATGAGGGATGAAAGACGAAGGGTCATCCTACTGAAGAAGCTGTTAAAAGTGAAATTATAAAGACAGGCTATAAGCGCTAATTATTAGCATAAATACGTGCTCGCTGCCGGACGCTGTATTCTGTAATTAAATCAGGCTCCAGATCGTTCATCATATGCCACGTCTCTTTTAGTTAAAAAATATGATCCTGTGACTCTGCTGACTTTCTAAATGAGGAGGACATCAGATCTGAAATGTATGCAGATTGATTTACTGATTACTAAATAATGTATATGGAGAAAAAACATGAACGAGTAGTCGAATCGTCGGCCAGGACGGGCGAATCCGATTCGACTGAGTCGGGTACAGACCTACTGTCCATCGACACACATGTGCAAATAGCTTAACAAAACGCACACGCACATGACAAGGTGCACAAGTTCACACAGACAGAAAAGACAAATCAAAATGTGATTGATTGGTTGATTGATAGATAAATAGATTTTGTGCACGTTCGAGTCAAATGGGTGGGAGCGGGCACACATAATTAAATGGTAGTTTAAGGCATAATTAAATACTAAAAACTCATAACCATGTAATTTACATAAATAAACTAATAAAATAAGCAATATTTAGCATGGAACACATCTCTACCAGAGAGCATTTATTGATTTATGGAAGATGCTTTTATCATTTTTACAGAGGTGAGTTAGTGTTAGCAATCTTTCTAGTAGGGTTATTGGTGTAGTACAGGCTGCTGGCCCAACAAAAGGAGCTGAACCCCAGTCTACAGTGTGGGATGCAGAGCTGTAACCCAGTACGCTACACCAACTACACACACTGGTAATTGTGGTATTACTGCAAGATTTTAATCAGTACGTTTCATGGAGCTGTTAGCTGAGGTGGGACAGCCTAAAATGACTATATTAAAGGTGGATACAGACAATTTACGTGTTTCTGTAATCATGCAAATGCTGATTTTATTTATTTCATTTTAAGGTTTCACGTAATCGTACAGATCCCACTTTTCACAGAACTAACAAATGAATAACACTCACTTTTAAAAAGGTAGTAGGACACTGATCCATCCTTATGGATGGAAATGGAGAAATACATATGTAAATGAGTTTAATATCCACTGTATATATATCTTTATAATATTATCGCTATATGTTTAATCATATCACGGGTTTGTGTTTACAGGGATTTGGTGCGGGAAATTTCAAGTCCTTGTTCGAGGCGATCGAGGCGGATCAGAGCGCCAGAGGGAACCTCACTATCCTGACTCCTAATGGAACCACTCAGGAAATCTGAATCACGCTTCACATTTAGACATAAGAAGGGAAAATCGATCCACTGTGTTTGTATGTTTTGTCTTCTGTCGCTGATTTAAACCTGTCGAGGTTTAGGGATGGTAAACGGTTTATTCCAGTTCTCTCTACACGTTTCTGATTTGGTTATTACTGTATGGCTGTGACATGTATGTGTCCATCTTTTCAGAGTATATACAATGGACTTATAACACCATACAAGAGCTAGGGAGTTTGAGGCCTGGGTGGGAGCGTGCCCATGTTTGTTCCAGCTGCAGAACGTTCATACTTGTGATAATATATGGCTTTCCTGAAGGCCCATCTGAAACTCAGAAGATATAAAGAGTGTTGCAGAGTTAAAGGGGAATTCCACCACTTTGTTCACAGTGGTAGTGAATGGAACCAGACGTCCTCCTCCAGAAGTTATGGACACACTGGCTGACACATTGTTTAATGATAGTTTTGTGATGATGTTTTGGGCTGAAATGTCTTTGTATTTCATGGGGGAGGGAAGTTATACGGCAAACACAGAGGTTTTATTGTTTTGACTGCTCTAACGTTATCAGCATTACATATCGTCGCTGTCCAACGAAAAACATGTGTCCCCATTTTTGTTGGTTTTGACTTTTATGCATCATATGAACACAGCAGCTGTCGTTTACACTGTGTGAAAATTTCATGATGAATGGATCAACAGAAATGGCATATTGTGCTCTGAGAGAGTCTGGTTCCATTGACTCACGTTGGAGTTCTATACGATTTTTGGCCCCCCTGACGATAACTGAGTCTGCAAGTTGCTCTACAATGACCCATTTCACATCAACCCCCCCCACCCCCCCAACCCCTCTCTGTTTACCACCCACCATCAACAATGTGAAGCAGTCTTTGACGTAGGCTTGTAAAAGCATCAAAGAGTTTAAACAAAATAACCTGCTTGCTGTGAAACACTTTCTACAGGTTTTGCTTTCCATAATCTTCATCTATAAATGATGTGAGCTTTGTGATATATTGCTGTTCTTGTTGCCAGATGTCTCGTAGGCACCTGCATACAAACCTAAATGATTCATCTCATGGAAAACCGAATTTCCCTCGCTTTTTTTTTTAAATAAAGAAGTCTGAAGCAATACGTAAACATTGTCCCTTTGCCCTTCACTCCCAGACACTGCATACAGTCCATACATGTTAACATTGACCATCTGAAAAGCAAAAGATATCAGAGTGTTGCAGAGTTAAGAGGAATTCCACCCTTTTATTAAGCATAATTAAACAGTTAACTACTTATAACCATGTAGTTTACATAAATGAAAAGTATATAAATATAGATTATTTTTTCTGCAACAGTAATTTTGGTGACATTGATCTGACCTGCCTAAAGGGACCGGTTTGGATAACAGGGTTGTGTGTGAAATGTGGGACGCAGGTTAAACTGATTTTTTGTGCATTTACATAAAATAATAATAAATGGAAATAAAGTAATTAAATAAGTAGTAAAATATATATATTTTACTACTAATAGTATATATATATATATATATATATATATATATATATATACTATTAGTAGTAAAATATATATATTTTACTACTTATTTAATTACTTTATTTCCATTTATTATTATTTTATGTAAATGCACAAAAAATCAGTTTAACCTGCGTCCCACATTTCACACACAACCCTGTTATCCAAACCGGTCCCTTTAGGCAGGTCAGATCAATGTCACCAAAATTACTGTTGCAGAAAAAATAATCTATATTTATATACTTTTCATTTATGTAAACTACATGGTTATAAGTAGTTAACTGTTTAATTATGCTTAATAAAAGGGTGGAATTCCTCTTAACTCTGCAACACTCTGATATCTTTTGCTTTTCAGATGGTCAATGTTAACATGTACGGACTGTNATATATATATATATATATATATACATACATAAACATATATACGTTTTTTGGTAGTATGTACATTATCACGACCTCCTCCACCGTCACCATGTTTGCTGTTATTAGAAACTTTGGTGCTGCATTGGTCAAAATTAAGCGCAGTCGAGGAGTCGATACCAGCGGCACCAGTCGAGAGTCGGAGTCGACTCCAGCAGCAGGACTCGATGGTCGGAGTCGATTCCAGAAAAGTCAGAGTCGTGCTTCACTGGTTGTTGCTTCTTGTCCAAAACGGCAAGGGGGGCTTCTTAACGACGCGGGAAGAACACTATGAATTACACATGTACACTGTAATTAATCAATGAAATACAGCGTTCATGATAGTAGTAATGATAAGCTTATATCAAAGCCCTATTCACATGTATTTCATCATCGGGGAATTAGCTCAAATGGTAGAGCGCTCGCTTAGCATGCGAGAGGTAGCGGGATCGATGCCCGCATTCTCCAAGGATCAAACTTTTCTACCCAGAGAGATTTCTAAACTACTTTACAAGCAGTTTAAACGCATCAGCATTTAGACACACGATTATTTACCAGTATGAAAATATGGAGGCTAATCATAAGGCAGTGGGTCTACCACTGTACCCGAAAATACACTTGTTTGCCAGAAAATATACTTTATTCATCCTGCATGCTGGACTAAAATATCACACAGGCTGATCGGACACGTACTCAACCCAAACACTTCATCTTCTGTCAATGTTACATAGAAGCTATATAAAAAGATCTGCACAAGCGCTGTACACAGGATTGGTGGCATACTGCCCTCTGCTGGATATATGTCAGAGGTGCACGTTTGAATAGGGGGCACTTGAATGGCTGGTGTATGTCATTGCCAGAACGTGGAGCCCTGAAGCTGCAACGATCACTGTAGGTCCAAAATAGGAGGACCAGTTAAAGGAGAACTCCACAGATTTTTAGTTTTAAGGTATTCAGAGTGGCTTGGTGTGAAATGCTCAGCTCTAGAAAGCCTGCCAAGTCAGAACTGAATGAATCACTCACTGACCACTGTGCTTGCACACAGAAGAATCTGACCTCTACATTTAGTCCATCCGTGCAGTGAAACACCCACATACATACACTCAAGTGAACACACACACTAAGAGGCGGTGAGCCCACTTTGCCCAGCGCAGTGGGCAGCCCTATCCAAGGCACCCGGGAAACAGCTGGGGGTTAGGTGCCTTGCTCAAGGGCACTACAGGCACATCCTATCGGTTCAGGGGGATGGTTTAAGAGGTTGGTTCAGGGAGTTGGTTCAGGGAGTTGGTTCAGGGGGTTGGTTCAGGGAGTTGGTTCAGGGAGTTGGTTCAGGGGGTTGGTTCAGGGGGTTGGTTCAGGGAGTTGGTTCAGGGAGTTGGTTCAGGGGGTTGGTTTAGGGGGTTGGTTCAGGGGGTTGGTTCAGGGGGTTGGTTCAGGGAGTTGGTTCAGGGGGTTGGTTCAGGGTGTTGGTTCTACAGTGAACCATTTCCCACCAACCACTCTGAATGGCTCTGCTTACATGTTAAGGTCTGAATTATTCAGCAATTTTGAACAAATGGTGGAATTCCCCTTTTAGCTGATTGGACAATACACATCGACTCTTATAACCCATTCGTAATACTTGTGCAACCACCTCAAAGACCTTCATACATGTATCCAAAACAAGACCTACAGCATGTAACCAATTCTTTATGAACGTGCACACAGCAGTTATGATGTTGTAGTGACGGCTCACGCTGGAGAACAAGGTGTAATAATAATGGCGTGGTATTCCGATGAAGAGTTTCATTCCCTCGGGATTCTAATTGAGGGTTCCTCTGCAGTTTTCTGCTCCACACAGACAGGGAATCTTCTCGTCCTCGATGGGGAATTTATAGTCATACGTGATCTCTTCGTTGACGCCGATCAGCTGGCGAGAATAGATGACGATTTTCTTTACCGCTTCAACTGTGATGACTTTAGCGTAGCAGTTCGGCTGAAAGAAGGTACAAAAAATCAAGAGAAGATCAGTCAACGATTAGAAACACCAACTTGTAGGCCAGCTGCCCAAAGACTAGTCACCGTAGGTTTGCGGACAGTCTGCCGTTACAGTGGTACTCTACTTACATTACAGCTGTGGTTTATGAACCTTGCCAGATTGCCACATTTCGTGGCATCGATGATGGTGTCTTGGTCGACTCTGAAAAGGTAGCTGCTGCCGATGCCCTCCTGCTCATATCTCCTCTCGCGCATGTCCGCTATCACCTGTGGACGGAACGCAGGCCATAACATCTCAGAAGCTAGAGCTGCTGTTTATACAAGGATCAAGACAATAACTAATGTTATTAGAGATCCCTTATGGAAACAAGTCTCTTCAACCGCTGCAGGCTTTTTATAGAGCGATTCATTTCATAGATGTGCTATTCAGGAACTACTGTAAGTAATATGTGAATCCTGTAGGTGTAAGAGTACAGACCTGCAGTGCTATGGTACTACCTATTTCCAACCACAATCTACCACAACTGCTTCAGCTAATCAATGTCTTCTGTAGTTCCTGCTTGGCTGGATCAGATGTATTAGAGCTAGGTAAGGGGTGGGGCAACTTAACGGATACAGGCTTGCTATGTCTGCACAGTACAGTAGCTGTCCAGGCCTAGAGTTGGAGGCCTCTGCCCTAGAGGGACCAATTACAACACGTTTATAGCTGACCTGCCGAATGCTCTGGCCAACGTATTCAATCACCATCTCGTCTGCGGCTATTGGCTCCTCTGCAAACAGGCCCCAGTCGTGGATACGACTTCTGCCGAAGCGCAGCTTCTTCTTCCGGAACTGGAACCAGCGAGAGTGATCACACAGCCAGTAAACAAACTTTCACAAATCACAAATCATAGTTTACATGTATATACAACCTATTTTGTTGACTCAGGTGTTAAATGATTCTAATATGGTATTAACACTCATCAGCTTTATACGTTTTAAATCAATTGTAGGAAGATGCATTCAATTCTGAAAAATCTTTTTAGAATAAAGCAACAATAATTACATAAAAATGACACTTATGAACAGCAGTGACATGAACAGAACAGCAGTGACATGAACAGAAAGAACAAATACATTCCCATTAAATTTGTGATCAAACTCTGTGTTGTGAAGCACCTTGAGCTGGTTGAACTTGAGCAGGTCGCTGTCACAGCTGAAAGACGACAGCAGGCGGCGCTGTTCTGCACGGAAATCTGATCCGGAGCGGGATGATGATGGAAGCTGGGCTTGAGTGTTCTTGTGCTAGATGGATAAAAAGCTCATAAATCATCCACATACCTTTTTTTTTTACATGCCCATCTTTTCTTTGCAGGCAAGTAGGAATTGAAATATTAAGTTGTTCAATTAAAATGATTTGACAGTTTTCTTTGATAAGCTATATGTACATATATAGTTTAGATGATGAATGAATGAACAAACGAATAAATGAATACTACTACTACTACTAATAATAATAATCATCATCATCATCAGCGGCCTCAAGCCATTTTTATAAGTTCTGATTCTCTTTTAAGAAAAACAGGGCTAGGCTCCACCATCACATATATCACTTTCCACTGTTCATTGTTAGAGGCCACTGACTATACCTAATAATGACTAAACAAGAGAGTGTGAACATATAGGCGTGGTATATAAGAAGGATGCATATACATAAATAGCTAAACTGGGCCTGAGCCTGCAGCTCCCCACCCACAAACAATGGGCAATTGTTTGTAGCTCCAGCCCCAACGATACATTGTATGTTCAAATGGGACTAAAGCAGTGCTTCTCAGCCTGGCCACTTCAGCACACACACAGGTTTCAGTTTATTGTTCGGGGTCACGCAGCTCGCCCACACACACAGAGCGCTAGAGCATTTTGTGGTTAACTATACCATTGGCTACTAAAGGCTTTACCTATTATGCTTTTCTGTTTTTCCTCTACTCTTCCTCTACTGTGGCTGTTTATACATGTTCGAAAGCCCAAAGTACATGCCAGAGGGAGGAACTTCCATCCACAGCTGCCTGTAGTGCCTCGCTAGAATTCCAGACCTTGTATCTCTGCTCCAGTCTAGCTTGTGAAAGAAAATCGGGAACGTGTAAAATTACTTTCTGTATCCGACTCTGGACAAAACTGATATTTGTTGTGAGAACAGACTCAGCGGTGTAGCTACAGGGTTGACCATGTAGGGTCAATACTGCTCTGGCGATTGACCAATTAAAACAGAGTGGGTGAGCAGTCAGCACATGCTCAGGGCACACAGGGGCTCATCAGGAGGCGGGGCTTAAAGACCCAGGAGCTCTAATAGAGTGTTTCAGTCAGAGGGTGAATACAGACGTCCAGTATGAGAAAAGTACTAGGATTAATGCTGCTCAGAAAAGTCCCTGTCTGGACTACCTGAGCTGACCTAATAGAATATGAAGACAAATCCACAGGTAACTGTCTCTCTCTCTCTCACCTGAGAGTCATGTGAAGGTTCCTCTGAGGCAGTGTGCGTGTTACGCAGGTAGTGCAGCTTGTCCCTCTTGCTGATGAAGTAATATCCCTCGGTCCGTGCGCTCCCGGTCATGTGATACCGAACGCCATCAGTCCATATCCGCTCCTCAGGAACGCTGGTGGGTGGGGAAAAGTCAAGGAGTGCACATGTTCTTTAACCCTGAGTGAGTTTAGGATTGTTTAAGAGTGTTGTCATGCAGGGCTCGCCCCTCGCCACCTCAGCCTCACTGCTCTGAACCGAGCGAACTGATGCTCTGGTAGTACTGTGACTCAGGGGTGACAACAGCAACTGTAGTAATACTGAACACTGTGTGTGCTAATGTGGTGTATAGGTTTTGTGTTCCAGTACTTTGTAAACAGTTCACCCAGCGCATGGGGGCAGCCGTGGGCGGGAGGCTAGGGACCCAGTCTTGTAACTGGAGGGTCATTGGTTCGATTCCCCAAACTGACAGTAATGACTGAAATGCCCTTGAGCAAGGACTAACCCCCGACTGATCTCTGGGCGCCATGGGTGCTCACACTCCCCCACAGTGTGTATGTGGGTGTTTCACTTCACAGATGGGTTAAATGTGGAAGACAAATTCCCCTGTGTGTAAGCACAAATGGCACGAAATGACCCTAAAGCCACTCAGAAAATGACGGGTCTCACCTGAATTCTCTGTATTTAAAAAAAAAATCTGAATCTTATCAAAATAAATAAAACTGAATCAAATGGAACAGTGGTGATATCTGAGATTTCACAACTCACTGATGCTTATTAGGCTAACCATGCTAAAAATATCCTAAATGGCTAAATCTGGATTTTAGAGGATGTGTGATGGGGGGTACGTCTTCCTGTTCTTTATCTAACACTAAAGCAGATGCAGGAGCAAATACTCTGACAGCGTGCACGTTCAAGCTTAACCTTTGTCAAGTAACACAATCAAGAGCAACAGTTGATTTGTAGTAACGTACAGTCACGCTGCTGGCTTGTTCGCCACATGGAAGGCATTAAAGAGACTTGATTTTTTATGTAGGAAGTTGTTATGTATGTTATAACTGCATACACATTGTTTATGTGATTCTCTGTGGGGCTGTGGGGGTACTAGTGTTAGGTAAAGTTGACCTGCTGATTATCCTGGCTATTCAGGAGAGCTGGCAGCTGTTCTTCCCCACTGATTCAATAAAAGGTCAGTCACTTAAAGCGGAATGTTTCCTGTGTCTTCTTCAACGCCGACATCACAATATACTGTCATGTTTAACTCGGCCACAAAACTGAAATGAATCCAGTAAGCCAGAACACAATCGTAATGGAGTCTCATTGTTATGAGTTCACAGATTTATGCCCCTGCTTCATGCTCATAAAGCTTACTACGTTACCTGAGAGAGAAAGCAAGAGATGAACAGTCTAGATAAGGATATGAGGGTGAGGAACCCAATGTGTGTTGTTCAGCCAATCACAGCTGCTGTCCTGCAGTAGCATTCGCTCGTAAGAGGCCCGCAGGTGGTCGATCTCCTCCACGTTGACCCCTCTGGTCCAGACAGCATGAAGGACCAGCTTCTCTCTGCGCTCAGATCGAGGGGCAAAGCGCTGCCAACACGGAGAGCTTTGCGACCACCATCTTCTCTTTCTCCACCGGTCCAGCAGCGCTGGAAGTTCATTGTTCTCGATTCCCCTTGGCTGGAGCCTGTTCTCCACTCTGTTCTCCAGCCCCTGGAGTTACAGATGGGCCATATGATGATATGACAGCATTATTGGGATAAATTACAGGATGTTATGAGTAAAAATCACTCAACATGAATTCCATGCAACAGATTCGGGCCAACTACAAAGAACCAGTAAACAACAGCAAAACAACACTTTCAAAAAACAACACGCAATTCAATGTGTTTGCCAACAGTGTAAATATATACTGGGATACATACATACAATGTTTTGTGAGGTTATGTTCCTGTCACACCATCAAACCTTACCTGTAATGGCTTCTTGACCTGGGCCTCTGCAAGTCCCCCATTCAGTTCCCCATTAAAACCTAGAGCTGCATCCAAGGACGATTTAGCAACCAAATCCGTAGCTGGCGTGGAAGGGAAGGCATCTGCTTCTCGACTGAGTCTGTATTTCTGCGAGAGGATCTTTCTCCTTTTGTGTTGGAGCCGTTCTTTTCTCTTCTTGAGACGCGCCGCCTCCAAGCTAGCACTCCGATTTGCGGAGAACTTCACTTGTTGTTGTGCAAAATTTCGATCCGTAACAAAATCTGGAGACCTAGGCACGAGGTTGGGTGTCTCGGAGGCCGAGGAACCAGAAGAGCATGGAGAATATCCGGTGTTCCAGCCAGAAGTATGACCATAACACTGCTCCCTGTGGTCAAAGCTTATGTCGGTGTGGTCTGAAAGGGGTGAAAGGGGGGCTATGTCCCTTCCTGGAGTTCTAGGGACACCATTGCCTGCATGGGGTGATGGAGAGAATGGACCATGCATCACCATCCTGTGTAGTGCATCTTCTGAGTTTTTTGCTCTGGTTGCTCTCCCTGAGATACGCTTGTTGGTCCTGCCTGGTGTTTTGGGAATTTCTTCGTAGGCCGGGTATGAGGGGGGTAAAGGTGGTGGGGAGAAGTAAATGGGAGGCGACGGGAAGCGATGGAGGCCGGTGGGAGACGGTGGAGGGGGTAGTGGAGTTGGAGGAGGAGGGGAAAGAACTGGAGTTTCAGCCTCCAACTCCATTCCTCCACCCGGAGTATGTGGTAGTTCCTCCTCTGTGGCAATGGGTGGCGAAAGTCTGTGCCTAAGCTCAAGGTCGGGATCACTCTCGGACATAGAGCCGGTAGGTGTGGGGGGTCTGAGGTTGCCAGAATCTTCCAGTGTTTCCATGATGTGTCCCTGATCCTCCAAATCCGTTCCTGATTGAATCTCCAACCCTTCATCTGCAAACATTAAAAAGGCAAATCATAAATAAGGCAGAGCATAACTCATTATCTATGTTTCCCTCCTGGTGCTAATAGATCTGAGTGCAGCTTTAGCTTTTAGACTGAGTGCAATACGGTGTTCCACAAGGCTCTGTTCTAGGGCCCTTAATGGTCTCCCATTATTCACTGCCACAAGGATACACAATTCACAAATGTTATGCTGACGATAAACATTTACACGTGTCAGCTTGGTCAGATTCAGTTTAAACGCTATATACAAGGACTCTGGTGTAATTCCTGGATGCTAGATTTTCATTTGAATCCTATTTAATTAACACAACTAGGTCGGCTTGTCATCAATGGCAAGCATGCCAACTTAAGGGGGGGTGAAAAAAAAGAGTTTAGAGAACATAACCTCCTTTAGGTGAGTTTGAAAGCATCATCACCGGCCAACATTTCCAAACAAACCTCCACATTGGCAACGTACAGATTCAAACTCGTTCTCTGATGGATTCAGGGCGCTTTGGACTGGTACAAACTTAAGGCCGTGTGAGATCTATCTGCTATAGTTGATCAGATAAGACAATCCTTTATTCGTCCCACAGTGGGGAAATTCACAGTGTAACAGCAGTGAAGGGATAGCAAGGTACAAAAGGTACAAAAATAGACAAACAGACGCAATGTAACAAAAATAAATAATAAAGTCAAAACTCTGGAAAAATTTGAAAAAATATTATTTACAAAGAACTGCACGTGAAATGTTAGATTGCACATGGGAAAGTGTGCCAGGAGCGGTGCTGGTTGTAAAACCTAACAGCAGCAGGAAGGAAGAACCTGCGAATCCGCTCCATTTAGGGTGAAGCAGCCTGTCGCTGAAGGAGCTACCCAGTGCTGCCAGAGTCTCATGCATGGGGTGGGAGACATTCTCCAGAATGGATGCCAGGTTGGCTAACATCCTCCTGTCTCCCAGCACCTGCAGTGGGTCTAAGGGGCTTCCCAGGACAGAGCCAACCCTCTTAATGAGTTAGTCTAACCTCTTCCTGTCCGCTGTAGAGATGCTGCTGCCCCGCATACCACTCCATAAAAGATGGCTGATGCCACCACTGTATCGAAGAACGTCCTCAGGAGCAACCCCCCCGCACCCCACACTCCAAATGACCGCTGTCTCCGGAGTACGTAGAGTCTGCTTTGACCTTTTGTTTGACCTTTTTTGTAGAGTTCAGACAGAGAGGTAAACTGTGATGGGCTCCCTTCACCGGAATTTCAGCCTCCAGCTTTAGCCAAGCCCAGCTTGCCAGCCTTTCCATGCACAGTTAACATTCAGTTCACTCTAGTGGGCAAGTTTTAAAATGGTACACTATGATTTTGAACTGTGCAAAATACCTGCAGTATCTGGACTGGACTGAACTGAATGCTCATTCTTGCACTGTGTTACATCTTTTGCCTCACATTTGCTTTACATCGTAAGGGCTTTACATTTGTCCTTGCACTGGTTTTAGCCTGGCACTTGTTTGTCTGTTCTTGCACTGTATTGTTATGTTACTGAAGTATACTGTGGGTGGGTAAACATACGTTTATTTAATGGAACTGATTAGCTAAGGTAAAATGTCTTCTGTACACATTGTAGAAAGGATAAATAAAAGAATCTTGCAGGCTCAAAACAATGGAAAGCTAAAATGCTTCAGGACTGCTTCTAGTGATTTTCACCAACTCTTATAGATAATATGTCAAACATACATACATATCAGCATCAAAAACCACATTAGCAAGTTAATTTGAGATTACTTAACAACTCAAATCAAGTATGGGACAATTACTTCCCTTGCTTCCACTACTTGTTAACTAGATTACCCAGGCTTTGGACACCCAACACGTCATTACTGGTCATCTGGAGAACTTCTACACATCTAAAACTTCCTTATAAAGGGCAAGTTCGGTTATTTGAAAATACAGATTGTATGAATATTATTTTAGCTATTTTAATCTATACTGAAATTTTGTGTACTGTACCAGAGGAGAAGGCTTTATAAGATGGAGATGGTGGGCACTGCAGGTCCGGTTCCTGGGCCAAATACAACACAGCTGGATCAGGCAGCTGTAGTTTGTTAGATAAGTGCTGTGTGACTGGATCCTGGCATCCGTAGCCGTGCAGAAACACTCTGACTCTCAGCTCTTCCTCTGGATCAGTACCTGCAACAAGACGACCAAAAATGATCCGGCCATCTAACCTGAGATGGGTTACAAAAGTTCATCCACGCAGTAGAAGGTAGAGTTCTTTCAATAGTTTTTCATTTCTGCTTTGTTTAAATGTTAAAGAGCATTCTCACCTAGTAGCGCCTGGTCTGGGTCTCCATCACTGGACAGGGGGGCAGATGGGGTCAGTGGGGGTTCAAGTTCATCGTCCCAGGAGATCACAGATGAACGAGCAGGAGTGCGAATCACTTCCTCATATTCAACATCCTCTTCATCCGAGGAGATCCAAATCTCCTCCACCACTCTCTTCTCTGCAGGGCTCTCAGAGGAAGCACCTTCATCCTCATCTTCCTCCTCAGATGACTCTGAGAAATACTGACTTTCTTCCGAGGAGTCGAAGTCGGGTCTCGAGGACACGGTGGAGGAGTAATCCAGTTCAGATGAGGATAAGGATTCCGATTCAATGGTGGACGATGCTATGCTAATCACCTCTAAGAGGAAAAAAAATCAGACTGGATGTTACTATATTACGTTTACTGCTACTTCTCCTACTAATAATAATAATAAACTTTATTTATATAGTACTTTTCATACATCAAAGATGCAGCTTGAAGTGCTTTACAGTTACAGTTGAAGTTAAAATGATTAGTTATCATAAAGTTAAAAACAAAGCAATAACAGAACAGAGGCAAAATCAAACATAATAAAAGAAAATTAAAATCAATAATCAATAATAACAGCCACAGATAGGCCACCCAAACCAAGAGAAATACGAACAGGGAAGATAAATATAAAACAATAAAACCAAAAAAAGAGAACCATAATTAAAGGAATCACAATTAAAAGAATGGATAGAAAATATACTTAGAAACAAAAGTAAAATAATAAAAGAACAAATGATAAAAGCATTCAGTTAATTATTAGCTTGAGTAAAGAGGAATGTCCACTCTCTAGTACTCTTCAGTACAGAGCTCCACAGTGTGGGAGTCATAACTACACAGTACTGCTATACTGCATTATTATGTATGAATTAATTTCTATACGAAATTGAAATGACACCTTTGTCTGAATGATCTTCATCCTCTCTTACACCTGAAAGTATCTCATCTTTCCTGTCATCCTCATCTTCTCCTTCATCATCATTCTCCTCCTCCTAGCAAACAGACAGAGAGAA
This sequence comes from Semaprochilodus insignis, assembly GCA_034552555.1. Lineage (NCBI taxonomy): Eukaryota > Metazoa > Chordata > Actinopteri > Characiformes > Prochilodontidae > Semaprochilodus > Semaprochilodus insignis. Next base: position 32,851,447 of record CM067484.1, read on the forward strand.
CATTCAGCTCAGCTTTCAGAGGACAAGCAGTCTGAGAAAAAAGACAGTGGAGTGATTTTAATCCAGTATGAATCTGCAGCATGTGGAGTGTTTACAGTCTGAGAGTAATAACTGTGGAGTGATTTTAATCCATCTGCAGCGTGTGTAGTGTTTACAGTCTGACAGTAATAACTGTGGAGTGATTTTAATCCAGTATGAATCTGCAGTGTGTGTAGTGTTTACAGTCTGACAGTAATAACTGTGGAGTGATTTTAATCCAGTATGAATCTGCAGCGTATGTAGTGTTTACAGTCTGACAGTAATAACTGTGGAGTGATTATAATCCAGTATGAATCTGCAGCGTGTGTAGTGTTTACAGTCTGACAGTAATAACTGTGGAGTGATTTTAATCCAGTATGAATCTGCAGCGTGTGTAGTGTTTACAGTCTGACAGTAATAACTGTGGAGTGATTTTAATCCAGTATGAATCTGCAGCGTGTGTAGTGTTTACAGTCTGACAGTAATAACTGTGGAGTGATTTTAATCCAGTATGAATCTGCAGCGTGTGTAGTGTTTACAGTCTGACAGTAATAACTGTGGAGTGATTTTAATCCAGTATGAATCTGCAGCGTGTGTAGTGTTTACAGTCTGACAGTAATAACTGTGGAGTGATTTTAATCCAGTATGAATCTGCAGCGTGTGTAGTGTTTACAGTCTGACAGTAATAACTGTGGAGTGATTTTAATCCAGTATGAATCTGCAGCGTGTGTAGTGTTTACAGTCTGACAGTAATAACTGTGGAGTGATTTTAATCCAGTATGAATCTGCAGCGTGTGTAGTGTTTACAGTCTGACAGTAATAACTGTGGAGTGATGTTAATCCAGTATGAATCTGCAGTGTGTGTGTGTGTGTGTGTGTGTGTGTTTTTTTTACAGTCTGGAATTTGGAGAAATTACACAAATGTATCCCATTCCAACCGATTACTTTACAGATCCTCCTCTAGTAAAATGAAAGCAGCTCCCAATGCTGCTTAAGTGTCTTAACCCATGACATGATTCACAACAGTTCTGTACCTGATCTGTAACAGGAAGCTCTGTTTCCCTGCTCTCGTGTTTTCCAGACCCTGAATCTTCTCTCTCCTCACTGTTGTCCTCCTCTCCCTCATCCTCTTCGTCACTATCCAGTTCCAGAGGTCTAGCATGTCTCCGTTTTACTGTAGACATCTCAGCTCCCTTCTGGGACTCATCCACTGCTGTGGACTCCATGAGTACGTTCCCCTCTGTTTCTGAACACAACACTGAATATAGCAGGTACAATTCACACTGCTCACACTGTTAACAGAGAGTGTGCTGAAATAACCAGCAACCGCAAACAGAAAGAACAGCAACAAGACGGCTGCTAATACTCATTCAGTATTTGAGACATGACTGACCTCCATCCTCACAGAGCCTGGGTGAAGGGGGTGAAGGGGGGCAGACCCTTTTGGTATCCACAGAGTCATCACCACCAGAGGGTTCCTTCCTTTTCACCTGAACACAAACACAATTCAATCAAATGTCTTCTTTTACCATTTGTACAGTTTTATTTCCAGTTAAATCATCCGATTCACCAAACCGGACCCGGCTAATCAAGGTCTTGAAACGTTTCTGAATAGACCGTAGCTAAATCCTGTAGGTATGTCGATTTTCCGAGGCAAGGTTAGACAACTTCTGCACGATATACATTACAAGACTAGAAGCTATGAAATTCATTGTGATGTATTTGTTGGAAGGCAAATTACAGTTTAGAGTTTAAAGTGAAGTTGGCAGGAACAACTAATGACAATGGTACCTTAAAGGAAGGCAGTTTGAGAGCAGATCGGAGGCCCAATGCCAGTCCTGTGCCCAATGGCGTCCCCTCCGGACCTGTGCCCTCCGCTGGCTGCCATGGCTTCAGGACCCTGGGCTTCAGAGCCTCTTTACTTTCTCCAGTCTTCACAGGTACTACAGATACCTGGGAATATTCCGTAATTAATACATGTATATTCATATATATTTACCTTTCAGAGAAATAAGATTCAACAAATACCATTTGTGTTGACAGGAATTATCTCACTAATTCCCACATGAATATAGGCTTGTAGTAAAGTCAAATCGTTTCATGATTATACGTCCTGGCCACCAGATCAAACAGTGGCTCACCATCACTTTATTAATTGCTGTACAGCACAAATTCACGTTACGTCACAGCAGCACAGAACTTACTTCTGGGTGGACAATGCAGGCAGCGCTGTACTGATACAACAGGGGTGCGACCCGATTGCACATTTAATACTAAATAGTGTTTGAGTATGTAGAATATAGTACAGTTATAAACGTCAAAGTTGACATCAAAAATCCATAATGCACACTCAGAACCAGTCGATTTCTGAGTATGGTAATGATGGACACTGTCGTCCCAGCGGGAAACGGAAAGCTTCTCACGTCTGGAAACTTAAAAAAAAAAAGGCAGATGTTGATGCGACAGTAGCTACCATGGTGCTAGGACCAAATCTGCCACAACAGCCTGTAAAATACATGAACTCTAGTAAATAATGTATGTATTTATTTGTTCGCAAAAAAACGATGTAAGGGACATCACTTCCTGTTAGTAAGAAATGATCTAGTATGTGAATACGTTGTGTACTAGCTTGCCAAACTCATACTGTTAAGATTAATACATAGTATATACTGTGTGTTATTACTGATAGGGATGGGCAATACCACTGATTTTACATTCAATCAGATACCAAGTAATACCAAGGCTAGTATCGCGATACCAATATCGATACTTGTGAATTTCAACAATGATAATTCTAACTAAAAGTCTGATATTAATATGAAATAAACCTTCAGAAATCAGATTCTCTCTGAGATTCTCTATTAATAACCAAATTCAGGTCAGTAATAAATATCAATTTAGTGTTTGATAATATTCAAATCATATGTTCACCTAAAAAAGAGCCATCATATAAAAAATGTAGTCCATAAATGTGTATTTACTAGATTAAATTATCCAAACTAGGCCAGATAAAAGTAAAGAACAGGTAGATCTAATATTCTGATTGGTGTTTAAGGTTTATAGAAGGTTATTTATAAGAGCCGTGTTAAATTGTCAGATGTTACTTCTGTACATCACGTTCACAGGAGCTTCTTACTCACCAGCTTTTTTGGGGGGGAGCAGACGAAGACGGCGGAAGGAAAAGTAGTTCCTATACTACACCATCACTTACAGAAGCATACTCTGTTATCGTCATTAAGAGATTAAGAGATGTTATTGTCAACACATCCATCCTACTAAATAAATAAACACCTGATATTGATATTTTTATGCCAGAACCTTTGGTTCTCATGAGAAAACCCCAGGATCAGAAGTGTCGATCTTTAGGAATCACTCCGCCCTAGTTAGTGTGTGGTACGCAATTGAGACGCAGCCCAGGACTGTGGAGTCGTTCTGAGGCTTATATAACCAACATACTGGAAACGGTCTTCCCACATTAACAACTTCACAACTTAGTGGGGATCATTTTTCATACAGTCATGAATTTGCACCAGCCACACCTATAACTGGAGTTTAAAGAAATATTCACTTTATTAAAAGTTTTGTCCCCACATACACCGCAAAAACAAGAACCCAAACATGAACCGACTGAACGTACGGGTCTAACGTTAGTGCACGTTCCACCTGATCGATGGAAACACCGTGATTAACGACTTTCCTGGTCGTTAATGTCCCTCTAAAGAATCTGTGTTGGCTAGCTAGCTAGCTGGCATAGCTAACTTACTGATTAGCTTACTGGCTGCAATGGACCGATATACTGTATAGTAGTACACGCGTCTATATTTGCACAGAAATGTGTGGAGAATTAAACACAGCTTTAATTTCAAGCGTTAATATGAGCCAAAACACTCGTTCTGTGGTCGCTAGCATACGCGCTAACACCGTTACCTTCTATCTAGCCTCTAGCTTAGCGGGTCTTCCGGTGTAGTAATGCTCTCTACAAAGTAATTATTGTTTAAAATATCGATCAACACATCATCATACCGTCCTAGTCTACATTTTGGAGCTCTTGCCGGTGACATTACAGTGCTGGTGTAACTTCACCTTCATCTGGAGAGTAAAGGATTTGCTAAACCGTGATTAGCCTCAGTTTCGTGCTGGGGCGTCATTTCCAAAAGAGTCGATTCTTCGACTCCAGCACGTCTGGGAATTAGGGTTGACTCTCAAAGAGTCTAAATAGTGGGAGTCGACTCATCGACTCTCTGTTTTACATCGTAATCGGTTAGAAGGACATGCTGACGGAGGAGAGAGAAACGCAGGAGAGAGTCCGAGTTTGAGTAGCGAGAGTTTAATTACCATTTTAAATCAAGACCAGCGCTGCTCACCAGCCGCTGAAATAAGCTGAATATCTCTCATATAACTAGAACCTGTAGCTGCGGTTAGGATTGTTTGATGTCTGCTGTATCCCTTCATTATGGAAGCCCATTTCCGCCATTAAAATGTAATTAGTAATTATTAGATAGTAAGTCATAATTATGAGATGCCAGGTCATAATTATGAGATGTTAAGTCATAATTAGGAGACAGTAACTCAAATTATGAGATGCTAAGTCATAATTATGAGATAGTAAGTCATAATTATGAGATGTTAAGTCATTATGAGACAGTAACTCAAATTATGAGATGCTAAGTCATAATTATGCGATGTTAAGTCATAATTATGAGATGCTAAGTCATCATTATGAGACAGTAACTCAAATTATGAGACGCTAAGTCATAATTATGAGATAGTGAGTCATAATTATGAGATAGTGAGTCATAATTATGAGATGCTAAGTCATAATTATGAGATGTTAAGTCATAATTATGAGATAGTAAGTCATAATTATGAGATGCTAAGTCATAATTACGGGATCCTGTGGGGTCTTTTTTTTCTTCAAGCAGCGGAAACCGTCTTCCATATTTTATCGTAAGTCATAATTATGAGATGCTTAAGTCATATCTATGAGATCCTTTTTGGCCTTCCATATTTTACCGTCGTCTCTCTTGGGCAAGGAGTCGATTCCAGCGGCAGGAGTCAAGAGTCTGAGTCAATTCCAGAAAACCAGGGTGTTATTTCACAAAACAGGATTTCTCACTTAGCCAGAAAACTTCAGCTCAGTGTTCAGGACTGTCCATTAGGAATGTTCCTCAGCTCTTTCCCTAATGGAAAAGCTTAACTTCCGTTATCTGGCTAAACTGAGAAATCCTGTTTTGTGAAACACCCCCACAAGAACCTAACCTAAACCTAAACTCTAAACCTAGAGTACCCCCAATGGGACTAATACAACAGCTCTACCTGCTTCAGAAAGCTGGAAACCAGGAAAGCATGAGTAAATCCATTACATAGCCTGGTACATCTGACATTACACCCCCAAATACAGTGTAATTTACTGTCCTTGAGAATATTTTATCTATTATGATTGATGAAACCGGAAGTGTCTTGAAACCCTTTGTTTACCAACAATGAATTTGTTCTATTTATGAACATAAACATGTGAGATACATGTTAAATCATTGTGCTGGAGCAATAAAAAAAAACCCTCATCTTACATCAGTTCATATTAACTTGGTGTTAATTTGTCAGTTTATGCTGATATATAATGGGTGAATTTTCATATGCAGAATCTACAGAACATAAAAAATAAAAAAAATAATAATTTTATGCAAGGGTTATCCATTATTTGTGTAAATTAATTAAATAATAATCGATTAATTGGCTTAAATGTGGTGTGTAAATGGGCTTTTTATTTTCAGACATTATTGTTCTTTTTCTTTTGCTATCTGTTTCTTTTTTCTTTGCTATCTATTTTCGCAGGTCAAATAATTATTTCACTTACTGGTAGCAAAAAATCACATACAAGTCTCATACTAACACGATAAAACATCTAGTTGACCAAATATAACCATATATATATATATATACACTCATCCTTAAAAAATATTTGTACCCAGAAGGAATCCACCGGCAGGAATGAAACATGCAAATGATTTAAGTTTTACAACGTAAGCGAGGACGTGCCTTATCGCTGTACCTGACTGACTATATAAGGTCGTCCTGTTGCGCGTGCTTTCCATTCTAACCCATGATGTTATGTTGGTAGCATCCTTTAAAAGCGAAGCATGCAAGTTAACCAACTGCCATGATTGCGGACATTCAGCGAGCAGTGATGCCCTCAATCAGTCATCCTGGCTGCACAATGCAGGACTACTTGCACGCAGACCGTTATGACAACTGCCCTTAACACCACGACAGCGTCACCAAAGACTGCAATGGTGTCATGCCAGACTGTCATGGAGTGACTCAGAATGGCAGCGGGTCATCTTCAGTGACGAGTCCCGCTTTTGTCTTGGTGGAGACGACCAACAAATCCGTGTGTGGAGGCACCGTGGTCAGCACCAAGATGAACGGTTTGTTGTCACACGTCACATGTCCAGAAGGGCCGGTGTCACTCCACCTCCACCCCTACCACACAATCTGCAGGAACTGTGTGAGGATATTCAAACTGCATGGGATGGATTATCACAGGACACCGTTAGGAACCTCTACAGCTCCATGCCGAGACGTCTGGTATGGTGCATTAGCAAACATGGCGGCCCAACGCCATACTGAGAGACACTACTTCTGTATGTGTAACTCAATAAATATTGCCCACAATGATGAGTGTATATATATACACATATGTGTTTGTTATGTAGCTATGAGAACGAGGAACTGAACTGGGATCCCACATATGTGCGTGTGGTGTGGTTACCTTGGCCTGGCTCTCTCTCTCGTCCCACCATTGGTCAAATGCAGCAAAAGCCACGCCTTCAACCATCCTGCGATGAATGTCTTTTTTCACGATGGTCCTGAGCTCAGCAGCTACAGCAGCCAGCGCACCGTCCACTGTGGCCTTATGAAAGGATTCATTCACAGGGACATATCCTGGTGGAGGCACTGAAGGATCAAATACAGGCAGGATTGGAGGTGGCCATGGGGGTCTGTATCCTGGGACAGCAGTTGAACCCCCACTTGAGGGATAAGGAGGACACTGTCTTTGTCTGACTGCATCTTGTGGGATAGCAACCCCTGGAAAAGCTGTAGGAGGCGGTGGAATGGGAAATGGAGTGGGATATATGGGCACAGTTTTCCCCTGCGTTATTCTGGTAGGTATAGGAAGAGGTGCTGGAGGACTCGTCCACCTAGGGGGCCTGCCAACATGCGTCATGGGAAGCTTTGGCGGAGGATAGAAAGGAGGAGGGGGTACGGAGAGGTTAGGAGGAGGTGGGGTAAGCCGAGCTGTGATAGGAGGCAGTAAAGGAGGAGGTCCATGCAGAGCGGGCAGGTTTGGGGGCAGAATTGGTGGCGGTAGGGCAGGGAACCCTGGTGGAGGGAGAAGAACAGGAGGAGGAGGCATTCGGAAAATAGGCGAAGTGGGCGAAGAACCTCCTTTGCAGGTCCCAGGCCCAGCATGCTGCTCTGAAGTTTCACCTTCACTTAGGAAGAGCTTAATCTATGAAAGACAGAGACATGCTTACTCAGGGCCATTCCGTTTTCCCTGCAGCCCAACTGCAATTGATCAGCACGTATGGTTTATGCTTCTTTATCCAATATATCAATTAGCATCATGCAAACTAGCGCTGAACAGTTAATTGCTTTTATGTAAAAACTGCAATGTGAATTAGAGTGCAACCTGTGTAACCAAAGTATCAGAAACCTGCCTCAAATACTTGTGCATGTGGCAATATGAACTACACTGTAAAAAAGGTGTAAACAGATGGTCATTTTCTGGCAGCAGGGTTTCTGTAAAAACAGAAAAGTCCTGTTTTGCTAAAAACACAGTTTGTATCTTTGCCATAAAGATACAATGGGTAAGTACAGGTCATTTTTCCTATTGGCTCCTGGTATCATCTATTTGCATACTGGTTTACTCACCCTCTTTGACCTGTCTTCGCCCCAGACCTACCTTCCATTGCGTGTATCATTCTTAAACGTTGAGGTTAATGGCTAAGCCACATTGCTGTTGGGTGTAAGTGCAAGTTGCCCTGATAAAAGTGAGCTTTGGGAGTTGTTGGATTGTAGAAATCCATGTACTCACAAAAATTAACATTGGAAGTTGTTGGATTATAGAAATTCATCTATTTCCAAAAAGTGAACTTTGGGGGCTGCTGGACTATAGAAATCTACTTGCTCCCAAAAGTGAACTTTGGGAGTTGTTGGACTGTAGAAACCCACTATTCAGTAAAGTGAACTTTGGGAATTGTTGGATGGTAGTAATCCACTTGCTCAGAGTTAATTCAGTTATCAGGCCTGGCCTGCTTGAGCTGGCATAACTCAACATAAAGACTTCATAAACACAAAGCCACCTGAGTTGATGAAACTAGTACATTAAGAACCTCCTAGATGAGATTCTGCAGGACACACATATCCAGCAGCAATGTGGCTCAGCTCTTAACCTAAGTGCTTAGGAACGATACACACAGTGGAAGGAACTGTACTTTCCCCATTGTATCTTTATGGCATAGGTAATTACTGTGTTTCTGTGGTTTATCTATGTTTTTAATAAAATAGTACCTTTCTATTTTTACAGAACCCCTGCTGCCAGAAACATTCCATTCCAGTGTATTACTTTTAATTCATCTAATTCATAGTTCTGCATAAATATGACTTAAAACATAATTAGAGTAAAAAATAAATTAGGGTAGTCCAGTTAAACCAATGAGGCTGAAATATTATACCTGGTCTTTTATTTATTGAAGAAAATGATCCTTTCTTCAATATTTCTTCAATATTCCTTTTTTTATTGAAGAAAATGATCCAAGATTATATACTTGGGAGTGGCAAAAGTATCTAAACTTTTTTATTCAAAGAGTATAGAGATCTATCAAAGTCCTCACGTTTGTAGAAATGCATCATGGCACCAGTAACTGAGATTGAGGGCCTCAGAAAATGAGTTGTTGATGCTGATCAGGCTGGAAAGGGTCATCAAACCATCTCTAAAGAGTCTGGACTCCATCATGAACAGTCAGACAGACTGTGTACAAATGGAGGAAATGGAGTGGTCTACTAACAAAGATCACTCCCAGAGCAAGGGGAGTAACAGAACTCAGAGTAACTTCCAAGCAACTAAAGGCCACTCTCACAAAGGCTAATGTTACTACTCAAGGGTCCACCTCCAGGAGAACATCCAACAATAACTATGTTTGCTAAAGATCAGAAAGCTATTGGAAAAATGTTTTAGAATTTTCTTAATTTAATGAGAAACTTTATATATCTGAAGAAAAGACACTCCATTCCAAAACTGCAAGAACCTTGTCCCGTCTGTGAAACATGGTGGTGGTAGTATCATGGTTTGGGCCTGTTTTGCTACATCCAAAACGACTTGCCACTATTGAAGGAACAATACATTTTGAATTATACCCGCAAATTCTGATGGGAAATGTCAAGACATCTGTCCATGAACTGGATCTCCAGAAACTGTGGATCATGCAGCAAGTCGTTCTCCCAATTAATGGTTAATGGCAATAAGGTTAATGTACTGGAATGACCATAATCCGATACACATGTTGGGGAAGGTCCTGAAGTTGAAGGTGTTCTGTACAGAGGAGCAGCCGAACAATCGATATGCAGGACTAATCAACAGTTACTGGAAATGATTAGATATTGTTGCACACAGGAGTCACACCAGACACTGCAAGCAAAATTTCATATACCTTTGCCACTCACAAATATGAAACATTGGATCATTTTCCTCAATCAATAAATGACCAAGTCTATTGTTTTTGTCTCGTTTGTTTAATTTTGTTCTCTTTATCTATTTATAGAACTTGCGTAAAAATCTGATTATGTTGTTTTAGGTCATATGTAAAAGGTCATACGTATGCCGAGATATAGAAAATTCTAAAGGGTTCACAAACTTTCAAGCACCAAAATCAATAAGTAAAAAATATGTTGGAGCTTTACCATATCTGTTTGTTGAGAAGGTGGTGCACTATTAGCTGGACATGGGGTTGAAATTACAGGTATCGTGGACAGGTGCCTGCTGCTTGATGGTGATACCTCTCCTTCTTCTGCCGAGTCTGGTAGTGGGGTAGGGCTCACGTCCACAATACCAAAATTGACAGGTACATCATCAGACTGAGGTGAGGGAGGACAAGATCTGGAGTCCTGGGGAACGTTGGGGGAACCTACGGTATGGTCTTCAGAGTGGGTATCCGAGTCGGAGTGATCCTCATTTGGTACAAGAACTGAACTGTGAGAGCCTAGAAGCATCTGGATGCGGGAATCTAGGCTGTTTGGGGGTGGGTCTGGAGGAGGTGACCCAGTTGAGGGGTTTCTCTCTGGCCCAGGGGAGTTGCACTGCTCTGGGCTTTGATTCCCAGCTGTGCTCTCCTGCTGTAGATCAGGTACAGGAGGAGGAGAGGTACATAGAAGGTCTCTTGTGGAAGGTGTTTTGAGGGGGCTTTCCAAGGCTTTCCCGAGTGGCTCCGAACTCTGTGCCTTTTCTGATTGCATAGGATGTCTTTCAGCACTCCTGATACATTGGAACATCGATGGAGTCAACTTGCCCGCAGGTCCTGTAGAGGGATTACCAGGTACTTCCCGGGCTGTGCTAAGGAAAGACAATGTATTCTGTCTCAAATGTCCTGGAGCTTTTTCGGTGCCGCTTCCAGACTGAGCAGGAGATAAAAGCGGCTGTGCATGAGCTGGTAAAGGCACTAGACTGCTTGGAGGTCCAGAGCGAAATCTGGGTCTATTGAAGACAGGTCTATGCACATAGCGGTGCTCGGGCCTACGGTTATACGCATTCTGGTATTTAGGTCTCCAGACTCGGCCCCTGTGGCCACCGTGACACGGCCTGCCCACAGGATGAGACTGATATCCCGGCGTGTGGCCTTTAGAAGACCTTGAGTTTTGTATGATGCTAATTAAGGAACCATGCCTCGTGTTCGGGGTTAGCTGGACCAGGTGAGGGTTGTGGTGGGTAGGCTGAGAATCCACCGAAATAAGAGGAGTCATGCTTGAGCAAGAGGCAAGTTGTATCTGTGTGTCTGTTGACCGGGACATATTAGGAGGTCCCTCACACTGGGGAGGGGTTCCAGGGTTACTATGGGACAGAGGAGAGGTATAGGGCGTGTCCTGGTACTGAGGGGTTTGCCAGAAGCTACTGGGTGTATCTTGATGCATGCTGGAGTAGGCGGTGTCCATGGAGAGAGGGGTGGAACCATCAAACGGGGTAGAGCTAAGGAGTCCCGAAGATAAGGACAGCGATGAAGACAACAGCCCATGTGTCAGTCGCTTCATTGGTTCATAATCCTATAGAAATGACAGCACCAAACAGCAGAAGCGAAAAACTTCAGTTGGTAAGCGACAAAAATATACAAGCGAGACAGTGATTTGAGAGAACGCTAAAGATCATGGATAAACATTTTGAAACTTACAGGTAGCTAAGCTAGCTACAGGTAGCAGGTAGCTCACTGGACAAAAAATGAGTCACCTATAAACAAGTACCTAATAGCATGTAATACCTCCATGAGCACCAACAACAGCTGTGACTGGATTTAGCATGGACTGGACAAGTTTCTGCATGTAGACCACATCAATGTTCAGACACTCTTCCATGAAAGAATTGCACAGTTGGGCCAGATTTGGTGGATGCCTTCCCTGGTACAATTCCGAGGAGAATTCCCTGTACACTGGGACTTTAGCCACTGCTCGTAAACATGTATGACCGTACGCTTCCAAACACCTGCAGATTCACTTCCTTCCTTCACACTATGGTCTTTGGTACGCCCAAATGCAGTCACTCCTTTTAGCCAATCATTATCATCTGCTTTGGAGCCATTTTCCACACATGGAACGAGACATTCACTGCACTGTACCACCTCTTCTCCATCTATGGATCCCGTCATTCACACTCCACAGGTATTTATAGCCCCATTATCCTTGTGCAGCGCCATCTGCAGGAGCCTAAAGTTACTACCACATGCAAGGTGACTCCTTCTTTGTCCAGTGGGCCTAACAGAGCCATAGCATGTATATGATACTCACACTGTGGGAGTCACAGCTGTATGGTGGTGACTGGGGTCCCCAGGCTTCTTCCCCTAAGGGGAGTGTGAACGGGGTGTACAACCCACTTACAAGCAGCTGGAAGTATCGCATCCTCTTCTCCCCTGGAACCAAAGAGACACCAAAAGAGCACTTAGAAGAACAATAACTTCAGAAGAAACACAGTCTTCATGTACCTGCAGTGTGGATAGTCAGAAAGTCTTCATTGTTTGTGAGTCCATTAATTACAAGAAAGGAGTAAACAGTATCAATATACACACATATACTGTTCTTTCATTACTGACTAGAGGAAACCTGTACATACTCACCAAATCCCAATGGAAGTGTGATTAAAGGTGAATATGTTAGTAATGGAGTTAAAGCACAGTACTTGGCAGCCAATCAGATCAGACCAATATTCCCTTAAGATGCAAGACATGTATGTATCTATGTGTTTTACAAGTGCTATTTATGGCCGTTATTACATACATCAACCAAAGAATAGCTGCACAAATAGCTGCACCCAGAAGGAGCCAACTGACAGGAATAAAACGTGGTGGGTAGGTTTGACGTTGTGAGACAATGCGAATAAACAAGTTTCACGATTGGCACCATTAGCAGACGGCTGTACGACGCAGGACTAGATGCACGCAGATGTGTTACGACGACTGTCCTTAACACCACGTCACCAAAGACTGCAATGCTGTCGTGCCAGACTGTCATGGAGTGACAGCGGGTCATCTTCAGTGACGAGTCCCGCTTTTGTCTTGGTGGAGACGACCAACGAATCCATGTGTTGAGGCACCGTGGTCAGCACCAAGATGAACCAGGTCCTGAAGGCCTGGTATCACTCCACCTCCACCCCTACCACACCATCTGCAGGAACTGTGTGAGAATATTCAAGCTGCATGGGATGGATTATCACAGGACACCATTAGGAACCTCTACAACTCCATGCATGACGTCTGCCGTGTTGTGTTAGCAAACATGGCAGCGCGACGCCATACTGAAAGACACTACTTCTGTATGTGTAGCTCAATAAATATTGATCATATCAGTCTAAATGTATCATCATTTATTGTTCCTGGTAACCTTTATCTTCCTTCCCAACAGCCCTGCAATCCCTCACCTCCTTCTGGGTGCAGCTGTTCTTTTGATGATGAGTGAATGTTCTTCTTAGTGTAAAAACAGGGAATGGTTTTTTTACCCTTTGGGTCCAACTCCACGTGAATGCTGTTTCCCATAACGGAGGTGTTGTGAAGTTTTTGCACGGCGTCATTGGCACCTCTCACTTTTTCAAAGACGACCTTGGCTATTCCTAAATGCTTCTTATTCCTGGGATTGTACAAAACCTCCACTTCTTGGATCGGCCCAAACTTTTTACACATGTCCGTTAAAAAGCTGGCCTTGATGTTGTCATTCAGCCTGGCGAAGGTCACCTCTTTTGGCGGTCCGACGTAATTCTCATCGATCTAGAAGGAAAGTGGTTTGGGTCAGTTGACTACACCTTAGCAGATATGACAAAGAACGTACTGATACAGTCAGAAACAGTGTAGCGGGGAAGTGCCTGCCGCTGTAACCTTGAATCTGGGCACAGGCAGATCTGCATGTTTGAATTTGGTCCAAAAGCGAGAGATTCTGGGATCTCTGACGTCATCCACAGGGGGAATTCCAGGATTCTGGTGAGGAGATAAAAGTAGATTTGTGTTTTACAAGTGTTATTTATAACCGTTATTATACTGTATGCTGTAATTGATCGTTGTTATTATATTTATATGGAGTTTAATTCACCATAGATCACTGAAAAAATGACATAGCGTAGATAGCATAGCATAGATGACAAACAATCCTGGTTTACCTGTTGAAACAAAACCTCCATCGTTTTTCAGTTTTTGACATAATATGAAAGTATATGTTGCCCTTTACATTGGGTGTAAATGTCATGATGAACTGACCAAAATAAAAGGCCCAGAAATGCTTGGACAAACGTCTGGTTCCATTGACTTGCATTAAAAGTATGTTTTTTCATTCTCCTGTAAAGTGAGAATTTGCTGTAATTTTGTTCATATTAATTTGCTGCAATCAGTATTCTATGGTGAAACTGTAATCGAACTGGATCATACAGTAGTGTGGAATATGACAGCCACTGTGTCAAAGGTCAAATGTAGGTTAAGTAATTCAGAATGTTAACCATGGTGTTGTTTAATGTTCAGGTTCACCAGGTCATTAATAACCGTTATATCTAAAACGAACAGCTACCCACCTTAAGCTTAGCTGCTTACTTACCGGTCTACACGGTAAACACTGGCTGTGAATTTGAGGAGTTGAGTTCTCTGTGAAGAGACGCTTTATCCTGTTCCTGGTTCTACTACAGAGATCCACTCCCATCCTTACAAATGAGTGATGCAGATCTGTGTTCCTGAGTCATTCAAATGTGTATGGGTGCTTTATTAGGGGGTCTTGATGATGCATTTAAGCCCCTCAGACCCTAGTTCTTTATACATATAAAGAAGAACAGCAGCGTACAGCTACTCGGCTCACGTACTCAGGGTCACAGTACTCAGCTGTTATTGTTATTTACAGTTAATATGCTACATAGAAATTAAAGTGCAACTAGTAGCAAGAGATTCATTGGTATTTATTTTTATAAATACCAATGAATCTCTTGCTACTAGTTGCACTTTAATTTCTATGTAGCATATTAACTGTAAATAACAATAACAGCTGAGTACTGTGACCCTGGTAGTTACTGATTAATAAACTTGGGCTTTTAATTAATAACTGAACAATAAGCCAGATCTTATAATAACTGAGTATTAAGTCAGGTCATATAACCGGTAACTGAATAATGAGAAAGGTCTTATAATTAAAAACAGAATAGTAAGCATGGGCTTATAATTAATAACTTAATAATAAGCGTAGGCTTTTAATTAATAACTGAATAATAAGCCTGGTCTTATAATTAATAACTGAATAATAAGCCTGGTCTTATAATTAATAACAGAATAATAAGCCTGGTCTTATAATTAATAACTGAGTAATGAGTCTGGTCTTATATTT
>CM067484.1:32871569-32908376 GCA_034552555.1 Semaprochilodus insignis
AGTACTAAAGTATTTCCCTTCAAATGTACTTAAGTATGGAGAGTAACAGGAGCATGATTTATTATGGCTCTAATGTCCTATTATCATTTCTGGAACAAGACTCTTAATCAGCTCAGTGTAGGTGAAGAGACTCTAGTGTCTCTCAGTCCACCAGTCTTTAATAGAAGCTCATTAATTAGTCTGACACTGATGTTCTATTCTAATTATCATAAGCACAGAACAGTGAAGGAGAACAGGTTCCATTAGCTAGAACCAAACTCCAATCCGCTGTACCCTGATTGGTGGGCTCGTTTCATGCTTCTTTCGTTTGGACATGTTGTGTTTATATGCACACATAAGAAGGACAGATCTGGCCATAATGCAGTGGAGTAAAGAGTAAGATATTAGATTTATTTTTCTATTTTCCTTTATTTTATTTTCCTTCCTATTCTCAAAGCTTTGACAGTTTTTTATTATTATTTAATTATTTATTCAACAATTTTGTTGTTGTTGTTGTTTTTACTGAAGTAGAGAAAGAAATAGTCATACAAGGTACACAAGTATAGCTTAACATTATCTTAACATGAACTTTAACCTTCTTGTATCTACACTAGTAGTCCATTGTATCAGCTCCACTCACCATATAGGAGCCCTGACAGACTGTAGTCCATCTGTTTCTCTGTATACTGTACTACCCTGTTCTTCAATGGTCCGGACCCCCACAGGACCACCACAGAGCAGGTATTATGTGGGTGGTGGATCATTCTCAGCACTGCAGTGACACTGACGTGGTGGTGGGGTGTTAGTGTGTGTTGTGCTGGTGTGAGTGGATCAGACACAGCGGTGCTGCTGAAGGTTTGTAAGCCTTCCTGAACTCATTAACTTCGAATATGGAGGTTCACCTGCAGATGCAGTCTGCACAGACCACAGGGGAAAAATATGATCTGTATTATTGATGAAGACTTTATTGGTTAATTAAACACAAGGGTTTTTTAGCTGATCTGTAGAGACAAAAACAGGGTACATTATATTTATAAGCAGGTATTAAAATATGGAAAGGCTCATTTTTCCATAACGCATAA
The DNA here is from genome assembly GCA_034552555.1 of Semaprochilodus insignis. Classification (NCBI taxonomy): domain Eukaryota; kingdom Metazoa; phylum Chordata; class Actinopteri; order Characiformes; family Prochilodontidae; genus Semaprochilodus; species Semaprochilodus insignis. Next base: position 32,872,631 of record CM067484.1, read on the forward strand.
TGCAAAGCCTTATTTTGCACAGTTTGGACGGTGAAGTAGGTCTTATTCTCCACATGTGCTGTTGGCCTATTAGTCCAAATGTAATTCAGCCCTATCTATCATGACATGTATATGTCCAGCAGTTCAGAGGTTTTCTCTCCTCTGTGTATGGAGACTGATGTACTGGCTTGTGCAAACAGAAAACTGTGCATACACCTGCACACTTGTGCATCAGGATATCGCTGCTGCTGCTGCTGCTTTAAAGGTGCAAATATAAGACGTTTAGATCAAAACATTCCTAAATTATCAACAGAATGTGAAGAAATTACATTTTTGATGGTGTGTTGAAGATATCTATGTATCTACTATATACTTTGTTGTAATTCCACTTTGTACCTGAAGAGGTGATAGTCACTGTACCGTGGAGTGGAATCATTCCGACCAGAGAGGATGAAGAAGTAGTGCTGCTGCCCCGACAGTGTATTCTAACCTCTTATCAATCATGTTGAAGATGTTGCTCCCAGTTACATCATTAAAGGCCAGGTAGTCAATGAAAGGCACAGTGAACACAACAATGGCTAAAGATCTTGATGAGTAACCGGTCACATCCACTCTTGGCAAGAATGCAGAATTTCTGCTAGACTGGTAAGTGAAAGGCTGCTAATGCTAACATTGAGGAGGAGGGATTGTGTGTTTCTTAAAATAGGGGTGGACACCACATCTTTCTAGTGGAATGTTGCCACATTTTGTTTGGAATTTAAATTTCAACACATATTTCATATGGCTCCTTTAAATGGCTAAATGAGAAATGTAAATGACTGTTTCAGCTGGTATTCTCCCATATCCAGCATTTCACTGATACGTTGGTCAGTTTACTATTGCAATCTAATGTCAAATAACCTTTAAGCTGAGATTTTTGTCTGTGTCCACACTTTTCATCCGAAACGAGGCCTGATATCTCAACGTGGTCAAACAAACGAGATAGTGTTGGACATACTGTAGCAGCTAAGCTTAACGTTTTAACCAACCCAATTTCCTCACTCTGCAATGACATTAATAATACATTTGATGACAAAAAAAGGTTAACAAAGAAAGAAGAGTCTGAATAAACCAGGAAAAGCCTAGCATGTTGGTTGGCTTCTTTTTATTTAGAACTCCACCCACCATCAAAAGAACAGTTGCACAAATAGTCCCCACAGGACCACCACAGAGCAGGTATTATGTGGGTGGTGGATCATTCTCAGCACTGCAGTGACACTGACGTGGTGGTGGTGTGTTAGTGTGTGTTGTGCTGGTGTGAATGGATCAGACACAGCACTGTGTCACTGCTGGACTGAGAAACATCCACCAACCAAAACTTTCCAGCCAACAGCGTCCTGTGTGCAGCGTCCTGTGGGCGGCGTCCTGTGGGCAGCGTCCTGTGACCACTCATGAAGGACTAGAGGATGACCAACACTGCACTGTGCTGCAGCAGATGAGCTATCGTCTCTGACTGTACATCTACAAGGTGGACCAGCAAGGTAGGAGTGTCCAATAGAGTGGACAGTGAGTGGACACAGTGTTTAAGCACTCCAGCTGCACTGCTGTGTCTGATCCACTCACACCAGCACAACACACACTAACACACCACCACCACGTCAGAGTCACTGCAGTACTGAGAATGATCCAACACCCTCATAATACCTGCTCTGTGGTGGTCCTGTGGGGGTCCTGACCATTGAAGAACAGGGTAATAAAGTACACAGAGAAACAGATGTCTGTAACTGTAGAACCACAGAGTGCTCCTATATGGTCAGTGGAGCTGATAAAATGGACGGTGAGTGTAGATACAAGTAGGTGTAGTAAAAGACCACTGCTGTAATTCCCATATAAAGAGCCCATAGACCACAGAAAAAGTGCTTTGGCTACAATGGGGTCCAGTACGTCCATGTCTTCAGTTCCTCAGTTCATCCAGCTCTTTCTCCTCTGTAGCTGACATGCAAGATGTATAAAGCGTTTACATGGAGATGCTGCACATCTTCATCACAATCACACAGCCAAAACACACCCATGACCCACATATTGTATTGAGAGATAATCAGCACTGTCATAAACATCTGTGCAAATGTTAACAGTATTGACATGAATACTCACTAGACGCAGCAGAGTAATCACTCTGGGAGGATTTGCGGGAAACTAGAGTGTAGAATACAGGCAGCAATCAATAACAGACAGGGTTAGACAGTGTAACATCAGGAGGCACTTCTGTGTAGCAGATATCCACCACTGCTTTTTGCTTGCCCAGTCTTACCTGCATGTCTCTTCTTCCATATAATGCAGACAGCTATGGGTGGCATCACACACACTAATATCACCAGCAGCGCAGCGGAAGCTATGACTGCAGTCGGTAGACCTGGATCATAATCTGTGAACAACATTTATGGAGAGCCTCTGAAAGCAACTCTACGAAGCTTCTACTAAGGGCCATTCTGGCCTCAAACTAGCAATAAATAAGCTGCTTGTTGTGTTGTGTGGTGTTTTTAGCCTCATCAGTCTGACCGCCCCCCCCACCCCCACCTTCCTAGCATAAGTTCCATGGCTACTGGAAAACTAGTCTTATCACTGTTCTAGCAAAGGCAACATGCAAGTCAGAATGTAACTGCTGCATCATTTAAGGTGGAATGGATAAACATCAAACAAGGAGCTGGCAAATAGAAAACCAAGTGCAACCTTGTCCTCTCACGAACCTGAATATTTGATAGGCTATATCGGTTTTTGTATGACTGGTTAGTACTATCCAATAATAGACTGATACGTTTTACATATGGAAGTATTTACTGTTTATGTAACAAATGCACGTTTACCAGTGATATGTCTGTGTATTTGCTGAAGCATTCAGTATACTTCTTTGTTTCACGGCACGCCTCTTTTGTCCCGGCCAATCACAGGCTTTTTTCATCACAGGCAGAGTTTTCATCTGTGTAGTTCGCCGTCTGCCATGTGCGTGACCAGAGGTGTAGCCAAGGGGTACCCAGAGCCAAGGGCTATCAAGGGGTACACTCATTGTCAAATAATAGATGCGCCCAGAAGGAAGTGTGGGATTGCAGTGCTATTGGGAAGGAAGATAAAGGTTACCAGGATCAATAAATGATGATAAATTTAGACTGATATGATCGATATTTATTGAGCTACACATACAGAAGTAGTGTCTCTCAGTATGGCGACGGGCCGCCATTTTGGCATGGAGTTGTAGAGGTTCCTGATGGTGTCCTGTGATAATCCATCCCATGCAGCTTGAATGTTCTCACACAGTTCCTGCAGATGGTGCGGTAGGGGTGGAGGTGGAGTGACACCAGGCCTTCTGGACGTGTGACACGTGACAACAAACTGTTCATCTTGGCGCTGATCACGGTGCCTCCACACACGGATTCGCTGGTCGTCTCCACCAAGACAAAAGCGGGACTCATCACTGAAGATGACCCGCTGTCATTCTGAGTCACTCCATGACAGTCTGGCACGACACCATTGCAGTCGTTGGTGACGTTGACGTGGTGTTAAGGACAGTTGTAGTAACGGTCTGTGTGCATGTAGTCCTGCGTGGTGCAGCCGCCTGCCAATGGTGCTGGCACTAACAGGATGACTCATCACTGCTCACTGAATGTCCACAATCGTGGCTGTTGGGTCAATCAGGTACAGCGATAAGCCCCATCCTTGCTTACATCACATGCATGGCTGAGCGTGAAACTTTCATTAGCATTTGCATGTCTCACGATGTCAAACCTACCCACCAAGTTTCATTCCTGCCAGTTGATTCCTTCTGGGTGCAGCTACTTTTTGAGGTTAAGTGCATATTACATTTCAGGGACTTAAATTGCCACCCCATTCTAAACGTTCTAGATATGCCCACACCCAGATAAGGCCCAAGTGTGGACTTTACTGGTGAATGCATTGGCATTGCAGTTGAATACTGCACTAGGCTCAGAAACTGGCTATAGAGTTTTAATTATTATATGATAACTGGACAACACAAGGTGTCTTACCCCAATGAATGTCCAGCTTGTTGTCCAGGCTGAGATGGGTAGCTGTGCAGGTGTAGTTGTGAGTCTGTTGAAGTTCCTCTGCACTGATCTCCAGGCTCTTCCTCATCTGATAGGTTCCATCTCCGTTGGGCAGCAGCTCACCCCCACTGACCAGGTGCTCGGATAAAGGCTGACCATTCCTCAGTAACGTCAGGTTGATGTGACGTGGGTAAAAACCAGTGGCCAGGCAGCTCACACGAGCTCCTCCAGAGTCTGCATGAGGTTTCATGAGGAGTCTCACTCTGGGCTTTACTGGGTTTAATGGATACAGAAGAAAGAAGAGTAGAACTTATCTTCTCTTCACCAGCAGTTCATACAGTTTAGACAAACACTTTTGCAGAATTACTGTAAGTGAAATTACCTTTTCTGAGTATGTGATTCCTCCCTTCTTTAAGACCTCTCTCTAATGTTCCAATGCATAGAGGTTGCAGAAAATATGCATAAAGTTTTTTGTGATATTCCAGCTTCACAGAGTCAAACGCAATTGGCCATTTAATATCCGCATGTACAGAATGTTGGTTTATATTAAAGTCCAGCTCAAATCCACTCAAACCATTGAAAGCGTCAATCAGCTTCATTCCCCCCGGCTTGTTATCGCTCAACAATTCACAACATTCCAGCCTTTGTTCTGCATGGACACCTAAGAGAAAACAGAATGGATGTGTAAACCCACAGAATTAGGCAGAGTCGAGTCAAGTCAAAGTTTATTTACGTATATTTATGTCACAAAGCCCTAGTCAGCAGGCCCAGGGGGACAGTGGCAAGGACGAATTCCCTAAGAGGAAAAACCTTCAGCAGAACTAAAACTCAAAAAGAGAACCCATTTTCTGTGGTCAACACCAAATAGCAAGATAACCACAGGAGAAATATGAAAAGGATATGAGTTTACAATTAATATATCATACTGAATATAGAGAAAGGGGAAAAAGCAGCCTGTGATTGGATAAAAGTATTAAATTAACCAATGGCTGTTAGAGGCCTATCAGAGTCTGCAGTGAAAACCAGTTAGGAGCGTATCACATTGAAAAACCATGAGGGTCAATGACTACTCTTATGGGCCTTCAGAGATAATCTGTTAGGATAAATATGAGAAGTGCTTGGTGTATTCTGAGACTGGGGAAGAAACGTCTGATTAGTTTGTGAGGCAGGAGAAGAACTATCTAATTAGTTTGTGAAGCAGGGGAAGAACTGTCTGATTACTTTGTGAGGCAGGAGAAGAAATGTCTGATTAGTTTGTGAGGCAGGAGAAGAAATGTCTGATTAGTTTGTGAGGCGGGAGATGAAGTGTCCGATTAGATTTTGAGGCAGGAGAAGAAATGTCTGATTAGTTTGTGAGGCAGGAGAAGAAGTATCTGATTACATTTTGAGGCAGGAGAAGAAATGTCTGATTAGTTTGTTAGGCAGGAGAAGAAATGTCTGATTAGATTCTGACTCGGGAAGAAATGTCTGATTATTTTGTGAGGCAGGAGAAGAAATGTCTGATTAGATTTTGAGGCAGGAGAAGAAGTGTCCAATTAGTTTGTGAGGCAGGGAAAGAAATGTCTGATTAGTTTGTGACGCAGGAGAAGAAATGTCTGATTGGTTTGTGAGGCAGGAGAAGAAGTGTCTGATTAAATTTTGAGGCAGTAGAAGAAACATCTGATTAGTTTGTGGGGCAGGAGAAGAAACATCTGATTAGATTTTGACTCAAGGGAAGAAATGTCTGATTACTTTGTGAGGCAGGAGAAGAAATGTCTGGTTAGATTTTGAGGCAAGAGAAAAAATGTCTGATCAGTTTGTGAGGCAAGAGAACAAACGTCCAATTAGTTTGTGAGGCAGGAGAATAAGTGTCTGATTAGACTGTGAAGCAGGAGAAAAATTGTGATTAGTTTGTGAGGCAGGGGACAAAATGTGTGATTAGTTTGTGAGGCAGGGAAATAAATGTTTAAGGAGTTTGTGAGGCAGGGGAAGAACTGTCTGATTAGTTTGTGAGGTAAGCAAATAAATGTCTGATTAGTTCGTAAGGCAGGTAAAGAAATGGCAGATTAGTTTGTGAGGCAGGAGAAGAAATGTCTGATTAGTTTGTGAGACAGGAGAAGAAATGTCTGATTAGTTCATGAGGCAGGAAAAGAAATGTCTGATTAGTTCATGAGGCAGGAGAAGAAAGGTCTGATAAGTTTGTGAGGCAGGAGAAGAAGTGTCTGATTAAATTTTGAGGCAGAAGAAGAAATGTCTGATTAGTTTGTGAGGCAGGAAAAAGAAATGTCTGATTAGATTTTGACTCATGGGAAGAAATGTCTGATTACTTTGAGAGGCAGAAGAAGAAATGTCAGATTAGATTTTGAGACAGGAGAAGAAACGTCTGAATAGATTTTGACTCAAGGGAAGAAATGTCTGATTACTATGTGGGGCAGGAGAATAAATGTCTGATCAGTTTGTGAGGCAGGAGAAGAAACGTCTGAGTAGATTTTGACTCAAGAGAATAAATGTCTGATTAGTTTGTAAGACAGGAGAAGAAATGTCTGACGAAGTGGCCAGTGGGTGTATATTGTAATACTGCCCAGCCCTACTTTGGTCTTTACCTGTTCTGGCGACTACAAATGTTGTATTGCTGCTGTGTATTGCCCCAAATAAAGCTACACTGCAGGCGACTCGATATTCTATTCATTGCAAGAAACTAGCTCTTCATCTTTAATATCCCAGCAAGCACCAATTTGTTGTTTAACCATGGTGAGTGAGGAAATGAATGGTCACTGGAGAAGTATATAGAGTTGGTGGACATTTGTATCACCTACCACTGGTGTAGTTAAAATGGCCCTTTAGGAAACTGGCTCGATTTCGCATCTCCTCATGCAGTGCTCCAAGAATCATGTTAGCAAATTTTTGTTCTTCATCGTTTAATTGCAGGCTTACTTTCATCACTGCCTCCTCTTCAACTGAGTCATAGTATGTAAAAACAATGTCATCCAGCATCATCAGGACAGTAAACTCCGGGAAGGGCGTCTCTCCTATGATGAATGTGGCCACAGAGCAAAGCGAGTGAGAGCCTGCAAAGGAGAGCATGGATATATTCAGTGTCCATTCCACAGAATTTCTCAGGCCACTCTTATTCTGTACTGCCTTAGCTGGTGGCTAGGCATAGATAGCCTGCTAGTTTGACCTTAGCGCTTAGCATTAAGTCATGCATTTACTGAGAATATTTACTTGCTAGAAAACACAGCATATGTTGTGCTTTGGATGTTCCATTACCTCTAGAGGAATCTGGGGATAGCGTTAGCTTAGCGAAGAGATCTAAACAGCAGGTTCTTTCCAGCCCATAAATATGAGTGTGTAATTCTGTGTTTTTGTGTGTAGAGCTATTAGCTTAAGGTACTTTTAATTCAAATCCTTATTAGCACCAGGTTAGCTTAGCCAGAAGGCTAAACCACCAACGTTTGTGGCTCATTGAGGCACGTTTAGAGGATAAAGACCTAAATCTGAGCCAGTGAAATCAAACAACTGGTGACAGAAAGACAGAATCCTTTGTAAAGCTGTGTATTGACAAGAACCTTGAGACAGGGGTTACAATATAATACAATTTTTGAAAATCAAATTTTAGGAAAACTGCCATAGTATAAATAAACACACCACCATATGCAGACGTTTGCTAATGTTAGCATTAGCGATGTGCCCATACACTACTTGTTCACATTGGTGTGGAAGAGTCTTAATGGCTGAAGATAGATTACAACACTGCTATATAGTGGTCAGGGGTTTAAACACAACACAAAGTGAACCACATGAGACCAGTTTGGGCTTGTAACCTCCCTGACAGCAAGAGGATAGTGGCTCACTGTTGACCCGCTGAAGGCAAAGCTGCCATTTGCTCAGCATTTTCAGGGCAGAGTATTAGATCAAAATGCCACTTTCCCTCACCCCTTTTTCACCCAGTCTGATTTATTAATTTAAATGTCTTTTCTTGTCAGATGTAAATTAAAATCTTGCCCTGTGTCAACATCATAAAAAAAGAGTTTTATGTTATTTTCATTTTTTTTTTTCTCTGTTTGTTGTTTGTAATATTTGTAATATTTCCAAAATAAAAGTTTCAGTCTAATTAAAATATGTTTAAGTAGATTAAAAATTAGATATATCTTGTACACAGGACAATAATCTGGGTGGTCCAAGGATAAACTAGCAACGGCAATCAGTCAGCATGGTGCTGACCTTATTGAGCCAGCAGAACAATATATGCTTGTATCACAAAACATAATATTGCAATATTCAATATCTTTGTTTTTTTTTACACCTCTAATCTTTTGATCATTAAAGTTACAGTGGGAGCTTATTTTCATTTCTAAACAGTTTCATCTGTTCATCCGTAGAATCGATGTCTGGTATGGATCGATGCCTTTATTAGCCAAGCCACTGGGAACATTGCACAGCTGTGCACAGTACAAAGCACCCTTAGAATCAGAAGTTTGAGCTCCCCTGGACAAATTCCAAATTTTGTTGATTTTGAAGAAGATCGTCACATCATCTACAGAGAACACACTTAAAAATGTCAATGTGTCATATCTTTTCCATAGGCCACATTTAATGTGTGTGTATTAATAGTGCACTCATCATCAAAAAAACTGTTGCCTCAGAGAACAGATTAAAAGCAATTCAAGCAGCTGGAAGAGCTTGAGAAGAGTTGCATCGTAGGGCTCCAGGAAGCAGGATGGTCTTATCGATGTATTGCCGGTTGTGTTTATACTACCATAGCACACTGTTGGTGTTAGTGGATAGAAGAAGGCACAAACCAGCAACATGAAGGATTTGGGGGACCTACACAAAGCGTTTTTTTCTTTCAGTTGTTTGTAATATTTGCCTTTTTGTAGTTAATTTCCTAAAATAAAAATCTCTGTGCATTTAAAATCTGTTTATGGAGATTAAAAACTAGTTCGCAGGTCAATCACCTGGGTGGTCCGAGGGTCAGTCTAGTGTGGTCAGCAGGAGAACACCCCATATAAGTAATCAGTTCTTTATGTCTGAGATTAAACTGATTTAAACAGCACTGCAGTCCCACGCTTCCTTCTGTGGGCAACAGTTCTTTTGATGATGAGTGTCGTAATAATAATAATAATAATAATAGTTTTTTATGTTAATTAGAAAATAAATAGTAAATGTGTATTAAACTGTGCAGAAGTTTGTTTCCGTGTTAAGGACATGTTAACTTTAATCTATCATGGAATTTGACCAGAGCTGGGCAAACCTTTGCATATGACTGTCCAACTGNATAATAGTTCTTTATGTTAATTAGAAAATAAATAGTAAATGTGTATTAAACTGTGCAGAAGTTTGTTTCCGTGTTAAGGATGTCTTAATTTTAATCTATCATGGAATTTGACCAGAGCTGGGCAAACCTTTGCATATGACTGTCCAACTGGCTTTAAAAGGCATATATAGTCTAAGCAGCATGTATGATATTTAACAACCATAGTGATAGTATTTGACATACCTGTGTTTACAGCATCTGCTGCAAATGTGAGGATATTCAGCAGAATGTAGAACCTCTTCATGTTTCGGTCTATGCGCTGTGTTTCGCTGTCATCTCTCACATTTAAACAGACTTATTTCCTCTTTTCAGACTTTTCAGAGCCAGACTCCTCCCTGACTGGGTGCTGAGTTGTTTATTTCTTCTACCACACATGACAGAACATTCCTAGATGTCCAGATTTCCTCAGGTGAAGTCCTCAGCTATTTATTCCTTGATTCTGATCCAAAGAGGAACAAGGCGAGATTTAGTCAGATCACATGACAGAAGTCTAACAGGTTTGGTGATAAATAGTGCAGATCATGTTGTAGCCTTTTGTTTTTCTTGGTCTACAACCTTCACTACACTATATGACCAGAAGTATGTGAACATTCCTCCTACTTACAAAGTTCTGATGTTTCTGGCACTGCAATTACAGGTGTATAAAATCAAGCACATAGACAAACAATGGGAGTATGATGGGCCGTGCTGAGGAGTTCAGTGACTTCACTGCCATAGGTTGGCACCTCGTTGGTCTGTGGCATTTTTGCATTTCCTGCTTGTTCTGCTTTGGCAAACTGGGAAATCACCTATTCTCTGACACCTCATTCTCTACAGAGTTCCAAACTGCTTCTGGAAGCAACGTCATCACAAGAACTGTGCGTCAGGAACTTCATGAAATGGGTTTCCATGGCTGAGCAGCTGCGCACAGGCCGCAGTGGCAAGCATTGGATAGAGTGGTGTATGGCGTGCCACCACTGAACTGTATAGCAGTGGAAACATGTTCTTTGGTAGTCTGATCTGGCTTTGCCGGATGCCTGGGAGACCACAAACTGCTGGAATGTACAGTGCCTAAGGGGTCTAGGCTTTTGGCAGCAATTTGGGGAAGACCCTCTAGCATGACTATTTCCCTGTGCACAAAGCAAGCTCCATAAAGACATGGTTTGATGAGTTTGGTGTGGAGGAACTGCATAAACCCTGATCTGAACCCCAATGAACACCTTTGAGATGGATTGAAATGCTGATTGTGAGCCAGGTCTTCTCGTCCAACATTGGTGCCTCAGAAACACTCTTTTGACTGAATAAGCCACAAAATCCTTCAAACACACTCCAACATCTTGTGGGAAGCCTTCGTAGAAGCCTTTAAGGGGCATCTCCATGTTAGTGCCCATGGGTTTGTAGTGGGATGTCCATCAGGCTCATACAGGTGTGATGCTCAGGGGTGTCCACATACTGTATAGTATAGTGTATCCACATAAGCACACCCTGCAGACACTACGCAGTGACATTACTTGAGTACTTAAGTGCTTGTACCTTGTGCTACTCATGTGGCTGCCCATTGGTTCATGTCCTTGAAAGCACTAAAACTACGTCTCATTTCTCATTTCTCGTTTTCTTTAGAACAAAACTGCTTCTAAAGTGTAGACAAAGTAATAGGGACTTTGCAGTTGTAGCCAACTTTTCAGTTGGCTACGTTGACTGTGACTGGCTTTGGCTGCCAATGTTTAACACGGGCAACTGTTCAAACCCCGAAGCGACATTTTATCTAAAAAGGAAATTGAACTCAAGCATGTAAAGGAAAAACCGGTTTGGATGTGAAAAGGCTGTCCATCAACTTTCAGCCACACAAATAAATAATCTCACCCAGCAAAAAAATCACAAGAGTCCCCTGTGACTGAAACATACCTGATAGTGTGTAATACCTCCACGAGCACCAAAAACAGCTCTGATTGGCTTTGGCATGTACTGGACAAGTTTCTGGATGTAGTCCACATCAGTGTTCAGACACTCTTACATCAAAGAATTGTGCAGTTGGGCCAGATTTGGTGGATGCCTTCCCTGGCACAATTCCGAGGGGAATTTAGCCACCTGCAGATTCAGCTACTTCCTTCACACTATGGTCTTTGGCACGCCCAAATGCAGTCACTCTTTTTAGCCAATCATTAAGATCTGCTTTGGAGCCATTTACCACACATGGAACGAGACATTCACTGCACAGAGGGGATTCAAATTTGGGAATTTTGAGCAAAAGGCAAAACCTGGTTGTTCCAGCAGATCAATGCAGGCACTGTGGGTCAAATTTACTGTCAGCTTAAGCATTAGAACCCATTTCCACGTAACTAAAAGACCCCCAGAACATCACAGAGGTGATTCATATTTTGTCCAGGGAACTTAACTAAAATTAATCAATTAAAAATAATATAAATAAATAAATAAATAAATAAATGCACACAATTCTGAATAAAGCAACATGGTCTCCAGTGGCAGGCATGCATTCAGTCTCATTAAACCATTTAAGAGGCTGTTAAGAGAGTGGCTCACTACATGTGTCTTCCACACTATCTATCCAAAAGCTGGTAGACACCTGCTCATCCACTGTTTTGTCTGGGACGAAGGGTATTAAGTGGGTGTTTCCTCTTCCTTTGCTGCAGTAACAGCCTCTACTCTTCTGGGAAGACCCTTATACTAGATGCCAGAGCATTGCAGTAAGGATTTGATTGCATTCTGCCACAAGTGTAGACAGGCCAGCTGTACTCACCAGCACCACAAGGTTATACATTCTTCCCATATGCACCAGCCTGCAGTCTCCAAATTCACATTATAGCAAGATCTTTATTCCGTAACTCATCATCATTAGGATCAAAATAAGGTCTACCACATCAACTCCAGTCTGAGGTCCAGCACAGTTTGGTGATCTCCCTGCCAAACAAGCCCAATAAACTTCACATTTAACTGGTGAAACTGAATCAGGCATGTTTGCAAAGAAAGCTCAACATACTATGCTGAACCACAACCCATCGCTGTCCTACCTGAATACTACTTTATAGATAAATACATATCAGTTGAATAAGTGGGATTCAAATGTCATTGGTTATTATATTGCAAGTTCACATGATGCAGACCATATGAGACCTGCTGAATGTGAAACTGATGAAGCGCTGAGATGAAAAACTTTAATGATGATGGAAAACAGCAGGTTTTTCTAATAACTAATCCTGAAAGCTGAGCATTCATATGCTTGGATTAAAGCTGAAGCACCAAGCACTCAAATGGAAAGGCCAAAAGGGCAGCAACTCTCTTCAGTCATGGGACAATATCAGTTATTTAAACTCTGCGCCTCAGTTCTTACATTTCACCCCAGTCCGGTTTAGTACATAAGACTAGTACATAAGCGTTTATATGTGTGGGACAATAATCATTAAATAGTTTGTTTATGTATTTAAAAATAAGGATTCACGCATTCAAGTGCTTGAAGGTCACATTTCTCACCATAGTCTCTCATTTTCTTCACATTTCTGCTATAAAATATGAAAATAAAAAGAAGGATAACTGAATGTAAAAGTCTGTAAACAATTAGGTGACTGTAAGGCTCTTTGTCCAGTAGGTGGCGATGAATGAAGTGAGGAATACGCAAGCGAGTCATTGCAGTTGGGCGTGCGTGGCAGAAGCTCAGCTGTTTACACCTGTTTAATCAGTTTAATATCAGACATAAAGAACTGATTACTTATATGGGGGGTTCTCCTGCTGACCACACCAGATTGACCCTCGGATCACCCAGTTTACTGACCTGCAAACTAGTTTTTAGATTTTAAATGCACGGAGACTTTTATTTTAGGAAATAAACTTAAAAAAGCAAATATTATTACAAACAACTGAAAGAAAAAAATACTGACTAGGTCTTATGTATACAATTTCATTGATGATGTTTTACACTCGCTATCAAAAGAACAGCTGCACCCAGAAGGAGGTTTGGGGTTGCAGTGCATTGGGAAGGAAGATAAAGGTTACCAGGATCAATAAATGATGATACATTTAGACTGATATGATCAATATTTATCGAGCTACACATACAGAAGTAGTGGCTCTCAATATGCCATTGGGCCACCATGTTTGCTAACCCAGATGTCTCGGCATGGAGTTGTTGCGGTTCCTAATGGTGTCCTGTGATAATCCATCCCATGCTGCTTGAATATCCTCACACAGTTCCTGCAGATGGTGCGGTAGGGGTGGAGGTGGAGTGACACCAGGCCTTCTGGACGTGTAGTGCGTGACAACAAACCGTTCATCTTGGTGCTGACCACGGTGCCTCCACACACGGATTCGTTGGTCGTCTCCACCAAGACAAAAGCGGGACTCGTCACTGAAGATGACCCGCTGCCATTCTGAGTCACTCCATGACAGTCTGGCACGACACCATTGCTGTCTTTGGTGACGTTGACGTGGTGTCAACTTAATGTCTGTGTGCATGTAGTCCTGTGTCGTGCAATGGTGCTGGCACTAACAGGGTGACTCATGGAGCAGCATCACTGCTCGCTGAATGTCCGCCATCGTGGCTGTTGGGTCAGTCAGGTACAACGATAAGGCCCGTCCTTGCTTACGTCACATGCACATATGAAAGTATGTTGTTTGGGTTAAGGCCGTATTTGGCTGTTTCATGAAACTTGTTTCATTAGATTGACACAGACGACTTGCAGGTGGGTTTCAAATGAGTTACAGGAAGCAATACAGTTCTATGTGGGTTTTAAGCAATTAAAGTTGCCTGAAAGTTTCACTGTGTGAAGTCAGCCTTGGGTTGTACCCCACTCTCCCAACACGGTCTCTTAAATAGCATGCTTTCTGATCACACACAAACATATGCATACAGTACTGTGGTCAGATGAATACCATTTTAATTGACATCAGTAACTGATTATGTTAACCATGGTAAAAGCTAGGAAACTGAAACAACAGGTGTGTAAGGAATCGGGAGTGTGTAAGGCCTTTTGTCCAGTAGATGGCAGTGAACATGCACAAATGTGGTGAATTCAGAGTCATTGAAGTCTGAGTGCTTCTCTTCCCACATCCTACACTTTGCCCTGCTTTTGCTTAGCTGTCCATAAAGAGGGAGTCAGTACCACTAACCTACATACCCCTCTACTGAGTGAACCATCGGTAGCAACAGTGCCAGTATATGCTGTAATATCTGCATTAACACATATAACATAATGTGGCTTTAGTGTGGAGTCCATGGACCATGCTTCAGCGATGTCAAACAATAACTCAGTATGTGCAATGTGTTAGTGTGCTGTAAGTAGTGTGTTGGTGTACGGTAACTCAGTATGTGTAATGTGTTAGTGTGCTGTAAGTAGTGTGTTGGTGTACGGTAACTCAGTAAGTGTAATGTGTTAGTGTGCTGTAAGTAGCGTGTTGGTGTACGGTAACTCAGTATGTGTAATGTGTTAGTGTACTGTAAGTAGTGTGTTGGTGTACGGTAACTCAGTGAGTGTAATGTGTTAGTGTACTGTAAGCAGCGTGTTGGTGTACGGTAACTCAGTAAGTGTAATGCGTTAGTGTACTGTAAGTAGCGTGTTGGTGTACAGTAACTCAGTGAGTGTAATGTGTTAGTGTACTGTAAGCAGCGTGTTGGTGTACGGTAACTCAGTGAGTGTAATGTGTTAGTGTAATGTAAGTAGCGTGTTGGTGTACAGTAACTCAGTAAGTGTAATGTGATGTTGTGTAATGTGATGATTAAGCAAGAGTCTTGTTCCAGAAAGGATAATAGGACCACTGTGGTTCTACAGCACCAAATTCAAGGTGAGGTCACCACCAACCACAAGCTTTACCCTACCAGTGATGCAACCTCACACGTACAAATCACACTAATAACTCAAGTCTCCCAAAACAAAATGGCACAATAAACACCTACCCATAAATAACGAACAACAGCAATAAACAGCATATATTTTCCAGAGGCTGTGCGCCTCCCATGATCCTCTTGGCCATGCTGCATGGGCTTCTAAAGGCCAGCATCAGCCAGGAGTGAGTCACTACAATACTTTTCGCGTCACTGTATAAAATGGTTTATGACTATTTTAACATTATCATCATTACATATCTAAACTCAGAAGCAGAGGTGCCGCTTGCCACCAAGCAAGGCAGGTAACTGCTTGGGGCCCCAAGCCAGTGGGGGGCCCCTGAGGGTATGTTTATATTTTTGAATTACAAGTGTTTTAATGTTGTTTATACTGTATTCATATTTTGAAATGAATAGTAATGTGAACTACTGTATACGCTGTATACTACTTACAGTATTTATAAACTTAGAAGTGGTGATAAATGCCGGTTGGAGGGGGGCCCTGTGAAATTCTGCCTAGGGCCCCAACAGACTCCAGAATCAGTACTACTCAGAAAACACTTCACTGGTTCACCAGGGGGTTTTGGATAGTACATAAAATGGCTATATTAGTGTTGTAGACATGGTGTCTCCTCGTTCCCATCACCACCACTACTGCAATGTAGTTAGTAAGTTTCTGATCCAACCTGAAGGACTTTACTGAATTATGTAGAAACGCATGTAGAAATATTGAATTTTGTATTCTCGGCCAATAGGAGGACTGAAATAAAACACATATGCATATTCAGAAAAGTATTCGACCCAAAATCTTTCCATAAATAGACCTATTCAACATGCTTCCCCCAAATAAAATGTAGTTAGTGCCCAAAACTAGTGGTAGTTTTTTCTGGGGACATTTTTGCTGTACAATGTTTCATAAAATGCCACTTTGTATGGTTTAAAAATGTATTATAGGCTAATAATAACAATCATATCAATCATAAAGCAATGTCTCAGGCATCAGGCTGTATAATCATAATCATTGTATATAATAACCTGCAAATAATCTGTACGGGAACGTCTGTCTGGTTCCTATCCAGTCAAGCTTTTCTAGGATGCAGCATTTCAGACCAAACCACTCTGAATAACTTTGTTCACAACTGAATTATATGGTTATCAAATATGAACAGTAAGAATAGTATGAGCTTCTTTGGGACCCCGGCTGTCATTTCGCATGCTGCACTGCATTTGTGTGTCCACTAGGGGCAGCGTGCTCCTTACTCAGCAGTGCTAGCAGTACTACGCCTGCAGCAAACCCCTTAGTAAGGTGAATAGAGTCGTCCTCGACAGTCCTTCCATTCCGGCGTGCCGAAATGTGAGCTACTTATCTGTGGGAACGTATGTGCAAGATCTACATATGTATGACCTTGTCGCCAGTGTGTATCTGCCTTTGAATTTCTCCGCACATCTCTTTTCCCTAATTCTGCAGGTTATTAATTAAACAGAAGGCCAGTCTTTATTCTCCGGCTCTCTTATCTGCACACCTCTTTAGCTCTCTTGTTTAATCTTTCACCGTGTTTCCTCTCTCTCTCCATCCTCCCCCCCCCCCCCCCCCCCCCCCCCAGCCTTTCTTTCTTTGTTCTCTCTCACTTTGATTTTCTTGCCCCTTTTCATTTAATGTATTCTCTTAATTTCCCTCTATACCTTTATCAGTTAAAGTGCTTTGTAAAACCAGCATTCTCCTGCCTGAGTTTTGAAGGGCATCGTCCAGGCCCCCAACACTTTGACCCGGGTTGAGCTGAAGTGCTCTGAAGTGCAAGTTACTCATTTTTGCAGGAGATATTTCTGGGGAGATTAGATAGATTAGATAAGACACTTACATGAGTAGGTTTCAAAATAAGAGCTTCCGAATCTGGAGCTCGAAAACATGGTGAAAAGACACAGAGAAACGGCCAAGCAAGACCTGGTGGACCTACCAAAACTGTCCCCGTCAGCACTTAAACAGCACTTAAAGCTTTGAGAGAGAGAGGAGAACATCTAGCTCCACTCCTGCCTCAGAAGAAGCTTCTGAAAGCATCCACAGGTGTTTCTATCCATCCTTCCACTGTGAGAAGACCCCTCAGTGCTCTGGGTCTGAAAGGACGTGTAGCTGTTCAAGAAGCTCCTCACTGAGTAAAGGAGACAGACACATCCAACAAAGAAGCTGCTGGTGTTCTCAGAACAATGGACTGACCACCCCAGAATCCAGAACCTCAACACCACTGAATGTGTTTGGGATTGCTTGGATGGTGAGAAGCAGAAACTCCAGTGCAAAACTAAGGAAAACTCTGGTCAACCTTAAGCATGTCTTGGCTGATCAACTACATCCCACATCAGGAACTTCATGAAATGGGCTTCAATGGCTGAACAGCTACACTCAAACCCAATGCTGTGTTCCTGGCAAACAGTAGTAGAATCAGACTTTCGAGCGTTTCGCTCCCTGCTGTGGTCTGCGGAATGTTGCCACTTGTGGATCACAGAATTCGGAGAAAAAAAAGAAATGGAATATCTGGTTTGCTGTTATCCGCCACAAACATGGATAAAACCACTATGCATAATCCCAAGCGTCCGATGAAGTGATGTAAGGCACGCCACCACTGGACTCTGGAGCAGTGGAAAAGCGTTCTCTGGAATGACACGTCATTATCTGGCAATCTGATGGAAGAATCTGGCTATGGTTGACCGGAATGCATTAAAGTGATGTAAGGTGTAACCGTTTGGGGCTGCTTTTCAGGGTTTTGGGGGGTTGTAGGGGGGGTTAACTTTAAATGAATGCCTGTCCAACAACCTTAAATATGTGTGACCGTCAGGTGTCCACAAACTTTTGGCCATATAGTGTAACTATGCAAGGCCACCTTTGGGTTCTGTACTAGACCTCTCCAGTGAAAAAGTCCCTGTGAAACTGCTACAAGGTAAACTGTATGTCTATATGTCTGTCACAAGCTTCACGTAAGCCTTGAATTGTCTTCTAGAATCTTCCGATGCCAAAAATAATATGCTCATAAGCTCACCAGACAAAAAACGAGTCAGCTGTGACTGAAATGTACCTACTAGTGTGTGATACCTCCATGAGGACCAATAACAGCTGTGATTGGATGTGGCATGTACTGGACAAGTTTCTGGATGTAGACCACATCAATGTTCAGACACTCCTGCGTCAAAGAATTGGTCAGTTGGGCCAGAATTGGTGGATGTCTTCCTTGACATTTTACTGGTTGTTCCAGGTACTCCCACAGCCACAGTCAGTCACATCTGCAGCCCTTTTATACCCTAATTCTCATTACCGTACTTTCTTCACAATTATGTTTCTCATTGCCAACATTTATAATTTTTTCACTTTTTAAATTGCAACAGATTATGATTTCTATGATTTCTATTTTAAAATCCCTTTAAATTTGCTTTAGTTTACTTGTAAACTGTGGGGACATGAACCAAACAAGAAACTGCAATGTGGTACAAGTAAAAAGATAAACTTCAATATATATATATATATATATACACAGGTATCGTTCTATATATATGGTTATATAGTTAATATATATTTATATAAGCTCACCAGAGCAAAAAATAGTCACCTTGTGTGTTTAAGGTGGTAGTACCTTCAGGCTCGAGGATGACTGTGCTATAAATACCTGCGGGGTGTGAGTGACGGGATCCATAGATTGAGAAGAGGTGCTACAGTGTAGGGAATGTCTCGTTCCATGTGTGGAAAATGGCTCCAAAGCAGATGTTAATGATTGGCTAAAAGGAGTGACTGCATTTGCGCGTGCCAAAGACCATAGTGTGAAGGAAGTAGCTGAATCTGCAGGTGTATGGGAGCCATGAATTGTCTTCTGGAATCTTCAAATGCCAAAAATAATATGCTCATAAGCTCACCAGCAAAAGTGAGTCACCTGTGACTGAAACGTACCTAATAGTGTGTAATACCTCCACGAGCACCAATAACAGCTGTGACTGGATGTGGCATGTACTGGACAAGTTTCTGGATGTAGGCCACATCAATGTTCAGACACTCTTATATCAAAGAATTGCAGAGTTGGGCCAGATTTGGTGGATGCCTTCCCTGGTGTTTTACTGGTTGTTCCAGGTAGTCCCACAGCCAGTCACATTTGCAGCCCTGTGAACGCAAGAACTGTTGTCTTGGAATACAGGGATAGGAATGTTATGTTCCTTGGTAAGATGATGAGGCAAAGCCTGGTTGTTTCAGCAGCTCAGTGTAGGCACTGTGGTTCAAACTACACAAGAGGGGACTCATTTTTTGGGGGGAGCTTATGAATCACAGTTATTCATGCACTACTAGAAACTAGGCACCCAGACTCATAGAGATGCTGGCAAAAGTTAACCTGATCGTAGAGCCCTGTTTTTCCTCTAGTGTTGACCCAGTTTTAACATTTATGTGCTGGACCGAAGGCCTAACTCTAAATCATGGGTTTGTCATGGCTTAGAACAGGACAAATAGAACAGAACAGCATAGAATAGAATTTGAAAGTCCAGTCCGAATTGGACGGCGGTCACAGCAGCAGGAACTCTGTATTAAAAGCTGAATCGAGGCTGCCTGAGAAAAAAAAAAGCAGGCTTTTGAAAAGCACTCAGAAGTTCACAGCCAAAATGTATGGTATACGCTCTTCACAAGCCTGTCTCTTTCTGTCCATCAAAAAGTTTCCTGGTGCAGCTCTGGGACCTGTGGCGTTGGCCTTTGATTTTAATACTGAGAGCATAATTTATGTAAGATGTTTGAATGGCTTTTGGTGTACGGCTAGATTAAAGAGAGCCCCATGTAGCAGAACAAAAAAACTATTCTGAGGCGTTTGGGAGAGAGTTGACAAAGTTGGGGTGAGGTGGGGAGAGGAGTTGGTGGGGTGTGTGTTGGCGGCGGGGGGAGGGGGGTGTTGAGGGAAATAGTGCTTTCAGGAAAACACTGTTAATGCAGCGCATGTGGAAGCGTTTTCATAAATGTGGGGTGGCATGTTTGAGGCGCTAAAGGAACTTACACATGGGATCATGTAAGTGATGCTTCTTCAGTGTTCATGTCTATCCATCCATCGATGGTTCTATCTGTGCACCTGCTATATGTAAGTCAAGAGCTGCAATAATTAGATGACTGCGGGCACACGGTTTACTGTAAAGCATTTGGATCATTCTCACAAAACCCTTAAAACATGTTAATAAATATGTCATAGGCGTATAACACTAAGGATTTTTATAGAATTTGGTAGATCAATTGGCACTATATATGGTGCAGAAAAATGTTATATATATATATAGTATATTATATATTATACTAAATATATATTTTTTCTATTTAAACATTTTGGGCATTTTTTATACCTGTACTTTGTCCACAATTGTGATTCTCATTGCCGACATTTAACATTTTTTCACTTTTCTTAAATTGCTACAAATTATGATTTCTAACTGTAGAAGCTCTTTATTTTAATATTTCCATAAAGTTTCTTTAGTTACCTTGTAAACTGTGAGGACGTGAAACAAACAAGAATTGATATGGTAAGTAAAAAGATAAACTTCAATGAGTTTTACTGTGTTATGAATATTATATTAACAATATATATTGCAAATATATATGTATATACATATACAGGTACAGTTATATATATATATACTTTTATATACTTAATATATACATGTTTATAAGCTCACCAGACCAAGGTGGTAGTAACTTCAGGCTCCTGCAGATGGCATTGAACGAGGATGATGGCTCTATAAATATCTGCGGGGTGTGAGTGACGGGATCCATAGATGGAGAAGAGGTGGTACAGTGCAGTGAATGTCTCGTTCCATGTGTGGAAAATGGCTCCAAAGAAGATGTTAATGATTGGCTAAAAGGAGTGACTGCATTTGCGCGTGCCAAAGACCGTAGTGTGAAGGAAGTAGCTGAATTTGCAGGTGTATGGAAGTGTACGGTCATACAGATCTCTCAGCAGTGGCCATAATCCCAGTCTACAGGGAATTCTACTCGGAATTGGGCCAGGGAAGGCATCCACCAAATCTGGCCCAACTGTGCAATTCTTTGATGGAAGAATGTCTGAACATTGATGTGGCCTACATCCAAAAACGTGTCCAGTCTATGCCAAATCCAATCACAGCTGTTGTTGGTGCTGGTGGAGGTATTACACGCTATTAGGTACGTTTCAGTCACAGGGGACTCATTTTTGATCCGTTGAGCTTATACCCATGTGTATGTGCTTGGTAACTAGTACTTGGACTATTTCTATTGGGCCTTTCATCATGACATTTTGGCACGATGTAAAGTCCAGTGTGTGATTTCAAATTATACCATGAACACCCTCAGCAAATGGAGATACAAGGTTTTGTCCTGACAGCATCTAGAAAATATCACTTAAAGTTCTTCCAAAATCAGTGATGTCATTCGGGATTATGTTTAATAATTCAAACAAGCAGCCTGTGTTTGTATATCCAATCAGAATCAGAATCAGGTTTATTGGCCAAGTATGTTGACACACACAAGGAATTTGGTTTCAGCAGTTCGTGTCTCTCTAGTACTGACAGTCCACAATATACACAATGACTCCACATACACCATATACACAATATATACAGACGATTACAATATACAGTCTTCACAATATACACAATATACAAGCTACAAATAATACACAGTTTACACATTATTTACAAACAGTATAAGGCAGTAGTGTTGAGGTAGAGGTAGTAGTGTTAAGGTAGTGCAACAGTATTAGCGTACATGTATGGGGAAGAGTCTGTGGTGTATAATCTGGCATGTGAGTGAAACCGGTGAACACTATGGAGAAACAGGAGTAACTATGGCCCAGCACATGATGTGACTGGTCAGCCGTTTATGAAGGTGATGGCCTGAGGAAAGAAGCTGTTCCTGTGTCTGGTTGTCTTGGTGTATAGGGTCCTGTAGCGCCTGCCGGATGGGAGGAGTTATGTGGAAGGGGTTTAAATAGCATGACAATCAAAGAAAGCATTAAGTTTTAGTCAGTGTTTTCAAACTGGGTTCGAGTATTTGTCATGCTCTTTAAACCCCTTCCACATAACCAGGTCACAAACCTACCACTGCATGGGAACTGTCGAGACCCATCTCCAGCATATCAGTGCTATGTTGGTCTTTAACGCCCATGTGTGCAAAGCAAGAAGGGATATGTTTTTTTCTATTTTAATTGTTACGTGTTCTTAGTAAACACATCGGTTTCATTTTTGCAGCCTACATCGCCCCCAAAAACCATCCGCCGTGAAGCTCAAGATTCAGCCAACCCGCAAATTTCTCAAAACCGAGAGAATGACAGCCCTGGCGCTGGAGGACATGGAGAAAACATTACCACCACGTCGCAGTCTTGCAACACTTCTTATTGTGTTGCCCTGCTGGTGCTCATAAGCTGAACTGCTTTCCCCCAGATGAGGGCATGAAAGCCTCCTAATCAGAAAGTTATGTGAAAGAAAGTTTGGAGTTTTGAAGAGGGAGCCATGGCATTTCACACTTACACTTCTTAATAATGGTTCAGTTAACTGATCAATGATTAATGGCTATATGGTTATATGAAGAAAAAACACTCATCATCAAAAGAACAGCTGCACCCAGAAGGAGGTGTGGGATTGCAGTGCTACTGGGAAGGAAGATAAAGGAACAGTAAATGATGATAAATTTAGACTGATATGATCAATATTTATTGAGCTACACATACAGAAGTAGTGTCTCTCAGTATGGCGTCAGGCCGCCATGTTTGCTAACCCAACATACCAGACATCTCGGCATGGAGTTGTAGAGGTTCCTAATGGTGTCCTGTGATAATCCATCCCATGCAGCTTGAATATTCCCACACAGTTCCTGCAGATGGTGCGGTAGGGGTGGAGATAGAGTGACGCCAGGCCCAGGCCTTCTGGACGTGTGACAAAACTGTTCATCTTGGTGCTGACCATGGTGCATCCACGCACGGATTCGTTGGTCGACTCCACCAAGACAAAAGCGGGACTTGACTGAAGATGACCCGCTGCCATTCTGTGTCTCTCCATGACACTCTGTCACGACACCATTGCAGTCTTTGGCAACACTGACGTGGTGTTAAGGGCAGTCGTCGTAACGGTCTGCGTTCATTTAGTTCTGCATTGTGTGGCCGTCTGCCAATGTCTCCCAAGGGCATCACTGTTCGCTGAATGCCTGCAATTGTGGCTGTTGGGTTAGTCAGGTACAGCGATAAGGCCTGTTCTTGCTTACGGCACATGCGCAGCCAAACCTGAAACTTGAATCGTTCGCATGTCTCACAATGTCAAACCTACCCAGCAAGTTTCATACCTGTTGGTTGATTCCTTCTGGGTGCTGCTATTCTTTAGACGAAGAGTGCACAAGAGGGCTGCCTGGTCCAAACACTTAAATGGCCAAGGACGGGTTAAAAAAAGCCCCGACTAAGCCAAAACGATCAAGCAGTTCCATCTGTTTCATAAGACGCACCTGGCCTATACACTGTATATAATACAATATAAAACAAAATACATGTCATCGCCACTCCTCTCAGGATCTGTAGCTCATGAACAAGCATATACATGTGGTACATCCCCCTGAGCCAGACTGGGGTCATTTCATGCCACTGTTTATTCAGTTGTCTGTGGGTGTATATAGGAGGACTCTGGTGTTCAAACGCATCGACATGTCTTCTGTAGGCAGGATCTTTTTCAGCCATTAATGCTTTAATAGGACACCATGTGGTGTAAAAATGCAGACCCTTGCCCCGCGTGTGTTATTGTTGCGTTTAACAGACACTGAGACGCCAGTCAGAGGGACACACTGCTCCTCTTCGTCCCAGCACCATGTGAGACGAGAATGTGTTGTGTAGATGAATACGAGTGCACGGAAAGTGAAGAGTTTTAGCAGTTACAGATAGCATGTACGCTCGGTTTAGCAGCTCTAGTGATATATTATTCACTAAACCTGTTCAAAGACTACCTGCTGATTTGTGGCAGTTCAAAGCGCGGCTTGGCCAAAAATCAAATGTACGTTTTTGCCCTGATCCCAAATACAGGTTGTCAGACCCGATTGGTGACTGAAGTTTGAGCTACAAGGCTAACACGGCTAACAAGTAATAGAAGCTTATAGTTACAACTTTGGTGATCGTTCACACTGCAAGTCCAAAGGTTTGTCAGATTAGATGACTGTATGTCAGGAATTTTCCGGACAACTTTTTGGGAATTTCGGAAATGCACATGAAAAACCTGCATGGAAAAGCCGGAAACCAGTGGGTCGTAACCCACCATCTAGTGGTCGGTGGGCCTGTACTCAGGTGGAGGTAGTAGCTTGTAGTGGGCCAGAAACATCATATAAAACCATATTAGTGCTACATTAAGTATAAATTAATAGAAATGTTGTGTATATTAATGTAGCAGGCTAATTAAACATGCATCTCAAGTTTGAGACAGGATAGCTGCTGGCTAGCCACTAATGGAGAGGTTTCTTGGGGGGCTTTCGCAGCTGCTTGTTTGAATTTGGACATACCATAATTTTCCTTCAACATAATTTCTTGGAAAAATTGTTTTTTATAAAAGTTGATTGTAGTTTTCTGGGGAGCCGCTATGCTTTGTAGTTATTAACAGCCCTGAATTAGGGCATGCAGTTAGCCCAAGGGGTTGCACATATCAGTCGACTGCTACTAGTCGCCAATTATGGAATTTTTACCCCAACAAGATGAGCGCCTAGCAATGCATTCCAAGGCTGGTTGGAAAGGGCACGCCAATCTCTACACCCCTGTGGAGTTTGCCTTTGTTATCACATTTCTCTCCCTATACACAGTGCTTCAGATTGTTTCCTGAAGACTACAACAATAGTCGTGTGGTTGGAGAGAGACCATACCGCTCGGTTACTCTTATTTCCACTGAGTTTCAGTGCTCTAAATTTCTAGGGTGCGCCTAAGTCAGCTCCAAATTTGCCAGATTTCAGGACCTGTATTTGCAGCTCCCCGAAGGCTAGCAATCGGAGCTTGTTGGAAAGGTTATGTCACTCTTGACCAACCTGTGACGNAGTACCGAAACACTTTTACAAACTGGGAATTCTGACAGAAAGGGCGGTTCTAACACACAGGAAGTGCTTGTTGCGGACCCTTGTCAGTCCAACTGTTTGGCGGTGGTAGAGTGAGTGGAAGAAGCAGACGGACAGGCAACATCTAAACCACTTAGAGTTGGAAACGTTAAGGAAGGTAAGTGGGCTGTAACGCTAGCTGTAGTGGATGATCAGCTAGCTAGCTTAAAATGGCTGAGAGCTTTTACAGAACAGTTCACTTTTAACAGCCCACGTGGTTTAGAGTCGCCTGTTCACCTCCTTCTTCCGTCTGCTCTTTTAAAAATTCAAAACACCCACAGGAAAAACAAGTTCACTCCACTGACTCTACCACCGGGAACAGTTTGATTGACAAGGGTCCGCAACAAGCACTTCCTGTGTGTTAGACCCGCCCTTTCCGTCAGAATTCAGTTTGTAAAAGTGTTTCTGAACTGGTAAAAGTGTTTCTGAACTGGTAAAAGTGTTTCATATCTTGTAAAATTGTTTTTATTTTTGTAATTTTGTTTTCTTGAATGTAATTTTTTGTTCATTTGTAAAATTGTTTTTATTTTTGTAATTATGTTTTCTGAAATTTTATTTGGCACTTTTCGGCCACCATATATTCATGATGTCATCACCGATTAGTGAACACTGGCTTGATTTTTATCTCATAACTGTCTCCACAAAATCTGAAGTCGTGCAGACCCTAGTTAGCTCATTGCTAATTGGTGATGTAAGCTTTACCTGCTTCAGAGCTCCAGTACGAAGTTTAAGAAGCAAGCATGTCTTGGCTCGACCACTTTTAGGCTAGAGCTCTGCAACCTGACCCGAGTCCAACGGAGCCCAACAAAACTACTAAGTTTTAGGCCGGTGTTTTCATCGGGCCGGAGTTTGAAGTAGTGCATTTGTTCTGATTTGAAGGGATAGGCCTTTTGCATTCACCTGTTGCACACTCTAGCTAGTGGACTTGCTAACTGTTCTCTATGAATTAAACAAAACAAAGTTCATCATTAATGCTAGCAGCACTGATCGGGCCTGGTCACGTCCGGTCTCAAAGCTGATGGCCCGGGCTTTAATTTCATGTAGTGCAGACTTCGTCTGAGCAGACAATCTCTTTTAACGGCTTTAGGTGAAGTTACTGCAATGAAGACAGCTTGTGTTTAGCGTGAGCTTCACACTGTTAAACTAAAATACGTTTATTTTTCCATGCAATAAGTTCCCTCTTGCGTGCGCACATGCACCCACATAACAGACGGAGTGGAGCAGGTGGAGGGCTAATCTAATATGTCTGCTCTTTTTAGGTTCAGCTCTTTTGAATTGAGCCAGTCCGCTGAGCTGCTGCACTTCCAAGAGTGTGGAGTCCAACTGCGGGGGAGCCAATGAAAGCGAGATTGTGAAGAGAGAAAGAGAGAGAGAGAGAGATGCTGGAGGACCGAGGGAGGGACAGGGCAAGAGACAGAGGTTAGAGAAAAGAGAGAGTAAGAGATGGATTGAAAGTAGGAGCAGGCCGATGTACAGAGGATGAATGAATGGAGGTAAAAGGTAAAAGTGGATAATAATGAAAAGAATAGAGTTACACAAACTCTCTCTCTCTCTCTCTCTCTCTCTCTCTCTCTCTCTGTGAGCTTGTGTGAAAGAGTGAGCGAGAGAGTGCTGTGCGGTATGGCTGGTATTGTTTCTGTGACAGAGATCAGTGGCTGGATGAATGCGCTTTATTTTGTGGCGGGGGCTGCTCTCCCAGGCTAATAAAATGCGCGGGCTTCCCGCTGCCTGCAGTGGCGTGCTGGGCACAGCGGGGGGCGGCGCTTTTTTGTGTTCCCCCTGCCCAAATTATGGAACCGTCAATAACCCACCCTGGAACCCGTCAATAGAACCAGGCTTCGTGACTGATGGGAGACCAACTTCAAGGCTAATGCAGAAAACAAAAAAGAAAAAGTGAGAAAGAGACGGAGGGGAGTGGGTTAGGGTGGGTGGGGGTTGGTTGAGTGAGAGAGAGAGAGAGAGAGAGAGAGAGAGAGAGAACCTGACCTGTTTTTAACCAAATAAGGTCTATGCATGTGTCTGACATGGAGGGTTTGTTGTGAGGGGTTGTTTGTGGAGTGATGGCTTTTGTGAAAGGGAGGCACCCAATGGCACAACAAACCGTAGCCAGAGTCAGAGTCTCTCGCTCTCTCTCTCCCTCTCTTTTTCTCTAACCATGTGGGAGGGAACGTACCACCATACAACCATGTTGTTGATTTGCCTTGATCTAAATGGTGACATGCCTTCAGGGTGAAGCCTGAGATGCACTCTGCCGCATAAGCACTAGCATTAGCAAGCATGGCTGCCTCAACCTAGCCTTTCCAAGCAACACAGCAGAATGCGAGTTCATCATTTTCACTCTCGGAGAGGTGGAAAACAGCCATGGATGCATTTTCATAACCAACATAACAAACTAAAGCCTAACAGAGTGAATCTGTGAATGAATAGTTAGCACTCATTGCTGTATCACTGGACCCGCAAGTGAAAACTCCAGTAAAGGTGTTTGTTATGTTTCATCAACAAACAGATTTCCAATGGAATCGCGGTGGAACTTCCTTCTGTCCAGTTAGTCGTCAGGTTAACATTCAAACGTTTCACAAATAAATGTGCATTAAGTCATATGTCCATCTACTACAGTCATGTGAGGAAACTTTGGATAGGCTACCATGATTGGGGCTGCATCAAAATGACCACGACTGGGAGATTTAACTGGAATTATCATTACAAACTTATACATTATATATATCTTTTTATGGCTGTGTTGTTTGTAGCTCAGAGATGCCAGCTGTGCCATCCCAACAACGGCCACCTTGCATCTGGGAACGCGAATGTACCAGACAATTCTGGAAGCACATTTACATTAAGCATAGCCGTAGGAACGAGACCAGATGGGTGGGATACGTCCCACCCAATATTGAAAACAGTTGCATTTGTCCCACCTAAAACACTTACCCCGGGGGGAGGGGAACTGCAACACTGAGGACAAGTTAGCGTGTTTTGGCAGCCGGGTCGTCTTTTAGCCTTTGTTAAGGTTTGTGTTGAGGTTCCTGTTCGATCACCAGCTTCACTGGCCTAACAAGAGCACAACAAATAGCAACGATGGCTAATTATAGCTATTAATATGTAACGTCCTGTTATGGTAACATAGTAGAAGGGTTTGGGCAGCTAACTTTAACGTTAACTATGCCCAAGTTCTCAGAAAGTGCTCTGAAATATCAAGTAATGTTAGTCTCTGGCCACGTCCCAAACAGCACACTGGTTTGTGGGGTGGAGGGGGTTGGGCAGCTTAGCTAGCTAATATATTTTAGGGGATGAGGTGCCTCTTGCCATTGAGTAAAAAGTAAAGTTATCAAATGAAACTTTGAGAAAAGTGGATTGCTTTGTTGAGCGTCTACCTCAGCAATGTGTCTAACATCGATGAGAACAGTAATTAAAGCTTTTTAGTATCAGTTCTTCTCTGTTTGAATGTTTTTGCTCTGAGATGAAAATGATAAAGCTCCTGAATCAGAGGTGTTAGCGTTAGCCAACAGAACCGAAGTAAAGGCAGCCCAACAGA
Organism: Semaprochilodus insignis; assembly: GCA_034552555.1. Lineage (NCBI taxonomy): Eukaryota > Metazoa > Chordata > Actinopteri > Characiformes > Prochilodontidae > Semaprochilodus > Semaprochilodus insignis. The sequence goes on from CM067484.1 coordinate 32,901,374, forward strand.
ACTAAAGTGAAAACAGGAAGTAAATATAAAATACTAAAATGGGACTGAAGAGGAGGTAGTTCAATTTCCCGACAAATATATTCAGTCGAAGAAACGTAAAGATCAAACTTAAAGCCCATTAAAATGATCCTGAGGTACGTCTGAGTTAAAGACAATAACACATTAGCATTAGCATCAACATGAACATGTTCCCAAGGACGTGTTGACTAGAAAGCAGATATAAGGCAGCTTATACTGCTTTGCCTGAGGCTCTAGTCTTTCCAACATGTTAGCTAAGGCTAGCTATCTTCGCCTTTAGCTGAACAGCACCAAAAAGTGCTAACAACCAAAACACAAAGATTCCGTTTTAGCATAACAAATGGATTGCTAACTAGGCTAGCTATTCTAGCTTATGCAAACTAGGCCCAGAAATAGGGGAAATACATTTCTTTGACATGCTAACATGTTAGCACATCATCCAGTGAAGCAAAAACACCTCATGTAAGATGAGTCCTTGTTAGCATCCAGCTGTTAGCTGTAGTTTTAGTTCACACCTGAAGAGAATCCAGCACTAAAACTTCCCATTTCCATTTTATCCAGTGTTTTTATTGATGAAACAAGTTTTCTATCACTACACTATCACTACAAGAGCAAGCATCCAGCTCCAGCCCTCCGTTAATTCCAACCAAAGTACTTTTCTTGGTCTGTTTCATGTTTTTTCCTTTCCTACGTGTAACCAGATATCCGCTCATTAACTCTTGCGAATACTAATATCAAAATGAACTGAACCGTGCATCCCTGACATCGAGATGTTTCTGTGTTGGGCACTTAATGGTCAAGTGGACATTTGTAATCGCGGTACTTTCTGAGGAAACTGCTCTGTTTTTCCGTCTTTGGAGACTTTACAATGGGAATCCCACAGGACACATCAGAGCGCTGCCAGAAGCAGCATCACAGTGAATTATTAAACATCAAGTTTCAAATCACTGGTTTAAAGAAGAGAGCGGAAGGGGGGAGAAGAAACCCTTCTGTCCTGCTTCACCACCACCAAACAAGAAAGGATGGAAATAAAAAAATAAAATAAAATAAAATAAAAAAAGGAAAAGTGAAACTTTTCTCTGTTGTCTCTTTCTTTCTTTCCGGCTCGGAGTTTTTCTGGCTCTTCTGACGGCTGGAAATACCGCGCACACGTTCAAAGGGCCAGAGTCTCAGAAGCCACCTAGCAGCACGAGGATTCAGATATGCAAATGAACCAGCGGGGGAGTCTCTCTCTCTCTCTCTCTCTCTCTCTCTCTCTCTCTCTCTTTCTCTCTTTCTCTCTCTCTCACTCACACACTTTCTCTTACTCTTCTCTCGCGTACTCTCTTTTCTCTAACTTTTCTCTCCTCTCTCTTTTTTATGTCTGTCTTTCACTCCGTCATTCTATATCTATATCTCTGTTGTTGTTTTATCTCTCTCTCGCTCACTCTCTTTTCTCTAACTATACATTTATCACTGTCTTCTCTCAGATACTCGTCCTCTCGTCTCTCTTCTTCTCTATATCTGTCTGAATCTCTTATCCTCTACATATCTGTGGGCACTTTATCTCTCTCTTCTTTCTATATGTATATATCAGTCACTCTCTCACTCTGTATCTCATCACTTCTTTCCCTCTTTATTTTTGTCACTCTCCCTCTCTTTGCCATTGTTTCTGTTTCCCTTTATCTGTCTCTTTTCTCTGTCTCTCCTTCACTTCTCCGGCACTCTCTTCTCTAACTTTTCGTACTCTCTCCCCTCTTTACTCTCTCTTAGATTCCCTTTTTTGCTTTCATCCTCTTCTCTTCTTTTCCCTTCTCTTCTCTTTTTTCTTCTCACTTACTCTCTTTTCTCTAGCTTTTCTTGCTCTCTCCTCTCTCTTTTTTATGTCTGTCTCTTCTGTCATTCTATATCTATATCTCTGTTGTTGCTTTATCTCTCTCTCTGTCTCACTCTCTTTTCTCTAACTATACATTTATTTTGCTCCTTTTCTACTCTCTCTTCTCTCAGACCTAACATCTATCTCTTATTCTTTCTATCAATCTCTATACATCCGTAGTTGCTTTGTCTCTTCTTTCTATACCTATATATCATTCACTCTCTCACTCTGAGTCTCATCACTTCTTTTTTTTCTCCTTATTTTTGTCAGTGGCCATTGTTTCCATTTTTCCTTTCTATCTCTCTCACTTTCACTTCTCTGTCACTCTTTTTTCTAGCCTTTTCTCTCTCTCCTCTCTTTTATCTCTCTCACTCTCTCTCTCTCTCTCTCTCTTTCCTTTTCCAGGGTTGAAACTGGTTGAACTGAAAGGTCTTTGCTGGTGTCTCTGATATACAGTAGTATTTAAACACTCCCAGTCATATCACATACACTGTTGATGTACTGGGTGAAAATAAGTGAGCGCTGCTGCAGCACACGTGCCGTAGTTGTGCTATGTTACTGCACGGTTTCCGTCTTCTCTGTAGAGGATTTCTTAACTCCTCCACAAGACGATATGTAAACAAGCTCTGTTCTGATTGTTTGGCCTGTATTATACCTCATAACGCAGTCCGGGCTACAACACTCTTTATAATTTCATTGTCAGTGGGTGGAGCTAAACTGCTTTTGGCTGTATAGATGGATAACTGCATATAATCTGTAGGATTATGTACTATCACTACCAGTTTATGTAATGTAATACTTCATTCTCAGGTTTCTATGATATGAGAACAGTGACTAAAAGATTTCCCATTTAATAGTTATTTATTTATTTATTTGTTTGTTTGTTTGTTTGTTTGTTTATTTATTTATTCATTCATTCATTCATTCATTCATTCATTCATTTATTTATTTATTTTTATTTGGCCCATTCATGTTTTGTTATTCCTCAGATATGCATAACTCATTTTTTATACTTTAAAGCCTGCCTACTTTAATAGTAGCATATTTGTAATATACTCCTCTGAGTGCTTCTAATATTTTCTTTTGCTTTGCTGTTAATCTACAAACATGGCAACAGTAGCTCACACACACCAGCTTTATCCATGTGTAAGTAAATGACCTCTGTTCTGATTGGCTGCCTTGTTTTGTAAAGCAGTCCCAGACAGACTGTAAATAGGCAGAATTGTCTTATTCCATTTGCTTTTATACTATTTCATATTATTCTGTTTAGCTGTATTCTATACTGTACAGTAGCTGTAGTGCTCCATTCACATGTTTGCAGTAGACGGACAATGCCAAACCAGACGATCTATTATTTTCAATGGAGCTGTGATGGAAAATTCTGCCACCATAAGCAGCAACAGTCCACAGACCACAGTATTAAAAAGAACAAGCCGTCAAGAGTGTTCAATTTTCCCAACATTTGCTGTTGAATACAGTGGTGGAATAAACCAGATGCTGATTTTTTGGGGAGCCATGGATGCCAAACGTCTCGTGGTTGAATCCCAGACTAACCCGCTGCTGCTTTTTTCAAACGCAGACATGTGAACAGCATTAGTGCTGCACAAATTGATTGTATTTGACATAAACACCACTGAAAAACACGGAATTTGGCAAAACCGTAACTAAATATGGTCATGCCAGTAAAGCTGAGGCTGTGTTCACACTGCAGGCAGATCGGATTTGTCGCTCAGATCAGATCTTTTGAGATGACTGTGTAAAACATGTGTAAGTGATCAGATTAGATTTGTGTGTCCAGGCATCACCAATCTATCTACACGTGTGGATGTGGATGGGTGTCAAGAATCATGTAGCCATGCTGGTTATATGGCTTTCATACTCAGAAGCAGAAGAAACTGATGTACATCATTTAACACAATTGTTCTGTCAAATCGTGGTTTGCACCTCTCAAGGACTTCCGTTACTGTGAATTTGACATCGTTGTTGTTTGTTGCGTTGCAAGTGACGCCAAAGACACTTTGAAATCCAGTCCTGAGCATCCAGACCGAGATGCATCCATAAATATCCCATTATATCCAATCACATTTCTAACTACCTTCAAAATGTGGTTTGGATCCGATTTGCAAAAATCGGATTTCATGTGGGATTTTTTTGTTGTTGTCCTGACTGTTAAAAATCAGTTGGGATACAATCTGGATATGCCAAAAGTAAGATTTGGGCTATCAGTCTGAACAAACCCTGACAGAAGTAAACTTAATTCTTTAAGTGTGAATGTGAGGAAAGAGTAAAACAAAGTTAGCAGTTAGTGGTTTGGCACTGATGTATGTGGGATTGTTTGAGAGAAAGAGAGAGAGAGAGAGAGAGAGTGGTGTGCAAGTGTGCGTAAGTGCGCGAGAGAGGGCCTCTTGTCTCTTTATGGCAGCTATGGCAGCGTTAGCATTAGCACTAAGTCCCACACGGCTCTCTTTTCTCCATCTCCGGGACACATGCTGAGCAGGAACCTGAGCTGATTGGGTTTCATTCAGTTCCCCACACCCCCCCAACACACACGCACATACACACACACACACACACACACTCACACACACCTCATCTCCAGCTGGCTGAGGACGATTGTTGAGGCGCTAAAGGGTCGCGTTGGGGTCACCCACTGTGGCGCGGCTAAGCTAACTCCCCCTGTTGTCCTGTGCCCCTCCTGCAGGTTGCTAGGGCCCGGTATTTGCTCTCTGGGGTCTGAGTGGAATGACACAGCCGCAGAGCCCCTGCTGGATCTCCACTAGCAATCCTTTATGTGTTAGCTGTGGTTATTGGGGAGCGTTAGCGTGCACACACACCCCCGTGCATGTGTGCTGTCTCCAGAGCCTCTAGTAACAGAGAGCATTGTAATATGCGGCAGTGCTTATCCTGCTCTTTCGGTCTCTTCTAGGAGCCGTGACCTTCAGCCAGTTTTGTAGATAACAGGTATGCAGTGTGAAACCATATTTTGCAATGGAGCTGTGAAGCTCACATAGCTAACCAGTAATGGAAGCTGACATACTGCTATCTTGACACAACAGGTAGTTCAGATGGTACAACCTCACTGGAAGAACACAGTCCATTAAAGAAGACAACTTTATACAGCAAAAAGGACTGAACACCAGAGTTACTGAGTGCTGATTGGTTGTCATTACTGACACTGAGTGCTGATTGGCTGTCATTACTGCTACTGAGTGCTGATTAGTGGGCATTACTGCTACTAAGTGATGACTGGTTAGCATTACTGCTACTAGGTGCTGATTGGTTAGCATTACTGCTACTAGGTGCTGATTGGTTGGCATTATTGCTACTAGGTGCTGATTGGTTGGCATTACTGATACTAACTGCTGATTGGTTGGCATTACTGCTACTGATTGCTGATTGGTTAGCATAACTGCTACTAGGTGCTGCTTGGTCGGCATTACTGCTACTGAGTGCTGATTGGTTAGCATTACTGCTACTGAGTGCTGATTGGTTAGCATTGCTGCTACTGAGTGCTGATTGGTTAGCATTATTGATACTAACTGTTGATTGTGTAGCATTACTGCTACTAGGTGCTGATTGGTTGGCATTACTGATACTAAGTGCTGATTGGTTGGCTATACTGCTACTGAGTGATGATTGGTTGGCATTACTGCTACTGATTGCTGATTGGTTAGCATAACTGCTACTAGGTGCTGATTGGTCGGCATTACTGCTATTGAGTGCTGATTGGTCAGCATTACTGCTACTGAGTGCTGATAGGTTAGCATTATTGCTACTAACTGTTGATTGTGTAGCATTACTGCTACTTATTGCTGATTGGTTGACATTACTGCTACTAGGTGCTGATTGGTTGACATTACTGTTACTGAGCACTGATTGGTTAGCTGACTGATACTAACTGTTGATTGTGTAGCATTACTACTACTAAGTGCTGATTGGTTGGCATTACTGATGCTGAGTGCTGACTGGTTAGCATTATTGCCACTGAGTGCTGACTGGTTGGCATTACTGGGACTAAGTGCTGACTTGTTGACTTTGCTGCTACTGAGTTCAAAGAGCTGATTAAATAAGGAACAGAGAGCACTTGGATTTGAGGGGTTGATTTCATAAGGTGTAAGAACAAACGAGACACGCCTTTGAATTCTCACTGTCACACGAACATGTAGACGGATGATGACAGAACGTTGTCTATTCATCCAGGGCTTATGCAAACTTTAGCTGGACTAACTTTAGGTGGAGCTGCCCTTTCAAAAGCGCTCCGTTCCCCGAGGAGACTCCTACCCTAAAGACAAACAGACTGTATTTATTCCCTTTTGGAGAGAGACCGTGTTTACAGGCCTTAGAGGAACAGAGGAGACTTCAGAGCACGCCTTCTCTCTCGCTCTCCCTCTCTGTGTTCTCTCTCTCTCTTTCATATATCTGTCTCTCTATCATATCCATTATGTCTTTCACTCTCTCTATATACCTCTCTCTTTCTCTTGCTCTGTCCCTTATATTTATTTCTCCCTCTCTCACTTTCTCTCTCTGTTGATCTTTCTATTTTTCACTTTCGTCTTGCTATCTGTTGTGTCTTTACGTATCTTTTTATCTCTCCTTTTTTCTTTCTCTTTCTTACTCTCTCGCTCTATCTTTCATCTTTATATTCACCTCTTCTGTTTTTCTCCCTCTTTTATCTCTCCCTTTGCACTTATGTCTTTCTCTTTCTCGGTTTTCTTATGTCTCTCTCGCTTTCTATTTCCCAGTCTCTCTCTCTCTCTCTCTCTCTCTCTCTCTCTCTCACTTGCTTTCTCAACCCTCTCACTTTCTTTTTCTCCCTCTCACTCTTTTCCTGCTGTTATCTCTCACTCTCTCTCTCTCTCTATCGCTGTTCTCTCTTACTTTCTCTGTCTTTCTCATTCTTCCATTTGTCTATCTTTCTGTCTCCCTCCATTGTCTTTCTCTGTCTCTCTGTCTATTTCTCTCTCCCTTTCATTTATTTATCCCTTTCTCTCTCATTTTCTCTCTCTCCTATCTTTCTCCCTCTTTTTTATCTCTCCCTTTGTCTCTTTGCCCTTCTGTCTTTCACTTTTCACGTTTTTCTCCTGTTTCTCTCTCTCTTTCTTACTTCTGCCTTCCTCTGTTTTGCTCTCT
>CM067484.1:32913216-32935718 GCA_034552555.1 Semaprochilodus insignis
CTCTCTCTCTGTCTCTCTCCCTCTGTCTCTCTCCCTCACTCACTTTGTCTCTCTTTTATCATCTTCCTCTGTTTCTGTTCTCTTTCTTTTTTTTTCTCTCTGTCTGCCTCTCTTTTTCCTCTCTTCCTCTTTCTTATTAAGTTCTCTCTGTATGTCTTGCTGTCTTCTGTGTATCCTCTCTTCTCATTTCTTGTTCTCTTTCTCCTTCTCTGTTCTTTTCTTGCTCTTTCACTTTTTTGCCTTTCTTTCCTCTCTCTTCCTTTCCCTCTCTCTCTTTCTCTCTCTCTCTCTCACACACACACACCATCTTCCCCTGTTTCTCCTCTCCCTGTCACTCTCTCAGTTTCCTTCACTCTCCTTCTGTCTCTCACTATCTTACCATCCTCCTCTCTATTTCTCTTCTTTCTCTCTCTCTTCTCCCTCTCACTCTCTCTTTAATCTCTCTCTTTTTCTCTGTCTCTTTCTTTCTTTCTGTCCCTCTCTCAGTCCCTCTTCTTTCTCTCTCTTTTCCCTCTCACTCTCTCTTTAATCTCTCTCTCTTTTTCTCTCTCTCTCAGTATCTTCTTCTCACTATGTCCTCTCTCTCTGTCTCACTTCTGTTTCTTGTTTCTTTTTTCTGTTTTCNCTCTCAGTCCCTCTTCTTTCTCTCTCTTTTCCCTCTCACTCTCTCTTTAATCTCTCTCTCTTTTTCTCTCTCTCTCAGTATCTTCTTCTCACTATGTCCTCTCTCTCTGTCTCACTTCTGTTTCTTGTTTCTTTTTTCTGTTTTCTCTGTCTTCTTCTTCTCTCTTTTCCTTTTCTCTTTCTCCGTCTCAGTTCTTTTTTTCTTTCTGTCTCTCTTTCTCTCTCACACACAGTCTTCCTCTGTTTCTGTTCTTCTCTCTCTCTCTGTAACTCTCTAAATGTCATTCTCTCTCCTTCTGTCTTTCTTTATCTCACTATCTACTTCTCTCTCTCTCTCTCTCTCTCTCTCTCTCTCTCTCTCTCTCTCTCTCTCTCCGTGTGAGTGATTAGAGCGTGCTCCTCTCAGGAGAACGAGTGAATTCTGGTGCGTGCCGCAGAAAAACACCTTTTGTAGCGCGGCTGCTTGAGTGGCGGATTGAAGTGCGCGAAAGCTTTCGAGTGAAGTCAATGGCTGGCGGAATGAAAGGAGAAGTGGCTGCTATGGATATTCAGATACAATGGGAGAGGCAGAGGGGACTGAAAGAGAGAAAAGAAGAGACTTTGACTCTGTGTGCGTGTACGAGTGTGTCTCGAAGGCTCTTTACTTTGGGGCGTCTTTGATATCGCCCTGTGTGTGTGCGTGTGTGCGTGTGCGTGTATGTGTGTGTGTGTGTGTGTGTGTGCAGTAATCTAGTCGATACGGGGAGGGGAAGTTGCTGTTGACCAGCGTAACCTGCAGCAGCTGCTGGCTGAGATTGGGCTTTGATATCTAGATTAAGGAGGAAACGATCATCAGAGTTGATTAGAAACTACGGCTGTTTCCGTGACAGCAGCCGTATGCCTGGCAACCCTGAGCAGGTGTTTAGAGCGAGGCTGAATATTTCATCCCCACTCACACTACATAATACATCAACCCCGGATCCGACTGAAGCCGTGAAACGCTCCGAGGCTTCTTTCTGAACGGAGCAAATGCCTTCACCTCTGCTTTCAGCTTTCCATCTCTAAAGTCCTTCTCAAGATAGGTTAGCTTTACCTGGGGAGCTTCTGTATCTTAGACTGTTACCAACAAGAACCAAGATTTAATCCAGTATGAATCTGCAGTGTGTGTAGTGTTTACAGTCTGACAGTAAAAATTATGGAGTGATTTTAATCCAGTATGAATCTGCAGTGTATGGAGTGTTTACAGTCTGGCAGTAATAACTGTGGAGTGATTTTAATCCAGTATGAATCTGCAGCGTGTGTAGTGTTTACAGTCTGACAGTAATAACTGTGGAGTGGTTTTAGTCCGGTATGAATCTGCAGCGTGTGTAGTGTTTACAGTCTGACAGTAATACCTGTGGGGTGATTTTAATCCAGTGTGAATCTGCAGCGTGTGGAGTGTTTACAGTCTGACAGTAATAACTGTGGGGTGATTTTAATCCAGTATGAATCTGCAGCGTGTGAAGTGTTTACAGTTTGACAGTAATAACTGTGGGGTGATTTTAATCCAGTATGAATCTGCAGCGTGTGTAGTGTTTACAGTCTGACAGTAATAACTGTGGAGTGGTTTTAATCCAGTATGAATCTGCAGTGTGTGTAGTGTTTACAGTCTGACAGTAATAACTGTGGAGTGATTTTAATCCAGTATCTACTGGCTGTGAGGTGTGTTGTTAGTGTGTTGTTATTGTTATTGAGGGTTTTTTGCGGTGTTGCACTGTAGCTATGACATTTCAATGCCAGGTCTCTGTAGGAATTTGGGGAAATTACACAGATACTTTATCCTGAACTAATCACATGACAGAGCTGCAGTGGCACAAATCTGACTTTTCAGAGGCAGGATGGCTGGAGCTCGGTCTCGTTGGGCTCTCCTGTCTGGACATCTCTAAGCGGAGCCCCCACCCCACCTTTCCCAAGATGGCACCCAATTACCATTCTGTTTCATCTCGGCTGCAGATGGTAGGGATGCAGGGCTGGAAGGAGTCTGTTCTGGGGACGTGAGAGTGTGTTGGGGGGGTAAACAGGCCCTCCGTCTGCCCCCTCTTCAGGGTGGTGTCAGGTGCTTTGATTGGCGCCAGTCTGCGAGGACAGAGCCGCCTCTTATCTGGCCGGAGCCGCTGACAGCTGACTGCCACATCAAACACGTCTTGAGTCAGGGGTGTCACTCGTTCGCAGAGGAACGAGGGATGGCTGGTCTGATGTGAGGGAGAACGCTGGGTCTGGATGAGGAGCAATAACGTGCAATAATAACATTTAATAAGAACAAGTATTCCACCAAGAAATGTAGTTCCTTTAGAGCATGGCATCATTGATTGCTAAACAATCATGGACTGTTGAATCCGGAGAGGAACGTTTGGTCACCCATCACTGTACGATTACGATCATTTCGTGAACTTTTTTGACCTTTTTGTCATGACCATATGATAACAGCACTCCTTAGTGTTAAACCTTCAAGTCTTATATAGCACCAATCCAGCACACCCCTCTTCCCACACTGGGGCTGAATCTCAAATGACTCCCTGCTTCCTACATAGTGCACTACATAGGAGGTTAAACAGTGGCTCCTGCAGCCCAACAGGGTATAGTATAGCTAAAATCAACCAGCTGGGATTCAGACACATTCATACTCTACAATTACTGCCCTGGTGAACTGCAGAAGGTAGAATTCCAAAAACCTACTCTATATAGGAAGCAGGGTTTAAGACACACCCTACGTTCACACTAGCAGGCGACTAGCAAGTTTGTCTCCTGGGGGTATGTTTAGGGGATTCACGTTGTCTTGTGTGGGCGTGTATAAGATCCATGCAAGCTAGCTAGTTTTGAAAGCACACATTTGTATGGAAATTGTATGGAAACCTAACTGCTAGCTTTATTGGCCAGTTAGCATGCTGGCTAGCCCAACAATAGCCGCTACTTTCTTCCACACTTCATTTTTCTTCTAATGTATATGTAAAAAGTCGCATCATATCAACTGGGGAAAGAAGAAACAGAGGTTATGAGCTTCTCCTCCAGGTTTACCACCAAACTGCTGAGAAGTGGAACCAAATGCTGGTAGGAACTAAAAGTTTAGAGAGCAGGAGATGGGGGCCCTTGGACCTCTGTGTCTACTGTGTCTACGACAGCATCATAATTAATTTGCATGAAGAGAAAATCTCAACTCGATTTGTTGCTTGTAGCTCTGTTGCTAAATCGTGGCAACAAATCTAAAGGCTCCTATAGGAAATGACTGGTCGCTCTGTTGCCTGCTAGTGTGAACGTAGGGTTAGGCTAGTGTCAGCCTGGGTTTGATGCTACTTCTGACTGAAACACTGGGACTTTTGAAGCATGTTAGACATTCGAGTGACGTTCTTTAGACATTTATACTGCAGTCTTACAGGGAATCATATCCATAAGCACTTCTATTAGCCTGTTAGCTAGCTGACTAGCCTAGTTCTAGTTAAGCCAATTTAAGTTAATCAACCTATCAGTAAAACAGAGCCAGGTTCTTACTTCATCATTATTCCATAACATCGGCATGTTTTGTGATGTGGTGCTGTAATACAGGTAGCTTTAAACAGCTTTAAACGTGGATTAGCCAATCAGATTTTAAGGCCACAGCTACCCGATTTATACTTTCTAATAATGAAACTTTATAAACGTAGCTGGATCGTGACGTACAGGGTTTTCTCATTTTCTCTTATTTAGTGGAATGAGATTTTACCCAGCTACAAATCCTTTGCCCTAAAAACGTTCTGAGAATGTGCAGTACAATGTTCCATCAGCGTTTTCGGTGGAAAGTTTTCTCTTGGTTCCCAGAATGTTCTTTCTAAAGGCAGGAGAACGTTCTCTGACAACGTTTCATCATCTCAGGTCTCAGGAACATCGATAAAACATTCTCCGGATGTTGCACTGGGAAAGTTCTTCTATTGTGATCATGCAACGTCATCTGTGGCCCTGACAGCATCCTCACAACATCCTCGGAACGTTGCAGTTAGAACGTTCAGTCTTAGTTAACGTCTAACTTTATAGAAACATTACCTGAAATGGTAAACCTCTTTAAAACGTTCCGTGAACATTAGATTAACATGAAACCTTTCCTTAAAAACGTCATTAGAACTTACAGGGAATGTCAGCCAGGGTTCTGGGAAAGTTCCCTGCTAGCTGGGTAGCCAGCCATGCTGGGCTGTAGGCCTTAAATAATGGTTAAATAAAGACCACCCCCACCATCTCATCACCACCTCCTCTCTATTTCTCTTCCCCTCTGTCACTTGTTTCCTTTCTTTCTTTTTCTCTCTCTCTCTTCCTGGTCTCTCACTAACTCTCGTTTCTCACTCTCTCCTCTTTCTCTCTCTCTCTCTAGTAAAGGTGTTTCCATTAGCACCTAGGCTGAGGTCTGTGTCCATCTCAGGTGTCACTTTCTGTCAGATCACATTCTCTCAAAAGAGTGGTGGTCATTAGTGGCCCACCCTGCTGGAGACGCTCTCTCTCTCTCTCTCTCTCTCTCTCTCTCTCTCTCTCTCTCTCTCTCTCTCTCGACTCCTTTCCTTTTTTGAACTCCCAATAAAAGCTGCCAAATTTCTCCACCACATGTTTCATCACTGGGGGAGTTTGGTCCCCACCAAGAGCTAAATGCACCCCCCCCCCCCCCCAACACACACACACAGACAGAAGTGTCAACCACAAGTGCTTGTGGTGTCTTTGTGTCCCTCAAAGCTAATTACGCTGCTTATGGTCCTCCAGTCGGTTTGTTTGTGTGGTTTGAGTCTCCATGTGAAAGATGTACAAAGCTTTGAGCTCTCTGGTGCAGACGGAGCCTCGGCTGACCTCGTGTGTGTCGGCTGCTTTCTTCCAAGGACTGAAGACTAAAGTTACCCAAACAGTGGCATCAATAAGACATGAATCATATTCTCCTGTTTGAATGTATTCAGATGCTACTGTGATGTGCTGCACCAAAGCAAAGACCATAAAAAGAGGATTTCGTCTGCTTCTGTACAGTTCGGGGTCAGTCAGATGTTTATCGTCTTCTGCCTGCGGATCAGGTCATGAGATAAAAGCCAGGCTAAACCCACTGTAGCCTAATTGGACGGTTCGGTCCACGTTTTTGTTGCTTACTTGATGATTTCAAAGTTTCCAGCCTGCAAACTACAGTACAATATTCCTTCATTTGGAAGCTTCAGAACCCCTCACCACTATTAACGTTTCTAATAAAGTGGCCAGTGAGAGGAAGTCCAAGGTTGGTGTTTCTGATGAAGTGGCCAGTGAGTAAAAAGCGCAAGGTAGGTGTTTCCAATAAAGTGGCCAGTGAGAGGAAGTACAAGGTAGGTGTTTCTAATAAAGTGGCCAGTGATAAAAAGCACAAGGTAGGTGTTTCCAATAAAGTGGCCAGTGAGAGGAAGTACAATGTAGGTGTTTCCAATAAAGTGGCCAGTGAGTGGAAATACAAGGTAGGTGTTTCTAATAAAGTGGCCAGTGAGTAAAAAGCACAAGGTAGATATTTCTAATAAAGTGGCCAGTGAGTGGAAGTACAAGGTAGGTGTTTCTAATAAAGTGGCCAGTGAGTAAAAAGCACAAGGTAGGTGTTTCTAATAAAGTGGCCAGTGAGTGGAAGTACAGGCTACAGTGTTTTAATTAAAGTGAATGATGTATGTGTAGCAGTGCCCTGAAGGCTGTGTGTTGGTGAGGTGATGAAGATGAGGTGCTTCATGGGATATTAAGTCAGATGTGTGGTTTTGATTGTGAGCTGCGTGAGTATGTGTGTGCGTGTGTGTGTGTGTGTGTGTGTGTGTGTCTCTGTGTGTGTGTGTGTGCGTGTGTGTGTGTGTGTGTGTGTGTGTGTGTGTTTTAGCTGTTTAGATATTTTTCAGTGGGAGTTTTTTTGCTCTTTTCGGAAGCAGCTCCAAGAGCCGGGCCCTCTCCAAGGTGTCGTGCGCACGGGGGTCTCCTTTCTTGCTCTCACCTCAGGAATGGGCCGCAAGGGCTTCTCACATGGCGGCCTGGGTGTGTGAGAGTGTGTGTGCGAGAGTGTGTAAGCATGAGTAAAGGTGATTTCAGGGTGTTTTGATATGAGATCCAGAGGAATGTGCACAGGTACAGTAATGTGTGAGGAGCAGGGATGAGGTAAGTGCTCACAGCTATGAAACCGTATCTGAGACAGATTAAAAGGCATTTTCCTCTGCTCCTTTTAACTCAGCCAGGTGCTAAGTCCTGAAAACATTCTTCCTTGTGTATGTGTGTGTGTGTGTGTGTGTGTGTGTGCGCTCATGTGGGCTAGGTTTATGCCACATTGTGGGGACCAACACTTGTTTATACACACGTTGTAGTTCCCTGTGGGGACCGCAAGCCAGTCCCACAATGTAAATCATTAAGGTGAAGACATGTTTAAGGGCTTAAGGGTTTAAGGTTAGGGCTCGGGTTAAGCTAGTAGTAATTCTGATTAAGGTTCAGGTTAGTCTCCAGGAAATGAATGGAAATGTGTGTGTGTGTGTGTGTGTGTGTGTGTGTGTGTGTGTGTGTACGTGTGTACGTGTGTGTGTGTGAGAGAGAGAGAGAGAGAGAGAGATCTATCCTGGGGTCAGGCAGCCAGTTGGGTTGGTTGTAGGTTACTGTATTTGCCTAACTGTATGTCTGCAGTTCATTACTGTATTTCTGGGAAACATCAAATTTAACCAAATGAACCAATAACACGTCTAAAGTCTCTACTGAAGTCGAGGCACACCATTCACTGTGACTTGTGCACACACGGCTCTGTTCATCTCTGACACTTTGTCGCAGCTGCCTGTTTTCACATTCACTACAGTTCAGACCCCACTGACCTCTCCATCTGCACTGCTAAAGGCCATCTCACACCAAACCTAAAAACACAGCCTTCTAGGACTCAAAACCATTGGTCCACCATTGATCCACTAATGGGCCACCATTGATCCACTATTGGGCCACCATTGATCCACTATTGGGCCTATTCAAAAATATCCTCTTAAATTTGTGCTTGAGAAAAGTGCTATTGGAAAAAGCCTATGCCAGATTCACGGCTCGCTCTTAAACCACAGAACTGTGTGTTGATTAAGTTCTTGACTAAGAACTGATCACTGGTGAAAGTCAGATTCTTCATGAAAACTGCATAAGTGGGAAGACATTTCTTCATAAGAGTGGCTGGTGAACGAGACCTATTGACTGTAATTGGGGTGCACACGCCAGCAGCAACTCAGGACGTCAACACTGGGCCCACTGGGCAAAAGGCAGGAAACACCCTGGACAGGCCATACACACACTCACACCTAGGAGGCAATTTAGCATCTCCAGTTTGTGATGCTGAACGCTTTAGTTCATTCAGTTGAGTGCATTCATGCCGGTCTAAGCTGGCCAGTGCTCGTACATGTTGGTTTGTAATAATGTAGTGATGGTCTAGAGCTGGGTTAGCTATTCAGCCCAGCGTGGTCATGCTGGTTAACCAGCATACCAGCGTCAAAACACAACATATCACTGCTGTTGGGAAACAAAGCCTCCCATCTCTAGTTTTGTCATAATAATCACAATGATTTTACAGAATTCGAGAGCACCTGTTGTCCTTTACATGCTGTGCAAATTCCATAAGGAGTGGTCCTAATGACATGGCCTAAAAGTACTTGGAAAAATATCTGATTACATTGACTTGCCTTAAAAGTCAAGTCTGTTTCTTCCTTCTCCTCTTAAGTTGTCATTTTGGAAATGCCAGGTTTGGTTTCGACAGCAGTGATATGCTGTTTTTGGTGGTGATCATCTTATCAACTCCCATTGCTGCTGACCACCATACCAGCAATGCTGGATTTACTAGCAGGGAAATGAACTTGAAACTAGCTTTTACTCATTGTGGGGACCAACACTTGTTTATACACACATTCCCTGTGGGAACCACTAGCCAGTCCCACAATGTAAATCATTAAGGTGAAGACATGTTTAAGGGCTTAAGGGTTTAAGGTTAGGGCTTGGGTTAGGCTAGTAGTAACTCTGATTAAGGTTCAGGTTAGCTTTTAGCGTCTCTCCCTGCCGGCTTTCTGTAGTTGGTTAACAGTGTGCACCTTATAGCCACACAACACCATTATACTTACACCAGCAATGTAGTGAGGTGACTTCAGCAATGTAATTGGATACTGTGCTTGGCGTATCTGTACTGAAGTATGTCCATTCTGGGGGTCTTGTTACTTTAACTCCACCACATTTCACTCCACTACTCCATTACATTATGGCCAAATCTGTCCTTCCTTTTGGCTCATGTGGGCATAAAAACACAACATGTCCAAATGAAAGAAGCATGAAGCGAGCCCACCAATCAGGGTACAGCGCTCACTTTGTTTTGAGCTTGTTTTGACCTGTCGGACAGAGCTTGGTTCTAGCTAATGGAACCTGTTCTCCTTCAGTGTTCTGTGCTTATGATCATTTGTATAGACATCAGTGTCAGACTAATTAATGAGCTTCTATTAAAAGATTGGTGGACCGAGAGTGACACTAGTCAAGCCAAGTCAAGGTTTGTTTATATAGGGGCTTTCACATCAAATGTCACAAAGCGGCTTTACACAGAATCTGGGTCCAAGCCTCCCAGTGAGCAAGCCAAGGGCGACAGTGGCAAGGGAAAACCTCCCTCAGAGTTAAGGCAGATGAAGCAGCAGCATCAGACCACACAGGATGGGCAGTAGCTCTGCATCAGGCCACACAGTTTAGGCAGTAGTTCAGCTAATTCACTACAGTCTCTTCACCTACACTGAGCTGATTAAGAGTCTTGTTCCAGAAATGATAATAGGACATTAGAGCCATAATAAATCATGCTCCTGTTACTCTCCATACTTAAGTACATTTGAAGGTAAATACTTTAGTACTTTTACTCCAGTGGAAGTCTAAAGCGAGGAACTTCTACTGACACTGGAGAAATATTTTACCTTGGGTTTTTTACTATAATTCAACTACATGGGTTGTGTACCTCGTCCACCACTGGACTTTGCATGTTTACAGCGGGCCCAGCAATAAGAACAGTGAAGCGTGCTCCTCCTAATACTGTCAAACCCCTCAGTTCATTCTGCATGAGCAACAGAACTGAGGTTTATCCTCCCTCTCTCTCTCTCTCCTCCACATGCACGTTTATATAGAAACATCCCCACAGAGCACACACAGGCAGCTCTCAGGGTGAGTTCTGTTAGTAATTGCTCATAATTACTCGCATCTCTGCGGCGTGAAACAGAGTGCAACGTGTTTTCAGTGTTGTTCTTCCTGGAATGCGCGCTTTCTAGGAATTCCATTCTAATCAGATACGTCAACATATTAAGTGGAAACAAATCAGCTGCTTATACAGAGGTCAAAGAGTTCTGATAACATTGTCTTATTGTCTCTCTCTCTCTCTCTCTCTCTCTCATCCTTTCCTCCCATTTGTTTTCTGTCTGTTCCTCGTATTTTCATTCTCTGCTTTTCTCACCCACATTATTTATTATCATCTCTCTCGATAAACAGATGTGTCTCATTTCACTGGGCGGTTTTGGACACCGAGTGGCAGTGAAAATGTGTATGTGTGTGTGTGTGTGTGTGAGCTTCTCTGTCCTGGCTAATCCAAACACAACTTCAGAGAGAGAGACTCTCCACATGTGGCTTCATGAAAGGGAGCGGCGAGCCTTCGGGTGAAAAGACAACATCTGAGGGGGAAAAAAAAAAAGCGGGGGGAGAAAAAAAAAAAAGCGAACACCTCCCTGTGTCTTAGCCCATACTGTTCCTCAGAAAACGCTTCTGCGTTAGCCAAGAGCAGGCAGATCCATGCAAACGCCTGCAGCGCCTGTCTCCTCTCTTCAGCTTACAAACACTATCTGCCAATTATAGCGTAGCATCCGCGGATTAGCCAGCGCTTTGAATCCCATCGCCATAATAGCCACTGTTTTTCCAATGGAGTGAAAGGTGGTGTTTATGGGACACTGTACTGCCCATAATACCTGTATGAATACACTTTCACTCAAGATATAGAGCTTTATATATGGGCACAGCTGTATGGAGAATTGCATGTTTTGTTGATTGGCTGAATTAAATATATCAGCAAACGAACAGTGATTAAACAGTGCAGATGTGCAGTTTGCTTTATGCACATACATGGAGCAATAAATATGGTTTTGAGTTTCTATGGTTCTACAACACTGTTCGGATGGGATTAGGCACACTGTGTGCCCCAAATGGCAAAAGACCTAAACAGCACACAGTCTTGTATTAGGAACTATTCCTAAGTTCTCTAGTTGTGTGTGGAGTGAGGAATTGAAGTGTGGGCCCACATACAGACCCCTAGGCCCTTTTCACACTTGAGTCCGCACCTTGGACTGATTCTGGGCTTGTTTTGGGGAGGGGCTCATTATTGCTGGTTTGCTTTCACAGACAAAAAATTCCAAAAGTGAGCCGGAATTTGTGCAATTCCAGACTTCCCATATACTTTTCTGTGAGGAGGCTTGCAAAATGGTAGGTGCTGGGTTCAATCCTTTCCCCACCATCACAGAATTTGAAAAGGGTAGTGACGTGTTACAAAATGAGGCTATCACGCAACCCTACACACGGTAACTTGAGAGGATTGCTTCCATACCCATAATGGGCCACACCAGAGGAGGACCAGGACATTGGTTCTCTGGACCTCTCCCAGGCTCAAACACAGCTTTCACACCTGAGCAAATGTTCCAAACCCACAGAGCAAGTGGTCCTTGCGTCTAGAAAAAAGCTCTAGGGTGAATGACTTCGCTGGACTTAAGTTCACAAATACACAAATGTATTCTTTAACGCCATCCATCATGATTCAGAATTGGTTGGGTTCTCAATATTCTGTTTTCATTACAGATGACGCACAATGGTGTTGGCACGTAATGGGACTGTGTCATTGTAACTTCTTATGTACTCAGATCTACGTAAGGCACATGTGACAATAATGGAATGATGGCACTCAAACCTGACCTGACTGGAATCAAATCAAATCAAACTGAATTTAATTGTGTGGAACTGAGCTGAGCTCTTGTTACACAGAACTTCACCAGTAAAATGGGTGCAGCCTCCTGTTAAGAGTTACCAAAGGATACAGTGGATGGAGGAAATCCATGAGCATGAGGAAGAACCACTGAGAAGAAACAGGACCCAAAAGAAAAGGATCTCCCCGAGTGCATAGTGTAGAACCACTGACAGGAACCGAGACTCAAAAGGAGAAACTCCCTAAAACATGAAGAACAACCACTGAGAAGAACCTTAACTCAAACAGAGAAACTCAATAAGAACATGAGGAGGAATAACCACTGAGAGGAACCGAGACTCAAAAGGAGGGATTCCCGAAGAGCATAATGAAGAATCATTGAGAATAACCAAAACTCAAACAGAGAAACTCTTGAGGAAGAGCCACATAGAGGAACCAAGACTCAAAATGAGGAACCCTTAAGGAAGAAGCACTGAGAGAAACCAAGACTCAAAAGACAAAACTCCCTAAAAGCATGAAGAAGAAACACAGAGTGGAACCAAAACTCAAAAGGAAAAACTTCACTAAGATCACAAGGAAGAACCTTTCAGAGGAACCAAGACTCAAAAGGAGAAACTTACTAAGATCATGAAGAAGAACCAGTGACAGGAACTCATTCTCTAAAGGAGGAAAAACCTCTGGGAGAAACCAATTCTCAAAAGACGAAACTCAATAAGAACATGAGGAAGAAGCTCTAAGAGGAACCGAGACTGGAAAGGGGAATGCATCCTCTTCTGGAAGAATTTTCAGTTTCGGTATGGAATTGCACAGAACTGAATGGAATGAAACTGGCTTGAATATAATTGAAGTGAACTGAATTCAGTTTAACTAACATGATCTGAACTGAATCAGTTCAAATCAAATCAAATTGTGTGGGATTTACTTGCTCCTTTCTACCATCACTCTGTCTATAACTACAGGTCCCTCTTGTGTCTCTCATGAGGAAGAAGAAGTCTCATGGCATAAGAGCTGAAATGAAGAAGTGAGAGAGAGCAAGAGAGATGGGGCAGGGGGAGAGAGAGAGAGAGAGAGAGAGAGAGAGAGAGAGAGAGAGAAATCAATGGAGAAAATACCGCTTCAGGCCCGCTCAGTTTTATCTGCCTTTGAACGAGTCAGCTTTAATTTGGCTTTGATCTCAATTTGCTGCCGTACGGATCGCCTTCTCTCCACAATGAGCACTGGAGAGGAAAGTTTTCTGGAGGATTTTCATCTTCTAAAGCTCTCACTAACTCGCCCAGTCTGCCTCTCTCTCTCTCTCTCTCTCTCTCTCTCCCTCCCTCCCTCTCTCTCTTTCGACCCCGGAATAAACGCTTCCAGAACACCCTCCGTTTCTGCATGTGTAATTTGCTCAAAATGTACTGAGGCAACGAAGAAATGGCCACATTAGAACTATTAAGGCCACAAATGGGACATCCCAGCCTGCCCAGAACTCTTCTTGAACCCAGACATTTGAAGTATTTACATTCAAACACCAGAGATAAAAAAACTTTCTTCCAACCCTTAAATTGATAGCCTGACACAAACATCCCGGTTTTCCTCTTCCCAAACATGCGGTCCGTTTTATTCTTAACCACTCTGGTCTGTATCCTGTTCTAAGAGTTGTAAGTGTTGGTGATGGGGCCAAACATCTAATACACACCATTTCCCCCCATAACCCCCACATGTAGTTGATCTGTCAAGAGTCTGAAATGTGTTAGGTTTGACCTGGAGCTACAAGGTTATTGTAGCTAACGAGTAATGGAAGCTAATACCCCACCAATTATCCATCTATCCATCCATCCATCCATCCATCCATCTTCTAAGCTGCTTATCCTTCTGGGTCGTGGTGGGAACCTATCCCAGCACCCATTGTTGCAGAAGGCAGGAAACACCCTGGACAGGCCCCCACCTATTAGCATTGTGCAAACTGCATGCCTACATCATCACACATATGGCTTAAACCGTGTTGAGATGTTGCATAATGAAATGGCTGAGTGGTTTATGGAAGCATTTGCATGCTTAAACGGGAATTCCATCAATTTCTTAACATCTCTGAATAATTCAGTTCTTGTGATGAGTCATTCACAGGGGTTTGGTGGGAAATGGTTCATTATAGAGAAACCTACTGACTCTGATTCCTTTACAGTGGTGGTGATGGGAACCAGGGGTCACCATATCTACAACACAAATATAGCCATATAAGTTACTTTAGAAGCCACCGGTGAACCTACACATTTTAAGCCATAACTTTATCAGATAACTATCATAAAAGAATGTCTCAGACATCAGGTAGCATATTAATAAGCATTTCATGTAAGGGAGCTTTCATAAGCATTAAATTCTTCAGACGTCTGGTTCTATTCACCACCGCTGTGAACAATTCTGACTCAGCAAGTTTCGCTAGAATGAAGCGTTTCAAACCAATCTGTTTCCCTTTAAATGGTTCTTTGCATGGTGAAATGGTTTTTCAGATTGAAGGGGAATGTGTTGTATGTGGTTCTAAAAAGGGTTCTTCTATTGTTACAAGCTTGGCATCGTAATAAGAGCAGAACTGTTTCTGAGGTGATTACGGAACAACATATAACGCATTCTCGTTCAATCCGAAGAACTGTATAAGCATGAATATTTACTGTATATACAGTATATATATATATATATATATATATATATATATATATATATATATATATGTGTGTGTGTCAGGTACAAAGAACTGGGCTCGACATGTACAGAGCTAAAAGCCAAGTCGATACGATACTCAAGCACAACAGCAAAATCCAGGCAATCATAACAAAAGGGGTAATGCAGGGTTGAAGACAGTGAGACAGGCCGAGGTCGAGAACCAGGAAGTCAAAACAATCAGGCAAACAAATCAAAAAGGGGATGAATAAGTCAAAGACAAATGAGGTCAGAACCACAGATAAGCGCAAAAGGCAAGAGAGAAACGCTTAGAGTTGCAAACAGGGGTTTGGCAAAACTTCACTCTGTCTGTGTGTGTGTGTGTGTGAGGGGTTTATAAACAGGATGTGTGATGAGCGGCAGGTGAAACAAATCAGTACTCAGGCAAACTAGGCCGTGAGTGATTGGTTGACTGGGGACATGTGAGTGTGACGTCATCGGATAGTGCGCACTGGGAAATGGAGTCTGGGAGATTGGCGGTATCAGCGAGACCCGCAGGTGTGACAATATATATATATAAGGACAGTAAATCTGTTTCGTTGGTCCAACCTAAAAAAATTACCTCAATTTGTTACAAGCAAATGAATTAGGTTTATTCTACCCCCCACCAAAAGTGACTGTGAATGAACAATTCTTTCAATCAAAATAATCTTTTGAGTTGAGTAAAACTTCTTCAACTGTTTGAAATTTTTTAGGTTGCACTTTTTACAGTGCATCTTTTGTTAGAATTGTTCACAGTGGTGGTGATGGGAACCAAACGTCTGAAGAGCTTAATGCTACTAAGCATTATATCTCCAAAACTCCACATCTCCATAAATCACAACTTCACATAAGAAGGAAGAACACATTTTACTTTTAATGGAAGTCAATGGAACCAGACATTTCTTTCGGTCCATTCATCATGAAATTTACACACAATGTAAAGGACAACAGGTACTTTCAAACTATGTCAAAAACTGAAAACTACTTGTTCCAAAAGCAGTGATATAGTAAGTAGCGATCTACGCTAACTGGCCATTTTGTATAGCAAAATTCTATAGAAGTAGAAATTCTAGACCCCTGGTTCCTATAGTCAACTCTAGTCAACTCTAAAGAAACTCTGTAAAGAAATAAGCTTCTTTAAAGTTGACATTTCATGTCAAACCAGTCTGAATAGACCTGCTTATGTGGTTTCTGACATTGTATGGCAATGTACCATCCCACTGCTCACTGGGCAGAAGGCAGGAAACACCCAGGACAGGCCACCAGGGCCACAACATGATTCCGAGCCGGAAACCACATGAGCAAGCCAATTTCAGATCACTTCACTTTCAGTGTCCACACGGCTTGAAACCAAAGTGATTATTTTGGCATTAGCATTGTGCTAATATGGAGCAGTAGCTCCCTTTGCTATTAACCTTTTTAGTTCCAGCGCAACAAACTAAAGAAGCCATCTCCAAGGCCCAAACATGTCTTGGCTGACCAAATACATACGTGTTCAGAGATGAACACACTGTTGGTATAAGTTTTGAACCTCGTTGAAAGAGCTTTCAGAACTTCTTTTAGGGAAGCTGAAGATTGTCTTACTTCAGACATAAGAGAGGAAATGAAGGCAGCTTAACACTCAGAGCTTAAGGGAAAGGTCTCCCTTTTAATCTGCTCTCTCTCTCTCTCTCTCTCTTTCCTTCTTTCATCAGACTTTGAAGAGGCTGCTGGTTCTCAGGTCTTGAGGATGAAACAGTTACTTCCGCCGTGGACGGTCAGAACTCGTTGGCCTTTCTCTGTGTGCTCGTGCCCATCAGGAAGAAAGCGCACGGACAAATGTTCTTTCTGCTCCCATCTGAACAAAACTCAGCGCCGTCCGGACCATCCTGATACACTCCTGCAAGGCCACCGCTGGAAATGCCATCGCGTCTGTCATGAACGACTGCCTGTGGTTGGTCCTTTTGAGGAAGGTCTTGGCTGGAGGCTTCTGTCCATCAAAGCCTGGTATGTGTCCACGGTAAAGAAGCAGGTCTAGTAGACCATCACACCCGGGACAACACCTGCTCCAAACTTCTTCACGGAATACTTCACGGAATTCTTCCCGGATATCTGAAAGAGGGAGACTAATGCAGGGCCTTCAGACATTGAGATGCCACTGGTTTCCATCTACCAGTCATATTTACGCCCACTGATGTACTTCCAGAAGGCCTTGAGTGACACGGTTTCGCACTAAATTGCGAGACTACATAGAAACACATGTCTGTCATTTCCAGTTCATTTTTTGTTTAATATGATCATCATGCATGTTGTATTTAAACCCTGCAAGTCCTAGATCCATCACTTGGTGTTAACATCAAAGAGCCAATGCCTTTCAGTAAGATGGAAAACAGCCACCGCTCTATGTTAGAGCTCTTAAGCTAAGTTCGCTTAGCACTAAAGTACTGCTAAAATGCAATAGGATCACTAGCGGTAATGAGCAGTAATGTCCTTGTTTCGACATTTATTTGAAGGCCTTGCTCTAATCTTCACGGTTCTTTACTGCATATAACACAGTCTAGTACTTCATGGTGTACTCTTTTCATTGTGTACTTGTTTAGACATGTTTAGCATTCACTGGGAACAATACCAAACTTGCTAATGCTAGTTAGTTAAACTTTTGGTCTTCTAGAAAATGCATTTAGGGCTGCTAGCTCTCTGCATAATAAAACAGCACAGACCAGCATCCATGTTACACCAGTTTCAGCTGGTTTCTGCTGATTTAAGCTGAAATAGTGCTGGTCTGGTGCTGGTTTAGCTGGTCATCTATCATGGCCGTACTGGTTGATCAGCATACTAGCATCCAAAACACAACCTATGGTGGTTTTGCTAGCTGGCTTTTCAAACAGGGGACCCAGGTAGCCCTGCTAAAGAAGAAAATAGGGACCGTTAGGAGTACAGTGTAATGGTTCTGCTTTCTAATGGGACTTTTACTAAATTAAGGCTATTCCTGAGTTTAAAGGCAATCACTAACTTCCTGTTGGGGACCTTTAGATCCCAGTAGGAAACCATCAAATGTATCTGGAATGATATACCTGGTAAACCATTCCAATCTATTACACTTTGATATCAACCCCCCTAGAAAACAAGAAACTATTAGACACCACCAGGAGCCACCACTAAACTAAAGAAGCTAGCTACCTAGCTAGCCCAAACTGCAGTTATTTTTATTAAGTAATGTAAGCAAACTTGCTAATGCTGGTTAAGTGCACTTTTGGTCTTCTAGCAATTAACTGCAGCTGGTGTTGCTAGCAAGCTAGCTACTGCTAGGATGGTAGAAATAATAGCTGGATAATGATGTTAGATCTGTATGAGAGGTCCGCCCCCTAACTTGCTAATGCTAGTTAGGTAAACTTTTGGTCTTCTAGCAATTAACTGCAGGCAGTGTTGCTAGCTACTGCTAGCATGGTATAAATAATAGCCAGCCAGCTATTAGTTGCAAACTAATGCTGTAATACACCCAAATGATTTCTGAGTTTTGCAGTCTGTTACATGGGACACGACGAGGAGGCTGGATGCAAGTGCAAGTGTTTAATACTAAACTAACAGGTGAAAAACAAAAACCAAAGACACTAGAAAAACCAAGAAACAAAACACTACAGGGGAACAGGATAACAGAAACCACTAACAGACAAAATCGACGGACATGGAGACAAACGACCGGCAGGGAGACAAAACACTAAACAAGAACAAAGGGCACAACATGGAGTATAAAACAACAAGGGCTAACAAGAGACACCTGGGAAGGGGCGGAGCTAGAAACAAGGGACAGGTGAGGGGCCTGACAAGAGGGCGGAGACAGGAGGAGCAAAAAAACAAAACAAACAGAAGCACATGGACATGACAAGACAGAAACAGAAAACCAGAGAAAACGTAGATAAACAGGGGATAGACAAGACAGGACGTGACACAGTCCATGACTGTGTTTGCACAATCCCCCACCCTTTCAAAGGCTCATTAATAAACTTCATTTGTGCAGTACAGCAATAAGCAGCCCTTAAGATGACGTTGAGGGTAAATGACCAGGCCATGTTGACAAGGGCACCTGAAATGGGTAGTATCCATATCAGCAAAGTGGAGCTACGAGAGAGGGGTTTCCGAAAGTGGCCAGTTGGTATGAGAAAAGTTTGGTGGGGGTTGGGCAGAACTCTGGAAAATAAAAAAAGGTTTTAAGGCTAATTGATTTACATGAGATGGTGGTGTTGGTGTGGTTAGAGCGTGTTAGGATAACAGAGGTGATGCGAAAGCTTTAGCAATGAATGAAACAAACAGATCACTTGTGTTCCTAAGAGATAATGAAGAGACTGGAAATTACTCAGGGTCCTTGTAAGGGCACTTGAGTGCCCCTCTCTCTCTCCCCCCCTCCCCCTCCTCTGTCTCTCTTAGCTAATCCGTCTTTGAGTACCAAGGCTGGAATCAGTGGTGTCTAAAGGGGGGAAGATGGAGAGAGAAGGAGAGAAAGAGAGAGATAGAGATAGAATAAAGGGGATATGGGGACACCCCACTGGTTTTGGCTCAGGAGACTCCATTCATCCACAGGGCCTTCCCTTACTATTCCCACAGTGTGCTCTCTGTTTCTCTCTCTCACACACACACACACACACACATACACACACACACACACACACATACTCTCGCTCTCCAGTTAAATTAGATTAGACTCCTCTTCATTCTCCTCAGTGAGGACGCTGGCCTTTCTCTGCCACTGACCCCTCACTCTCCTTTCTGTCCTCTTCAGAGAAACAAGCTAAGGTTCACAAGCTTCCATGAAACTTATACCCCACCCCAATACACACACCACCACTACCCATCACCACTACCCATCACCACCACCACTACCCATCGCCACTACCCATCGTTACTACCCATCACCAGTACCCATCACCACTACCCATCACCACCACCACTACCCACCACCACTACCCATCACCGCTACCCATCGCCACTACCCATCGTTACTACCCATCACCGCTACCCATCGTTACTACCCATCACCAGTACCCATCATCACTACCCATCACCACCACCTATCACCACTACCAATCACCGCTACCCATCACCACTACCCATCACCACTACCCATCACCACTACCCATCGCCAATACCATCACCGCTACCCATCGTCACTACCCATCACCACTACACATCACCGCTACCCATCACCACTACCCATCACCACCACCCATCACCACTACCCATCACCAATACCCATCGCCACTACCCATCGCCACTACCCATCACCAGTACCCATCACCACTACCCATCACCAATACGCATCACTACTACCATCAACGCTACCCATCACCACCACCCATCACCACCACCCATCGCCACTACCCATCGCCAGTACCCATCGCCACTACCAATCACCAATACCCATCACCACTACCCATCACCACTACCCATCGCCACTACCCATCGTTACTACCCATCACCACTACCCATCGTCATTACCCATCACCACTACCCATCACCAGTACCCATCACCACTACCCATCGCCACTACCCATCGCCACTACCCATCACCACTACCCATCACCAATACCATCACCGCTACCCATCATCACTACCCATCACCACTACCCATCACCACTACCCATCACCACCACCCTCACCAGAAAAGAGTTTTAACTTTTTATGGAAGTTAATGTAATGTAATGTATGATTTTTGTCAGTATAATTTTGGGCAAATGCTACTGGTACAATTCATCATGATATGTAAAGGACTTTAAATACTATAAAATACATATATATACATATTCACACTATTCATGGTGCTATTATGAGGAAAAGAAAGATCCCTACAAGGTCTTGTTTATGACAGGAGTGAACCAGGAGTGATGCTTGTATGGTGCTAAACTTGAGTGCTTATGAAACATCTAGCAAAGCTTGAATGAGAAATATAGAAACATGATAAAACATGACTTAAAAACTGCCAATCAGGCCTATTTGAGAGTTGTGTGGGTGTGGCTAATGAGCAGTTTGATTGACACCTCTCTGTGCAACACTCCTAGCCTGCTATGCCCCTCATACAAAATTAACATCAATATCCAGTATTTATATGATGCTGACTGGACCAAAAAACTCACAGATGAACAGACGTGCAGACGGATAGAAGAAGCAATGCCCAAAAAAAGGAACAGATGAATGTACTCTAAAACTGGGCGGGGCAAGAGACATCAGCCTGTGATTGGTCAAGGGAATGCTTATGGAAGCGTTACCTAAGATTAGGACCTCCCAGTATACATGGAGAGGAGAGAAATATGGTGGAATGTATCGGCCATTTATTGGTCAGTAGAAGATTATTCAGAGGCCTTACTAAATACATATTTACTGTTTACCTACAAGAACAAGAACAAGCTCATAGGAAAGAAAAGACTTCCATGGGACTTTATGGCCAGGCTCTTAACGGCCAGGCCCCAGCATATTGTCGCTGTCCTAAGAAAAACATGCATCTCAATTTTTTATGATTTTTACTTTTGTGCATTATTTGAGTGGGGCAGTCGTCCTCTATATTGTGTCGAAATTTCATGATGGACAGACCAACAGAAATGCTCCTAAAGTGCTCAGATTACAGCCTCTTTACATTGACTTACATTGAAAGTAAAGAACGTTTTCGCTGTGCCCTGTAAAGTTACCATTTCTGAGATACTTGTTTTGGTTTGGAACATCAGCCATATCTTAACCAATCTGACGAAGCATTGATCGCCAGTTAAGCCCACTTCACAGGCTTAGTGTAACAGCTCGCATGGTGGAAGATCATTTCTCAGTCTCAATACAGCCATATTAAAAACATATCTGTTTACATGCCTATAAGTACTGTGACCTCCTTCTGTTTGTAGATTGTGCTATTATTTAAAAGTGGTGAGTTTTATTTTCTAATGTTTTACTTATAAAGCAATTGCGCACATGATTTTATACCTGTACTATATGAATAATCATTTATTATTATGATTATTATTACTATTATTGTTATCACTACCATTAAATCTCTAGGTCAAACCGTTTAGCAGAAAACCACCGTGTCTTCTAAGATGGTATGGGGGATTTTTGGGTCTGGAGGAGGTGGTGGGAGTGGGGAGGGGTGCCAGTGAGAACTAGGCCAGCTGTGTTGTGTGTCAACCTGTTGCTTCCCTTTGAAAACACAAGTGGTGTGCGAGCATGTGTGTGTGAGAGAATGAGACTCCATCACCAGTTTTGTCTCACGTTTGGTCCATTGAGGGCTTGAAAGACCCCTCTAACACATTCTGTCTGCCGGCAATGGACCCCAGCAAAGACAAATGTCTGAGAGCGTCTAAGAGCGAGTGTGTGACTCACACGGGATGCTGTACGCTGATGGAAACACCTTGGCAAACCGCTGAAAGCTACGCTCACAGAAAGCACAGAAGAAGGAAAACGCCATCGGAGTTCAGCAGACAGGTCACTGAACCGCTGAGGGTTTGAATCAACGTCTGAATCGCTTTGTTCGCCGTGAATACAAACACTTCAAATGACTGCATTCACTGCCAGCCAGAGGTATCGGGACCCTTTCTGTCATATCCACAGTTTAGAATTCAGCTAATATACAACTTGGACTTTGTTTGGTAGCCATTCCTAATGAACACTCATCACTGCTGTTTACAGCTGCAGTGGACTTCCCTGAGTATTGGACTCTCCTCAGAGCTTGTGGTCTAAGGGCTCTCATACACCAAACTGACTGTTGGCTGTTGGAGCCTAGGTTTTGCAGGGTGCCCTACTAGCAAAACTAGCAAACGAAAAGACTTGTACAGAATTGCAATTTTCCCAACAAGAAATGATTAAATACACATATATACATTCAGTTGTTTATCCCTCTGGGTCGCAGAGGGTGCTGGAGCCTATCCCAGTGCTCTTTGGGCCAAAGGCAGGAAACACCCTGGACAGGCCGCAAGTTCACCACAGGGCAGACACACACTTTCACACCTAGGGGGCAGTTTAGCCTCTCCAGGTCAATTGACTGCATGTATTTGGACCATGGGAGAAACCAGGCAGCCATGAGGAGAACATGCAAACTCCACACAGAATGGAACCCGGATGGCCTAGTCGGGAATCAAACCCAGCCCCTTCTTGCTGTGAGGCGATACTGTTACCCACTGTGCTACTGCACCACCCTCATGTCCGAACATATGAGAGCTCTAAAGGTGCTCAATCCGATAACACATAGTCATGGAGTGTTGTCATATAATTATGATCATGGCCAAGATGAAGTTTTTGATGTAGC
>CM067484.1:32970238-33006959 GCA_034552555.1 Semaprochilodus insignis
CACACACACACACACATTCCCTTCTTTTGATGCTCTACTGGAACATTGCTGCTAACACTGTGTTTACACTGTTTACTCATTACTACCTCCGTAACTGCTGTGTGTGTGTATGTTATCACTCCCAGATCACAGCAAGTTAAATCTCTCCGCACCTTATTCTGCTACCTCACGTCCGTGCTGCACTGTCCTGTCTGTTTACTGTGTCTAATGTCTGTTTAATTTGTCCTATTTTGCATTTTGTATTCTGTTCTTCCATGTTGCACCTTCTTCCAGGAGGAACGTAATTTCACTCCACTGTGTACTTGTACATGGATGGAATGACAATAAAAGCCTCTTGACTAAGAAATAACGTTCCTCACGCCGAGAATCCTTTCAGGCATTTCACCCTCTTCAGTGCATTCTACTATCAAAAGATTCAGAGAACCCGGAGGAAGCTCTGCGCATAAATGAAAAGGCTGAAAACCACAGTGGAATGTGTGTGACCTTTGACCCTTTAGATAGCTATACCTGTATGTTTCTGTGACGCCAACACATGGGCTCCGGAATACTCTGACAAACCTTCAAGAAACACCAAATCGAGTTCAAGAGGCCCTCAAGCCCCGATCGCCGGACTCCAGCTGGTCAGTTTGTGTCTGGTAGAGTGGTAATCTGTTCAGATTCGGCCCGGCAGTTATGAACCGGGGCTGGTTGACACAGCAGGCAGTGCATTAAGCAAAAACTGTCTCATTATCGCATACAACTGTAAAATAAAGAGTCGGAGAAGAAGGAGAAGAAAACGCCCCGGAAGAGCTCTCAGCCAGCGTAACGAGAACTTACTATTAGACATCCAGTCGTGTTTTCATAGTGATTGTATAAGAAACATTCCTGGTGCATTCCCTGATTCCAACTGGCTTCTATGCACTTCCAGGCCCAAAGCACTGAGTCACCGAGCAGAACACAGCACTGGATCTCTCTAGCATGCCTGTCTGCCTTGCTGTCTGTCGGAAGGAGAATGATTTAGTGAGATGAGAGGAGGTGTGTAACGTTATCTTTTCTGTGTGTGTGTATGTGTGTGTGTGTGTGTGTGTGTGTACGACAGAGAGAGAGAGTCAGAAAGAGATGTGAAATACGAAGGACCGCCGGGAGGTTGGCAGACATGTGACTTTGAAGACTGTTGATGTGAGGACTGTCACTCTTCTGTGCCACACACACACACACACACACACACACACACACACTCCTGTCTTCTGTCTGAAGCCACACCAAGACAAACAGATTCATTCTGATGATGACAGCTGGACACATAAAGTGGACACAAGAGTGACATCAACAAACTAGCCAACTTCATTCAGGGGTCAGCCATTACTATACATATACATATAATATATATTTGCATATAGACACAAATAATACTTATTATTTATGCGAGTATATATAAACTTCCATAAATAATACATATGGGGGCAAGAAATGAGTCACCTGTGACTGAAACGTACCTAATGTCGTGTAACACCTCCACCAGCACCAATAACAGCTGTGATTGGATTTGGCATGGACTGGACANATAGATAGATAGATAGATAGATAGATAGATAGATCACTTTATTAATGGTACAGGGTGTAAGGACAAAAGACTCCAAACCGACGTGTGCAGAACTAAAAGTCAGGGTAGCTTTAATAACAACAGCACAATCAAACCAAGCAGCAAAACTCAGAGCAACATGGGGAGAAGGAAAGGACGTAGTCAGGGACAGGCGCAGGTCGGAACCAGTGAGAACAAGCAGTGGAAGCAAACAGGTTGAAGGGGCGAGACGAGAGGGAGAGTAAGAGGACGGAAAATAGAGGTCCAAAGCCAGAGAGAAACAGACGAGATCCAAGAGGGGAATAGCAAAAGAGTAGTCGAGAACAAAGGAGATCAAAAACCGGAATACACACAGAGCGGAATAAACGCTCAGAATTGCAAACGGTGTCGCCAAAGCTTCGCAGGGAGCACATGGAAACCAGGGCTTTAAATACAGACAGTGATTAATGACAGCTGGACTAGAACTCCGGTGACCCGGAGCGAATCGGAGAAACCGACCGGGACCATGTGGACGTGACGTCATAGGGTGTGGCCCTCTGGGAAGTGGAGTCCGGAGAAGCGGGGAAGCCGGGGAAACCCGGAAGCATGACATTCAGACACTCTTCCATCAAAGAATTGGGCCAGATTTGGTGGATGCCGTCCCTGGTGTTCCACCTGTTGTTCCCAGGTAGTCCCAAAGATTTCCAAGAGGACTGAAAATCTGGAGATTTTGTGGGCCAGTGCAGATGTGTGAATGCTCCTGAATGTTCATCATGCTGCAGCCCTGTGAACGCCAGAACTGTCATCTTGGAATACAGGGATAGGAATATTGTGTTCCTTAGAAGGATGAGGAGCAAAAGGCAAAACCTGGTTGTCCAGCAGCTCGGTGTAGGCAGCACTAATGTTCACTCTTGTTCTGCTTCTATTTATACCACTTCTTTTGTTTGCTGCTGAATGTGGTTTCTTGCTGAAAGCTTCAGCCATCGTTGTGTTTGTGCTTCCTTTCATTGGCCACCTGCCCTTAAATGATCTAACTGGGAGCAACACCTTCAACATGACTGATAAGAGGTTAGAATACGCCGTTGGGGCAGCCGTTGGACTGACTCCACTCCTACAGCACAACAGTGACTATCAGCCCTCTTCAGGTACAAAGTGGTATTACGAGACGGTATGTAGCTGGTTAGCATGCTAACTTCAGCTGATACCTCTGCAACACAATACATATACGCCACTGACACACCATCCAAACGGTAATTCCTTCACATTCTGTTGATGACGTTATTTCATTTTGGAATCTTTCAACCTAAAAACTTTACATATTGCTCCTTTAAACTCTTGGCTCATATGTCAGTCATGAGAATCAAAGTGGGGGCCCATAAAGTACTTTTCCCAGGCACTTTTATTCGTACTCTTTCTCACATCCACATCGACTCACACTGCCAAAGTTACACGCATCTGTGACCTCAACGCTGGTGCCCACGTCCCATTACAAATCGTTTTCCCATTATGTTTGTTCTCTTATTGGCTTCCCTTGTGAAGACTTGCCATTTAACGAGGCCACAGAAGAGTGAAGCGAGGAATACTCTGAAGGAGCTGTGTAAGCACCTTCTCATACCCCCCAGTGCACAGTAGATCCTATCTACAGATCAAACACTTGGCAAAAGATCAAATGTCCAAGCAGGACGGCTACAGTTTTTGTACAGCACATGCATTAAAGAATACACCATTGCCTGCAAGTAAGAGTACGTTTGACGGAAGTTTGACTTCCATCAGTCGAAATGGTGATGTTAATGGCCCAGGGAGGCTTTTCCCTTGATCCCATGCATGAAGCTTTTCACACGGGTTTAAACTTCCAGTTTCAGTTATGCTTAGGTGACAAGAGAATGGGCACTGGGGTTCAAAGTCTGATGTTTACGGTGGGCTCCGTGCACGTTTAGACAGGTCAAATTCTCTCTCTGTCTCTGTCTCTAACCATAACTTAATAGCTATCATTAGACTGTCAAAACTGTTAGAGACGTCTTCTTTGCGCTGGTGCTGTGCTGCAGTCATCGATTGCACTTATCGCTTACTGTTTGATCTCGCCTAAGGTTGGATTACAACGAGTCATGTAATCAAACTGGAACTGCTGCATTGTAAGCCTGCAGCACTGAAGTGACTCGTCATGTGTCTTGAAGAATTATCTAACATTAATGGATTCTTCAGAAACTATGACATAGTAGCGCAGGCTAATCGTATCCCGGCATCAAAGTCTAGGAAGTGAACCCTAGACTGAACTGCAGATTAATTGGACATCAGTCTGATCTGTAGAGTAATAAAACTGTTACCAATCTGTATGTAATCAGACACTGGTATGATCCATAAGTAAATTACACTCTGATCTGTAGGTTAATTGGTCTGTTGTGTGAACCATGGGTAAACTGGACTCCAGTCTGTTGTTTACTCTAATCAGACACTAACATGACGAGGCAAATTGGACTAGATTCTGCCTTCTAGGCTAATCAGACTCCAGTCTGATCTGAAGGCTAATTAAACACGGGTATGATCCATTAGCAAATTGGACTCTGGTCTGTAGGTTAATCGGACCTTTACATAAATCATGGGTAAACTGGACTTCAGTCTGTTATTTAATCTAATCAGACACTAACATGACTGGGGCAAACTGGACTAGATTCTGTCTGTTGGCTAATCAGTCTCCAGTCTGATCTGAATGCTAATCAGACACTAGTATGATCCATGAGTAAATTACACTCTGATCTGTAGGTTAACCGGACTGTTGTGTGAACCATGGGTAAACTGGACTCCAGCCTGCTGTTTACTCTAATCAGACATTAATATGACTGGGGCAAATTTGACTACATTCTGCCTTGTAGTCTAATCAGATTCCAGTCTGATCTGTAGGCTAATCGGACTCCAGTACAATCCATGAGCAAATTGAACTTTAGTCTTATTTGTAGGTTAATCAGACTTTTGCATTAACCGTGGATGAACCGGATTACAATCTGATGTTGACACTAATCAGACACTAATCTCGTGGGCAATTGCACTAAGGGGCCAAAGTTGTAGGCTAATCAGACTCCATCTCTCAACATGGCTCAGTCTGCAGGGTAATTACATGTTAGCATGAACCATATGTTAACTGGATTCCCATCTGATCTTCAGGCTAATCAGACTTTAGCATGGAAAGGTGGTGAACTGGACTCCAATCGGACACTAATCTGTCCCATGGGCAAATTAGACTACAGTCTGAATTGTAGGTTAATCAGACTCCAGTTCAATTTGTAGGCTAATCATATGTTGATATGGTTAGGTTAATCAGACTTTTGCCTAGACTATGGGTGAACTGGATTCCAACCAGATGTTTACAATAACAAGACATCAATTTAACCCATGGACAAACTTAACTCCATTCTGATCTGTGGGTTAATCGGATGTTGAGATAAACCATTGGTTAATTCAATTCCCATCTTATCTGTAGGCTAATCAGACATGGACATTTGGTGAATTAGACTCCAATCTGATGTTTACAGAAATCAGATACTGAACCAACCCATGGGGAAATTAGACCGCAGTCTAAATGACAGGCTAATCAGACAGTAGTCTAAACTGCAGGCTAATCAGAAATTCATCATGAACCATGGGCTAAATATGTCCCATTCTGATGTGTAGGCTAATCAGATTGCAGATAGATAGATAGATAGATACTTTATTGATCCCGAGGGAAATTTAGCAATTTGCAGTATGAATCATGGGCGAACTGTGATCCAGATTATGACGTCTTGACTAATCAGACTCTATTCTGGATTGCAGGCTAATCTGACTCTAAAATAAACTAGCTAACTGTACTCCACTGTGTGTCAGGTCACAGTATTAGGATAGACTGACTGTTGGTTGGACCCCGAGTGTGAGAAAAACAAAGCTGTCTTCAGTCCTTCAATACATCATCACTGAGTCACCCTCTATTATCAGACTGTTAACCCAGAGTTCAGAATGAACAGGTGGCGCAAACGTAACGCTATACTTACCACTGCGCTAGCATCAAACGTCTGGCTTGATGGACAAACACTCACCCCCACACCCAGGCAGGCAGGCACAGGCACATTTTTCGGGGGTGGGCTTGTCAAGTGTGTGAGTTTCAGGTATGAGTTTGCTGAACTTTCATGTGTGTTTGCCAAAGCAAAGTAGCCCTTTACAATTATCAGAGGTAAGACTGGAGAGAGTCATTAGAGAGGAATCTGGAACAATGGCAAACTCTCATCAGCCCCTGGGCACGGCCACTTCGGTACACAAACACCTCGCCAGACATGAAGTCATACAGTGTCTAACAAACTTTCTGTCTATGAGAAGAAAACATATACTGAAATCCCTGACCACATGCACTCATCCTCAAAAGAACAGCTGCACCCAGAAGGAGGTGTGGGATTGCAGTGCTGTTGGGAAGGAAGATAAAGGTTACCAGGAACAATAAATGATGATCAATTTAGACTGATATGATCAATATTTATTGAGCTACACATACAGAAGTAGTGTCTCTCAGTATGGCGTCGGGACACCATGTCTGCTAACCCAACATGCCAGACGTCTCGGCATGGAGTTGTAGAGGTTCCTAATGGTGTCCATGCAGCTTGAATATCCTCACACAGTTCCTGAAGATGGTGCGGTAGGGGTCCTTCTGGACGTGTGACAACAAACTGTTCATCTTGGTGCTGACCACGGTGCCTCCACACACAGATTCGTTGGTCGTCTCCACCAAGACATAAGCGGGACTCGTCTGGCACATTACCATTGCAGTCTTTGGTGAAGCTAACGTGGTGTTAAGGACAGTTGTTGTGACGGCCTGCGTGCATGTAGTCCTGCATTGCCCAGCTGTCTGCCAACGGTGCTGCACTAACAGAATGACTCATGGAGGCATCACTGCTCGCAATCGTGGCTGTTAGTCAGTCAGGTACAGCGATAAGGCCCGCCCTTGCTTACGTCACATCAGTCTGGCAGGACACCATTGGAGTCTTTGGTGACAATGACGTGGTGTTAAGGGCAGTCGTCGCAATGGTCTGCGTGCATGTAGTCCTGCGTCGTGCAGCCACAGCCAGTCTGTAGTCAGTGGTCACAGGACGCTGTTGGCTGGATAGTTTTGGTTGGTGGACGATTCTAGCACTGACACTGAGGTGTCCAGCAGCACTGCTGTGTCTAATCCACTCACACCGCACAACGTCAGTCTCATTGCGGTGCTGAGAACGATCCACCACCCACATAATACCTGCTCTGTGTTATGGACTACAGACGGACTTTGCGTGAGTCACAGAGTGCTCCTATATGGTCAGCAGAGCTGATATAATGGACCGTATAGGTAAAGCACTATAAAGCTCTTTACAAAGTGAGGAGTGTTTGCCGGCTTTCCTCTGGCCTTATCACAAAGTCAGGAAAACAAACACACACTCATTCACGCCAAGCCTTCTGTGATCAGCCAGCCCCTCAGAGTGACAGAGGAGGCAGCCGGTTGAGATAAAAAAGAAAGGAAAGACGTAGAAGAAGAAGAAGGAAAAGAAGAAGAAGAAGAAGAACTCCCATGAATGTTTATTCTGTAGCATAAAGAACAAGAGCGCTTGAAAGGTGGGGTCAGGTGGGACAGGCTATATCCGGCGTCCCCGGAGCGCTCCGCTGGAGGACGAGCAGAAAGGAACGAGAGAGAGAGAGAGAGAGAAGAGAGAGCCAGATATCGACAAAGAGAGAGTAAGAATAGAAAGAAGGGGAAGAACGCAGAGGAGGGTGCGACAGAGAGAAGAAAGAGCGTCTGAGTGATTTACATACACCTGATCCTCAGCTCCGCCAGAGTGTGTGAGAGAGAGGGAGTGTGTGAAGTTGGCTCTTTGATGTCTGCGCCGTGTGAAGGAGCGCTTGAGAGAAAGTAAACAACGTAAGGAACCAGGCATTTGTAAACACACGGCTAATGTTCAAACCGAGCACACCACACACACACACACACACACATAAACCTATAGACACAGACACACTCACACAAACACACACACACACACACACACATACACATACACACTCAGGTCAGCCTAAACCGAAGGATTTATTCCTGTTTCATATTTATAATGCAGGCCGTTGTTCTCCGCCGCGTTAAGGCTTTCGTTTTTGTCTGCTTCCTGGATGTTCCAGACGGCAAGACTGGAATAGATCACAATATGTCATCTCGAGATTGACGCAAAGCAAAGCAAAGCAGCCGGGATGAAATTACAAATGTCAGGAACACGTCATGCAGCATGACAAAGCAAGCCATGCTGAGGTTACAAGGCTGGAAGTGCTTTGAAGAGTTCAACTTTACTCACACTTTGGCCACTTTATCAGAAACCCCAGCCAGAACCGGGAAGGAAACTGTCTTAGTGTTGGTCCTGTCCATTCCAGGGCAAAGCCTCAGCCATCCATGCCTGGGAGTCCAAGGTCTTCTCATTCTCTCTCTCTCAGGGAGGGTGGGGTGTAGAGGTCTCTATTCCTGGGGGACCCATGGGTCCCACCACAATACCCCCCATCCCATTTACAGCGTATCAAGCACACTCATTGTCAAATGAACGGTTGCACAAATAAATTCCCAGAAGGAATCACCTGACAGGAATGGAACTTGGTGGCTTGACATCATGTGACATGCGAATGACTCAAGCTTCATGCTCAGCTGGGTGTGTGACGTAAGCGAGGATGAGCCTTTTCGCTGTACCTGACTGACAGAGTCATCCTGTTAGTACCAGCACCATTGGCAGACGGCTGCACCACTCAGGACCGTTACGATGACTGCCCTTAACACTGCGTCAGCATCTCCAAAGACTGCAACGGTGTCGTGCCAGACTGTCATGGAGTGACTCAGAATAGCAGCGGGTCATCTTCAGTGACGAGCCCCGCTTTTGTCTTGGTGGAGACGACCAACGAATCCGTGTGTGGAGGCTCCGTGGTCAGCACCAAGATGAGCGCTTTGTAGTCACACGTCACAATTCTAGGAGGCCTGGTGTCACTCCACCTCCACCCCTGCAGGAACTGTGTGAGAATATTCAGGCTGCATTGTCCATTTGAGCAAAAAGCTGCTGTGCCATTTAAGGTGAAATGGGAAACTTCATACATGAATCTGGCCAATAAGAAGCTGACCTCAGCTTTGCGACAGACACAAGGTGGTCAGTACACACATGCAGGTTTGTGCAGACTGTAGCTGGACCTTGGCATCAAAAATAAACTTTTAGAGCAGTTCCCAAGCTTAGCTCTCAACTTCCATACGCCTTAACGCCTGCGAGTAAAAATGGCGTCCCATTGTGGAGGTAGCTTGGAAGCTGTGGACGGAGCTACTCAGATGGCAGCAATATTATTCCAACCCTCCACTTGAGTTAGGAAGGGGAGCCGAATCCAAGCGCCTTATTTAGTCCCATGTTTTCTGATGCAGGCAGCCACAAAAACTCACTGGGTTGTCTTATTATACAGTTAGTAGGTTGGTAAACACTCCAGATATGCAAATACATGAACATAGTATTTTCATAGTATGTCCCCTTTAAATATGACACTGCTACATACATTTCATTTAACAGTGGCATGCAGAAGTTTGGGTACACCTGATCAAAATCTCGGTTACTGTGAACAGCAGGTAGAAGATGAACTGATCTCCACATAGCACCAAATTAAAGATCAAACATCTTGCTTTAAGATTTCAAGCGACAAAAAAGGACAAGGCCCCGAAGTAACAGTTTGGTCACCTTACATGGTCAGTACTTGGTAACACCCACACAGCTTGTGTCTTTCAGTTCTTGTGGAGGGGGGGGGTTCGTCCATTCTTCCCTGCAATAGGCTTCTAGTTTTTTGAGATCCCTGGTCCGTCTTGCATGCTCTGCTCTTTCGAGGTCTATACCCATACTGTATTGTAAGGTTTAGGTGTGGGGCCGGCGAGAGCCATGGCAAAACCTTCAGCCAGCGCCTCCTGAGGTAGTTCATTGTGGATTTTAAGGTGTGTTTAGGATCATTATCCTGCTGTCCTTTTTTCATCTTCAGCTTTTTCCTACAGACAGACTGATGTCTACAGACTTATGTGACTTCATGAGATCCGTCTGGTGTGGGTTTCCTAAGAAGTGACTTCTAATAGCTCCCTTTGTTGGAGAATCTACTAAACATGGCGTTGTAATGACCCGCAGGATCTCTGTTTATCGTCCAAAACACACACTAATGATTAATTCAGAATATACGTTTTAATTGAGTTTTGAGTTATTGTAGTTTAGTATGGTGAGGTGTGTGAGTGTGTGCGTATATCTGTGTGTGCCGGTGTGTGGGGGTATCTGAGTATGGTGAGGTGTGTGAGTGTGTGTGTATATCTGTGTGTGCCGGTGTGTGTGTGTGTGTGTGTGTGTGTGTGTGTGTGTGTGAGTGTGTTTATGTATATTTGAGCCTGGTGAGGTTTGTGTGTATGTATCTGTGTGTGCCGGTGTGTGTTTATGTGTGTATCTGAATGTGGTGAGGTGTGTGTATCTGAGTGTGGTGGTGTGTGTGTGGGGGTAACAATGCAGTGGAATTCTGATGGCTTTTCATTATCTGAGCACTCTGCAGTGAGGATTAAGAAGCAGAAGGGCAGATTAGTGTGTGTGTGTGTGTGTGTGTGTGTGTGTTTTGGAGGATTAGAGAGTGGGGCAGATTAGACCTATACAATCCCACAATCCTGCTCTGCTAAGTCACCATGGAAGACATCACACACACGCTCACATACGGCCCCTTCTTCATGATAAAGAAATATTCACCACAAAATCATTCCTCATATACGAACGACTGGACCCTCAGTAAGGTCACTGGCATATCAGCACCGTAAAACCTTGTGTCGGTCTGCAGCAGATCCGGCCTAAATCTTTCGCACATGACCCCAAAACCGCACTGTCATGCTTAGTCTTACTCTGCAAATATAAATTACTCAGATACACATATACACACACACACCTAGCCACACTCAGATACACCCACACACACCTCACCACATTACAGCATATTTAAGCGCATGAAATGTCTCTTTTCACCACCTAATCTCTCTATCCCTCTCTTTTCGTTCTAACTCTCCATTTGTCTTTCTTCCTGTCTCCTTCTCTCTCTATTTTTATTTCATCTATAATCTATCTTTCTCTCTCTCTGTCTCTCTCTGCTAAGCATCTCTTTCACTCTATCTGCATCTGACTCTCTCAATATATATCCTCTCTTTCTGTCTGTTTCGACTGTCTTTGTTTTTCTTCCACTGTCTCTCTCTGTGGGACTTTCTTCTTCTGTCTCTCTTTTTCCTCTCTTCATCTCTCTCTCTCCCTCCCCCTCTCTTTCTCTTATTGTTTCTCAGTCTCTCTCTTTAATTCTCTCTCTCTCTCCCTTTCTCTCTCTTTCTTCTCTCCTCTAACCCCCTTTCTTCTCTATCACTGTGTTTTCTTTCTGGTTTCTGTCTCTTCATCTCTCTCTTTCTCCTCCTGTTCCTCTCCTATTACTTTCCTGTGTTTTCTTTCTCTGTCCCTCATTACTTCAATCTTTCTTTCTCTCTCTCTCTCTCTCTCTCTCTCTCTCTCTCTCTCTCTGTTTCCACATGTATACTCATGTTGTAGTCTATGTAGTTTGTGCTGTAGCAC
This sequence comes from Semaprochilodus insignis, assembly GCA_034552555.1. Lineage (NCBI taxonomy): Eukaryota > Metazoa > Chordata > Actinopteri > Characiformes > Prochilodontidae > Semaprochilodus > Semaprochilodus insignis. The sequence goes on from CM067484.1 coordinate 32,981,399, forward strand.
TAAAAGAGACTTCAAAGAGCCTCCGCTGTTCAGGACTGTGTGCATGTGTGTGTGAGAGAGAGAGAGAGAGAGAGAGAGGGAAAGAGAGACGCAGAAAGATAGATACAGGCTATATACAAAGCATGAGAAAGGCAGAGAAAAAGAAGAGGGAGAAGAGTAAATAAAGGTTCATACTGCATTTCATTTAGTGAAGCTCTCTGTCGTCTCACAGACTGATTACGTCTTCACAGTGATTACACTCGTTTTGTGTGACCCATATGTTCTTCTTAGTGTCTGCAGAGGACACACATCAGAGTTCACACTCGCTCTAAACCAAGTGAAAGAGTCATGATCATCAGAAAGAGAGAGAGAGAGAGAGAGGGAGAGAGAGAAAGAGGAGACAGAGAAAGAGGGGAGAGAGAAAGAAGAGGGGGACAGGGAGACAAAGAGAGACAGAAAAAGGAGAGAGAGACAGAGAAAGAAAAAGAGGGGGAGGGAGAGCAAGAGGAAAGAGAGAGAGAGACAGAGAAAGGACAGTGAGAGAAAGAGGAGAGAGAAAGAGAGCGTGAAAACGAGAGAAAAGGGGGAGAGAGACATAAAGAGGAGAGACAGCATGAAAGAGAAGAGAGAGGGAAAGAAGAGAGAGAGAAAAAAAAGAGGATAGAGAGAAAGAGACAAAGAAAAGACAGACAGAGAGAGAAGGAGAGAGAATGTGAATCAGTGGGAGTCTGTGGGCTCATTTTCATTTTCTCCCATTGCGTTTTAGAAGAATTTGGAGCTCACCAGGAGGCTGGCAAAACAGACAGATCAGAAGGAAGGGAAAGAGAGAGAGGGGTGGAGAGAGAGCGAGAGAGGGAGCACTGGGCCAAAGTGTAAAGCAGGATGCCGAAAGCCTGACACGGGCATTTCTCTACAAAACAGCAACAGATCTGCTTATTAGAACACAGGAATATCTGAAGTTCGGCAGGTTCGGCAGGTCCAGGGCGCGAGGTTCTGACTGGATGTGGAAAAGCTAAGAATCTCTCAGCACAGGCAGCTGCTATTGGGTCTGATGTTAAAGCTGCAGTAGGGATTGAGGAGAGAGTGGGCTTCGCTGGAAAACTTGAATGAAAACAACTTCCAGGCTAGAGATCTGCATTCGGGGGTCCCACCACAATATCTAGCGGTGCAGGATTAAATGTTAAAGTCATTCACGGCGGTTAACCAATCCAGTGTGTGCGTTAGTGTGTTGCATTTAATGAAGAAAGTTTATGCAGAATATCTGCAGTGTGTGCAGTTCACATGCGGTCTCACAGTAGCAATTCAGATGTTGCAGAGTAAATTGCAGCAAAACAGGAAAAGGGTGAACCAGTGCAATAAGCGGGCACTGATTAGTTTTACAGTGCAAAACGACAAAGGGCAAAAGGACAGTGCGCAAAGCTTGCAGATGTTAGTCATACAGGAAAAGTGTACAAATGTTAGCTTTACAGTACACAGAGCACTGCAAAGGTCAGCTTTACAGTACACAGAGCAGTGCAAAGGTTAGTGTTACAGTACACAGAGCACTGCAAAGGTTAGTGTTACAGTACACAGAGCACTGCAAAGGTCAGCTTTACAGTACACAGAGCACTGCAAAGGTTAGCGTTACAGTACACAGAGCACTGCAAAGGTCAGCTTTACAGTACACAGAGCACCGCAAAGGTTAGCGTTACAGTACACAGAGCACTGCAAAGGTTAGCGTTACAGTACACAGAGCACTGCAAAGGTTAGCTTTACAGTACACAGAGCACTGCAAAGGTTAGCTTTACAATACACAGAGCACTGCAAATGTTAGCTTTACGGTACACAGAGCACTGCAAATGTTAGCTTTACAGTACACAGAGCATGCAAAGCTTAGTTTTACACCACAAGATGTTTGCAAATGTTAGCCTTAGTATACAAAAAGTGTTCAAACCTTAGCTTTACAGTACTAAAACTGTACAATGGTTAGTCTGACAGTACAGAAAGCATTACACTGTTAGCCTTACTGTACAAAAAAGTACAGTACACAGTAGTTTTACAGTGCAAAAATGTTAAAACACACAAAAGTTACATACAAAACATTAGTGTGGTTACAGCAGTTACCACACAGATAGCACAGTAAAGTTCAGAGTGTGCAAAGTCATCCTTGAAGTATTTGGTTCATGGTGTATTCACCAAATTTCGAGTGTTTGAATGGAGTGGAGAAATGGATTTTGCATAAAATGCATGTTTGGGCACGGAAGGCTAGTTTCATACATAACATGCTCGCTTTTTCAGACAGAGCGGATCCTACTCGCACCTGAAAGCTAACACATAAGGGCTTCCTCCTGCTTCCTCCGTTCAGACCCACATGCTGTGGTGCAGGTAGAGACAGTAGCCCGAAGTCACGAAGGCAAAATAAAACAAATCCCACGTTCACTTTCTCGGGCGTTGCCTTCATTGTGTCTTCAAGCGGGCCTCATCCGGACCCGACGTCAAACACAAACAGAGCAAATCTGTTCAGAAAAGCAACGCTGCCGGCCGGGGACACAAAAGAGAACACCTGCTTCCCCTTTCTTCAAAAACAAAACACATCATCTCCAGCACAGGGAGAGACGATCCTTTGACATTAAGGCTTCTGCAGGCCGCAGCTTGCCGTAACGCCAGCACGAAACACCGTCAAACAGCAGACAGGGCTCACTATTAAGCAGGCAATTTGTGGTCGGCGAGATGAAGAGAGACAGGTTTGTTTGCACTATGAGGTTACAGACGGGCGTAGTTCTTCGATAAAGAAAGGAGTAGAGCTGAGGAGTTAGCTCTAAGCTAATGCTAGCTCAACAAATGCCTAGGCTGAGCCAAATGTACATATTTGAAGAGGATGATGGTGATGAGTGCAAACCCTCTGCAGGAGAATCGGCTACAAATTAATTTTGCGTCTTTTCTCTGTTGACGCCTGGCAGCTATCAGGGAACATGGTTTATGTAACATTACAGTTATGATCATGTTTGCATGTTTGGAGTTCATATATGAGCATCCATAAAATAAATCATATGGCCCCACAAATATTCACTGCACACTCTCCATACCACACAGGCAGCTTTGAGGACTTTTACAGGGCCGGTTATGTGGACGCTGATCAAGCTTAGCCTATATCACTGGCAAGCTTAGCAATATCACTGGTTGTATCGCCATTAACGGTTCTAACTAGTCTAGCTTCAGGCTTAATCTGGGTCCGGGAACTTTCCGTATTTGTTCTGAACAGATGAACTGAATGAAGGAAGGTATATATATGTATATATTTATTTTTATTAATTTTATTTTTCATTATTTTTTTTGTGATAATTTATAATAATTAGTTTACTTTTACTTTTATTTGCAAATATTATTATTTATAATAATAATAATAACAATATAATATATTTATATATTATATATAAGAGCATGTATATATAAGAGCATAAAGCAAACCCACCAATCAGGATACAGCGGTCACTTTCTTTTGAGCTTGTTCTGACCTGTTGGACAGAGCTTGGCTCTAGCTAATGGAACCTGTTCTCCTTCAGTGTTCTGTGCTTATGATAATTAGAATAGACATCAGTGTGAGACTAATTAATGAGCTTCTATTAAAGACTGGTGGACTGAGAGACACTAGAGTCTCTTCACCTACACTGAGCTGATTAAGAGTCTTGTTCCAGAAATGATAATAGGACATTAGAGCCATAATAAATCATGCTCCTGTTACTCTCCATACTTAAGTACATTTGAAGGTAAATACTTTAGTACTGTTACTCCAGTGGAGGTCTAAAGGGAGGAACTTCTACTGACACTGGAGGAGTATGTTACCTTGGAGATCTCTACTTTAACTCAGCTACATGGTTCGTTGAGTGCTACCAGAACAGTTATGATTGTTTTGGTGGAGACTAAATGATAATTAAGTTAACATAATTAAGTTACTGGGTCCCAAATGTGTTTTCAACTTTTTGGAACCAATTCAGCAGAATGACCCATATATCATGGCTGTCTGACACAAACCTTGCGTCTCCAAAATGGTAACATTACGGGAGAAGTAAAACACCAAACAACTTTTAATGTAAGCTAATTATAGTCTGAGCAGTTTTAGACTACGTCTATTGGTTCCATCACTGTGAAATCTTAGCCCAGCATAAAGGGCTGCAGGTATTCACAGGTACGTTGCCATCACTGGAAACCAACCTCTCAGAAAGACCCCTTTCTATCTACCGCTCCAAATTGTGTTTTGGTTCTAAACCTTGTTCTTCATGTTCCCTGCACACAGATCTGGACAAATCTACAGCTACAGCAGTTGCAGAACACTGAGGGACTGAAAGAAAGAGTGTCAGATACGCACACAGAGGGCCTCACACACGCGGCTGCTGTGAGTATGTCTGAAACACAGGTGTCAAATGAGGCCGAGGCCTGAAGGAATGTAACCCTCAACTATCAAACCATTAATAATGACACCGTAACAGCAAACTGTGTGTGCAGGGTGTGTATGTGTGTGTGCGTTTCCATGTGTCTCTCATCTGTCCGTCAGGATCATCTGTCAGACATGTAAGGGCCTATTAATGATTCACCGTCGTATAAATATGCATTTGATTTGATAGTTTAAACAAGTTGGTCTCTGTTTCTGGTCTAACCTGTACTGTTTAACTCATTAGACTGTTCTCACTGCCAGATACAACGACAACAGCCCTTTGTTGGCCTGATCATGTGACAGGTAAAAAAAAATACACTTCATTTCAGTGAGATCGTTACATTAGCCGCCATCTCTCATAAGCACACACCCACACAACCTCATATGGCATTTGGGGTTATACATGCGTCAATCAGCCATAATATTAAATGAAAACACCTCCTTGTATCTGCACTCACTGTCCATTTTAACAGCTGTATTACCCTGTTTTTCAATGGTCAGGACCCCCACAGGACCACCACAGAGCAGGTATTCTTTACACAGCAGTGCTGCTGGAGTGTTTAAACACTGTGTCCACTCACTGTCCACTCTATTAGACACTCCTACCTTGCTGCTCCACCTTGTAGATGTACAGTCAGAGACGATAGCTCATCTACTGCTGCACAGTGCAGTGTTGGTCATCCTCTTGTCCTTCATCAGTGTCCACATGATGCTGTTGGACACTGGATAGTTAGGGTGGTGGATGATTCTCAGTCCATCGGTGACACTGAGGTGTCCAGCAGCATAACACACACAGTAACACACCCTGTTAGTGTGTGTTGTGCTGATTTGAGTGGATCAGACACAGCAGTGCTGCTGGAGACCTCAGTGTCACTGCTAGACTGAGAATCGTCCACCAACCAAAACTATCCAACCAACAGCATCCTGTGACCACTGATGAAGGACTAGAGGATGACCAACACTGACTGTGCAGCACCAGATGAGCTGTCGTCTCTGACTGTACATCTACAAGGTGGAGCAGCAAGGTAGGAGTGTCTAATAGAGTGGACAGTGAGTGGACACAGTGTTTAAACACTCCAGCAGCACTGCTGTGTCTGATCCACTCACACCAACACAACACACACTAACACACCACCACCATGTCAGTGTCACTGCAGTGCTGAGAATGATCCACCACCCACATAATACCTGCTCTGTGGTGGTCCTGTGGGGGTAATAGAGTATACAGAGAAACAGATGGACTATAGTCTGTACCTGTAGGACTACAGAGTGCTCCTATATGGAGCTTATATAATGGATAAAGTAGATGCATTGAGGTGGTCATAATGTTATGCCTGATTGGTGTATATTATTATTTGTATATATATGTGACACTGTACCACAGAAAATTGGATATTTTAATGTTGGAGCCATGTAGGTCAGAGGCAAGTGTGAAACAGCTTCAGCCCAATATTCATTGTCACAGCATATTCGAAAAAAGGCAGGGGTCAAACACAGAAACCCACATGCAAACACCGCTCAGCACTCAGCGAAACAGCAGACGCGTCACAAACGACTGAACCAGACAAAGAGGCATATAAAAGGCAGCTAATGAGTCTTAGATCACTTGCAGGTGTGCAAATGGGGGCGGAGCCAGGGAGAGTCCATGTGGAGGGGAAGCAACATGACATAGTACAGTGGGGTTAGTGGTTGAGGCTTCTGTGTAATTCTGTGTGAGGCTGAAAAATGAATAGTTCATACTTATTGGATATTTTGGCTGGTGGTCTTGAACCTTGAACCTAAAATGAGCCCCAATCGCCACTTCAGTTCAGCTTCAGAATATGAAAGGTGGAGGTGTTTAGTAGAGAGCACTTTTCCTAGAAAACTAAGGCCTGTAGGTCCCAGCAGTGTAGAAAAACAAACACACAGAAAGAGAAGATTAACTTGCTCTCCACAGTCCTGAACTCCAGTGTGTCTATTCTCGGTCCACAGCGCTGTACAAAAGAGGGGAGGAGATTACTTTATCTTATTAACACTCTTTTCTTTTCCCTTCTTTCTTTCTTTCCTTTCCTTAATGCCTCTATTTCCCCTGTTCCTCTCTCTATCCGCTCGGTTCCAGTCTCGCTCTCTGTCCCTCTTTGTGTCTTTAATATATGGGGGAAAGGGTGAATGATCCAACATGCTTCACCCTGCCTGAACTTGAGAGAGAGAGAGGGAGAGAGAGAAAGAGAGTGAGAGGTGGTGGATGAAAGGAAAGACTGATAAGGCAAGTGGCTGAGTGAAAGTGAAGCATTACCCTCAGGCCCTTAACCATACACACTCTCACACACACACACACGTTTATAGAAGATCAACTGTTGCCAGCAGCACATAAACCGGTGTAGTCCTATAGCACAGCATACATACAGTCCCATGTGGAACTCAGAGAGCAGCCTTAATGTAGTTCATTTACAGTCAAAACAGCCATTAAAGGTGCAGTTAGCGATTCCTGAGAAGGAGTGTTGATATTTGAACAACAAAACGAATAGCCTACACCCCTCCTTTCAGGGCTCCATCAGAAGCACCACCCACAAGTTCATAAAATGCACATTCTCAAGGCATATGACGCTGGGCTAGCAAACTTGTTTTTTTAGATTTTCATGGCCGTAAAACCCTTCGTGACATACCGCTAGAATGAACATCGACACAGTGAGCAAGGTACCTAAATAATAAGCCGGGTTGTGGGTTAGCAAACTTTTGCTATGGTTGCTGCTGCAATGCTAACCGGTTGCTATCACAAACATTAGCAAACGGGACAAGAAGCTGCTGAAACAGTTCTGACCTATTGGTTAACGTTCTTCTACCTGCCCAGCAGAAACAGAGCAACCTCCTCATCCCCTTTCACATCTTTCAACTCCCCATGAAGCTGAGCTCAGCTACTTTGTCCCAGGTTCTTGCTTGAATTTTTCCATTCCACCTCAAATGTTGCACCAGTTACATACCAGAGCCTCAGTCCACCTGTCCCGCTTCTTGTTCCAATGTTCCCACTCCATTTTAAATTGGATAGCTGCTGCACCGTTTAAGGTGGAACGGGAAAATCTGAACAAGAAGCTGAGGAACAGGAAGCCAACTTCAGCCTTGTCAACTCTAGAAGGTCTCTCCACCGTTAAAAGGCCTCACTGAAGGCCCTTCGCCCTCACCTGATCTAAGATCTTGTTGACTGCTCTTAACACCACATCAACGTCACCAACTACTGCAATGGTGTCGTGCCAGACTGTCATGGAGTGACTCAGAATGACAGCAGGTCATCTTCAGTGACGAGTCCCGCTTTTGTCTTGGTGGAGACGACCAATGAATCCGTGTGTGGAGGCACCGTGGTCAGCACCAAGATGAACGGTTTGTTGTCACGCGTCACACGTCCAGAAGGTCTGGTGTCACTCTACCTCCACCCCTACCGCACCATCTGCAGGAACTGTGTGAGGATATTCAAGCTGCATGGGATGGATTATCACAGGACACCATTAGGAACCTCTACAACTCCATGCTGAGACGTCTGGCATGTTGCGCTAGCAAACACAGCGGCTCAACGCCATACTGAGAGGCACTACTTCTGTATGTGTAGCTCAATAAATATTGATCATATCAGTCTAAATGTATCATCATTTATTGTTCCTGGTAACCTTTATCTTCCTTCCCAACAGCACTGCAATCCCACACTTCATCCTGGGTGCAGCTACTAGTTCCATTATTTTACCAATAAGTATCAATAGCACTGCTGCTCCCTCTGTTTGAGGTCTACCAGGTGGTTGTTAGGAGTCCCATTTTCTCCAAATCTTTCCATCGTTTTGTGAATAAAAGAATAACCTAACAGCTGTCTGGACTGTAAATTAAATACATGAGGGGTATACAGTACTGAAGCTCACACATACATACGCACACCTCCATTTGTCGGGTGACAGAGTTGGCTGGAGTTTAGAGGAAACTGTGACAGCTGCTTCTGCGGCATCTGTGACCAGATTCCATTTTTCACATTTTTCAGTTGATTAAGTTCCTCGCAGCAGACATACCCACACACACACACACAGACGCAATTTTCAGCGGAGCAATTTAGCCTGCTGACAGTTTAATTACGCTGCAAATGAGAAGAGGATACAGACAGATGAAAGTTTTAAAGCCTCTTCTACGTGACACGTCAGCTACTATTGCTAAGATCAGCTACTACTGGTACATCCTTTAGCTCCAGCCCAGTCCGCTTCCCCAGAATAGATCCCTTTTCGACAGGTACTGTCACTGCCCTCTGTGTCCCGGGCCGCTGATACACTTGTCAGGCCGTGAAACTGATCTTGGGATGAGGCTCTGTAGGTTCAGCTGTTCCGTCATGTCTCATTCGACAGGAGGATTTACAGGCAGAAGAGCCGTTTGCCCAGCTCCATGTTTAAGAGTGAACAAAGGCTTATCGAGAGAAACGGCTGTGTTTCCACATTTACCCTTCAATTCCACCCTTCCAAAATGTGCACAACGCAGACGTAACACTAATGCTCGCTTGCTAAATGTGGGATGTGGAGGTTTAGAAACACAGTAACTCCCTCCGAACTAGCAAACATGGAGTTGTTTTGTGGGCTAGGTAGCTAATTTAACCGTGATATCAGCCAAGCTACTTTTGCCTAACAATCACTTTTGGCTAGCATTGTTGGTCACCAGCAAAACCAGCATATGCTGTGTTATGTTCTATATGTTGTGTAGCATAAACCAACAAGCAAAGCTAGCAAAGCTAGCATCATACTAGCTTATCTCATGACATCTATGCTAACCTACATCATTAGCTAGCATAAAGTAAACTGTCAGAACAATACATTGTATTTCAGTTTAGGCCTTTTTATTATTGTATTTGTAATTGTGTATCATTTGGAAATGCCAGCTGCCAGTGTTAGCAGGCCTTTGCTGGTTTATGCTAGTCTAGTGCTGGTTTAGCTCATTGCCCATCATGGTCATACTGGTCGACCAGTATACCAGGATCCAAAACACAACATATGCTGGCCTTGCTGGTGTTTCTTCTCCTGTAAAAATAGACTTTTGGAGTTACAAGGTTTTCTTCTGACTGTGATGTAAATGCATGCTAACATTTGTTTGTTAGCTAGTATTTATGCTAGTTGAGAGATTCATGGATTTGACCCTCAACATACATATACAGATGATCACACATGAATAGCTAAAACTTGTGTGGCTGGATATATTCCTAATAAACATAGCAAGTATGAATATTATATAACAGCTGTTAATTTAACTTGTACACAGCTTCCATAATGACATATTTGGCATCAGGTTGCAAACATAGTCACACAGGTGCAGCATTGCCTGCTTTGGCCCATTGCTGTGAAACGTACACGTGTCCACCATATTGGTCCAGGTAAGACTGACCTGTAAACAAATGCAGGTAAAATGCAGCAGGTGGAATCACTTTGATCACTAAGTCATCTACGTGGAGTACAAAGTTTTTGAATCTTGATCATTGCTACATGATGAAGTGAGGAGTGGGTATGACCGTTGAGCTTACATGCCCTATTCGCTATATAGTGTCCTGTATATTCCCTATTCATTGTATAGTGCAGTATTCCGTAGTGATTTCTGGAATACTGCAAAGGGCTGGCAGCCTGCCCAGGGTGTTCCCTGTCTTCTGCCCAAAGAGCGCTGGGATAGGCTCCACCACCCCTCACTTATACTTCCGGAAGTATAAGCAGCTTTGAAGATGAACGGATGAATATCCTGTCCCACAATGCACCACAACTACCGCATCAACTATGTACCTTAGCAGCCAAAGAATACCATAATACACAGTGTTACAGGCGGTGGAGTGTCAGCACTGTTGCAGAGTGATGAGCAAACCCGTATAACATCATCTTAACCTCCACAAGCGTGGAAAATCTGAGGGTAGCCAATCAAATGTACTGGGTTCAAAATGTTTTAATTGGTTATGACTGAAGGACAAAGATTCACACCTCTGGTTCTATATACGTAGGTAAAAGCGACAGGGGAACCTTTTCGAACATAGCGCTTCTTTTCCAGGATCGGAATGCAGGCCTTCATGCCTTTTCCACTTGCGTTCCTGCTCTTCTGTTCTGGGTTCAGCGCTTACGATCGGACGTCATGGTGTGCCGTGCGTTCTTTATGGTCATCAGTTCTGCTTAATGTATTGTAGTGGCGTGCGGTCAGATTACAGAGTTGAATTTGTTGCCGAATAAGTCACATGTGCTCGCTGTGAAACACGACACTGCACGGAAGGGTCTCCACTGGGATAGAGAGAGAGAGAGAGAGAGAGAGAGAGAGAAAAGCATTTCTGCCCACGGATCAAGGTCACACACACACAGACAGATAGCCCAATCAGCACATATGAGTTCCTTTTGTACGAATAAAAGACGGGCGCGCCACTGATCCGTAAAATCATCACTGCTGGTGCCAAGAAGCTTTTTAACAGGTTCCAAGGACCGTGGCTTACTTTTTAAATAAAACATAAACAAGGAAAATATCAAACCCATTAATCTTTCATTAAGCTAGCCGGATAAAAAAGAATCGCTTAAAGTATCATTCGTTACCATCACTGTGAGAGCACAGGGCCCCCTGCTGACTTCAAAGACTTCCTCAAAGAAAAAAGAGCGAAGAGGGGGGAGCGAGAGAGAGCGAGAGCGCGCGCGAGAGAGAGAGAGAGAGCATCGCTAAGCTATCTGCTTGCTACTTTGCGTTTGGCACAGAACCAGCTTGTGCCTGTTTTTTCTTCCTCGTGACTAAGAGAGAGACAGACTTCTTCTGCAGGAGTCAGTGCTCTACTGCCACGCCGATAAGGGGCCCGCCAGTCACCTTGGTGCGGGAGATGGTCAGGAGTCGACCCGTTGTTGGAATGCCACATGGGTGGACCTGTGTCCCGTTACTGTGCATAGCATATGTCCAAAAGTCGGGAACCACTGTCCTTTGCAAAGGTTCGCACACGTACGGCGGTGCTCTGTGACTCCCAGCCCTGCTTACATACTCTGCACAGCCACTCAGCATTATATCATCACTATGTGAAACCCAACCCATATAGTGCACAATACATACATGACGCTAATGCTCGCTTGCTAAATGTGGGATGTGGTGGCTTAAAGACACAGTAACTCCCTCAGAACTAGCAAACATGGAGTGTTTTGTGGGCTAGGTAGCTAATTTAACCGTGATATCAGCCAAGCTACTTTTGGCTAACAACAACTTTTGGCTAGCATTGCTGGTCACCAGCAAAACCAGCATATGTTGTGTTATCTTCTATATGTTGTGTAGCATAAACCAGCAAGCAAAGCTAGCAAAGCTAGCATCATACTAGCTTATCTCATGACATCTATGCTAATTTACATTATTGGCTAGCATAAAGTAAATTGTCAGAACAACACATTATATCTCATTTTAGGCCTTTTTATTATTGTATTTATGATTGTGTGTCATTTGGTAATGCCAACTGCCATTTGCAATGTTAGCAGGCCTTTGCTGCTTTATGCTAGTCTACTGCTGGTTTAGCTCATTGCCCAGCATGGTCATACTGGTCGACCAGTATACCAGCATCCGAAACACAACATATGCTGGCTTTGCTGGTGTTTCTTCTCCTGTAAAGTTAGACTTTTGGAGTTAAAGGTTTTCTTCTGACTGTGATGTAAATGCATGCTAACATTTGTTTGTTAGCTAGTATTTATGCTAGTTTTAAGGGTTTTATGGATTTGGCCCTCAATATACATATTCAGATAATCATACGTGACCACAGAAATGTATTGTGGATGACACTTGGGTTTAAATGTACACTGAGAAAGGCAGTCAGTGCTTCAGACACACAGACACATGCTAATGGTACTAAGCCCTCCAATTGCGCCTCCAGTCCTCCCTCGGGGCATCAGACCAGGGAGACTGAGGGCTGCATCCTCCTCCCCAGTCACGACGGATCACCTCACTACTTGCGGCTTTAGTGTGTTAGTGCGACTAGGAGCAGCGGCCCTCTCTCATCCACTCTCTGCTTTCTTTAGCTCCACCATCCACTGTGCTGTGGACGGCAACAAGGATGCTGCTCAAGTGCATTAGAGGACCAACCCTCAGCCTCAGCCAGCCATGCCGCTGGTGCCTACCTATGTACCCAGCTATGGTATGTTGTCTCAGCTAGCGTTACCAGACTAGTCTTTTTATCACCTCATATCTTTCAGCTCATAAACTGCAAGATGAGTGGTACAAAACATGATCATGTTTATTCACTACATTTAGCAGGAGGGATTTTTTTCATTCTCCAACCACATTTTGGGGTTGAAAATATTTTGTGGCCCCCTCTTTGCCAACCCACCCACCCTATGGCCTCCACTCCACACGCATACCAGTATACACATTAAAGAAATTACATGGGAATCATTCAACAGCAGGTCTACTCACACGCTGGTTCTCTGGGAAGAATCATGCATCGCTATCTGGCAGGCTAATGGATGAATCTGGATTTGGTGGATGCCCGGAGAACACTACCTACCGGAATGCCAACAAGTAAGGCATGGGCTGTTTTTCAGGGTTGGGGCTTCTTAGTTCCAGTGATGGGTGATGTTACTGCTACAGCACACAAAGCCACTTTTGGGGTGACAGTTTCAGCCCTTTCCTGTTCCAGCCTGACTGTGTCCCTCTGCACTCAGTGAGCTCCATGAAAGCATGGTTTGAAGAGTTTGGTGTGGAGGAACTCCAGTGTCCTGACCTCAATCTAAACTCTTTTGGAATGAACTAGAACATCCAAAATCCTGTGGATAATCCTCCCAGAAGCGTGGAGGCTGTTACAGCTGCAAACGGGGGATGACTCCATATTAACATCCATGGTTTTAGAATAGGATGTCCCATAAGGTCATAGGTGTGATGGTCAGGTGTCCACATACCTTTACGGCATTTAGCTGACGCTCTTATCCAGAGTGACTTACAAGGTTAATCATATTACAGGTAGGCCAATGTAGTGTTAGGAGTCTTGCCCAAGGACTCTTATTGGTGGAGCACAGCATAGTCACCCAGACTGGGATTCAAACCCCAGTCTCCCACATGTGGTGGTTAGTGGTGTTACCCGCTGAGCTACACCAACCAGTACATACCTTTGGTCACATAGTGTATGAGTAGATTATATATTTATAGTCTTCACATCGCTTCATGTGTCCTCTTCTTGTTCTCCAGACTTTGATTCATTGTCGCTCAGCATCATTAAATATGTAAATCACTCACTCGTCTCCTGGCTCTCTCACTGCTCTCCACACTCAGCTACAGCTGTGTCAGCTGTGCAGGCCTCGAAGACGACGTAGAGCTTTAGTTTGGCTTAGGGGCCGAACAGCAGGGCCCCAGTTAGACCCTCAAGTACAGTATTTGAGATACAAGACCTGACTTCCAGACTGAATTCAACCAGTCAGAGAACATTTTACAGTCAAGTTCAGACATAACTTTGTTAGCAACAGTGGAATTAAGATATTGTCAGTCGGATTCAGGCAGAATTTTGGCAGCTACAGTCGGATTCAGACAGAGTTTTGTCAGCTACAGTCGGATTCAGGCAGAATTTTGGCAGCTACAGTCAGATTTTTTTGGCTACAGTCAGATTCAGACTAAATTTTGTCATCTACAGTTGGATTCAGACAATATTTTATCAGGCTACAATTGGATTCAGTGTCAGAATTCTGTTGGCTACAGTCGGATTCAGACAACATATTAGGCTACAGTCGGACTGAGACAGAATTTTATCATCTACAGTCAGATTCAGACAATTTTGTTGGCTACAGTCGAATTCAGACAACATTCTATCAAGCTACAGTCAGATACAGACATAATTTTGTCAACTACAGTTGGGTCCAGACAATTTTGTCACCTTCAGTCAGATTCAGACAGAATTACTACAGTCAAGAATGATCTATAATCAGGGTCAGACAGAATTTTGGGTTCAAACAGAATTTAACAGTCAAGTGTTTTTATACAGTCAGATTAAAACAGAATTTGGTTGTCTACAGTCAAATGCAGAAACAGTTTTATCGGGCTACAGTCAGATTCAGACAGAATTTAGTCAACTACAGTTGGGTTCAGACAGAATTACTACAACCAAGAGATCTACAATCAAAAATGATCTACAGTCAGGGTCAGAAAGAATTTGGGGTTCAAACTAAATATAACAGTCGCCTGGTTTTTATACATTCGGGTTCATAAAGAATTTTGCCGGCCCCAGTCAGGCTCAGAAAACAATGCTGTAAGACTACAGTTGGGCTCAGATAGAATATTGTCAGCTACAGTGTATTTGGGTTTGGTTCAAAATTTCAGGCTAGATTTAAGTTCTAGCCTCAGTGCTGGCACCTGTGCCAAGCTGATAGCTGTGGCTGCTGCTTTGTAGCCAAGCCAGACTGGGGTAGACAGGGGTAGCCAGCAGCATGGCTCTGCATGGGTAAAGTGGCTGTGCTTATGGCGCTGACCTTGTGCCAACTTCTCTAGTTGGTGAGATAAGCTTATCAGTCTGCACTCTTTCATAAACTCTTTGTGGTTATATATACATTCAAGCACTCCTCATTCACTTCAATAGAAATACCTACCCTGTACGTCCACTCACTGGCCACTTTATGACCTCCTCTACCTTATAGGTCCACTGTATAGGTGTACAGTTACAGACTGCAGCCCATCTGTTGCTGCACAAATTAGCAGCCCCTCTTTACCCCATCGGTTGTCAATGTCTGACCGCAGGACTGCAGCTGAGTAGATATTATTTGGCAGGTGGATCATTCCGAACACGGCAGGGAAACTGACATGCTAGTGGTGTGGTGGCCGGTGCCACATTGGTACACTGGGTGGTTGAGAGTGGTCCGCCACCCAAACATATCAAGCCAAGAGCGGCCCTGTGGTCAGAAACGAACCACTAAAGTAGGGCTAGAAGTCGGCTCACATAAACTGTGCCCCAACAGATGGGCTACAGGCTCTAACTGGGGAACTACAAGAAAGGGGTTTCTAATAAAGTGGCCACTGGGCGTTTGAAATGCTGAAACAGTGTTCACGTGTCCCTCACTGAAATGACATCAAAGTCCTCGAATAAAGAGGAAGTGCACATCTTAGGCCCACTTCCTGTTTTCACCCGATAATACCGTCGACCAAAATAGGGACTAATTGTTCTCCTGTTTACCATCTCAACACTAAACGTGGTGATTAGCCACGGGATGTTCCTCTGAGGGTGTTTTGGCTTTGGGAGGTCACCCCTGCTTGCAATGATGGAGTGGTGAGGTTTTTATCCATGGCGGAGGAAGGGACGGATGGATGGATGGAGGGACGGGGGGATGAAAACAGACGAGAACAGTGGTTTAATGAGATGCCAGAGCAGTGGGGGAGATGGTTTTAATTACTGCCGAGGATTGGTCTGGAGGGGTGGAGGTGGGTGGTGAGCATGTGTGAGTGTGTGTGTGTGTGTGTGTGTCTTTGGGTGGGAGTTCACACACCACTACAGGAGCATGCTGAGACCCAGTGCCTTTGATGCTCACTTCAGTATAGCGTTTCTTCTCTCTCTCATTCTATGTCTCTCTCTCTCTCTCTTTCTCTCTCTCTCCCCTTCTTCTTTCCTCTTATTAGATCAGAGCTGCATGATACCTCCCTACACCTTTGTTCAATACCAAGCTTTGGACCAAGAGCCGTGAAAGAAAGTGTAACTTCAGTGCCCTTCAAAGAATCGCTATCAGTGCTGTGGACAGCAAGTTCATCTTCTGTGTGCGAGCACTGAAAAGGCCAGCGATTGGTCTCCTGTGGTTGAAAGAATTCTTGAAAGATGTAAAAACGGACACTTCAAGAAGGTGAATCAAGATTCAGTATTGTGACTCTTAACGTACCATTTGATATGAATCAAAGCCCATTAAGACAGCATGCAATGAATCAACAGAGCTAGTCACAAGCCATGAATCATTTTGGTAAATCATATGTGCCAATCATTTGTGAATCAAAGGAATCAACCCTAATCTGCCAGATGGTATTAGACAGCTTACAAAGGGACCAAGAAGAAGACACTTCAAAAGAAAGTGAATCAAGGTTCACCACAAATCAATTAAATGAATCTAATGTACCATTAGAAATGAATCAAAATGAATTTCCTGTCTCAAAGGCCCATTAAGACAACATACAATGAATCAACAGAGCTAGTCCCTTTAAGAAGCCATGAATCATTTTGCTGAATCATATGTGCCAATCATGTGCAAATCAAACGAATCAACACTAATCTGCCAGACGGTATTAGACAGCTTTCAAAGGGACCAAGAAGAAGACACTTCAAAAGAAAGTGAATCAAGTTTCACCTCGAATCAATTAAATGACTCTAATGTACCTTTTGAAATGAATCAAAAATTAACAGTCTGTCTCAATAGCCCAATAAGACAGCTCATAAACGGGTCAGCAGGTATAGAAAATGAATCCACCGTTGACCATGAATCATGTGTGAATCAAACGAATCAACACTAATCAGGCAGACCTTTTGAACGATATTAGACAGCTTTCAAAGAGACCAAGAAGTAGACGCCTCAAGAAAGTGAATCAAGGTTCACCATGAATCAGTTTTATTAATATCTAATGTACCATTGAATCAAAATGAATTTCCTGTCTCCAAAGCCCACTAAGACAACATCCAATGAATCAACAGAGCTAGTCACTTTAAGAAGCCATGAATCATTTTGGTGAATCATAAGTGCCAATCATATGCAAATCAAATGAATCAGCTCTAATCTGCCAGACCTGTTGAACCATATTAGACCCATTGACAAAAACATGAATCAAAATGAATCACACAACGAAGCTCTTGACTGATATAAGACAACTTACCAAGACCTACTAAGAAGTCACTTTAAAGACAGTACCGCACCATCCGACACACATACCATGATTTATGAATCTGATGTGGCATGTGATCACCCTTCAAACCATATCAGGCATGAATGAATGAAGCAACATAAGACAAGCTATGAGAGACCCAGAAATACAGTCAAGAAAATGACACCTCAATTACGAATCACTTTTTGCCATATGAAATGTATGAGAATGAATCAGATGGTACCAAAACCACGCCCCCTAAAACTGTCCCCAGAAATACTGTACAATCAACCGAACGAAATAAGACAACTTACAAGAGTCCGAGAAGTACATTCAAAGAGAATTACGAAGTATTTTAGATTAAAATTAGAACATGAAACCAACATTGATCCTCCGAATCAATCAGACATGAACCTAATGTACCCTTTGAGATGAATCAGATGAAATCAAACAGCCCTGTCCCGAATCAGAAGGACCTGTAGAGTAGGCTTGATTCCCGTGAACCGTTTGTGGGGTTGAGTCCGAGCGCCCCCAGCGGGAGGCTGTTGTTCCGTGTTACTGCAGCCGCCCAGCTGTGGCCCAACTCTTTTGTTGACTTTGAAAAAAGATCACATAGCTTCCCTGCTCAGCGCAGAGGGTCAAGGGAGAGGAGGGGGGTCTTCACAGGGCTCTGCTCCGGTCAAAATGACAACCCCCCCCCACCCCCGCCACCCTTCTTTTCTTCACACACAGCTAACAAACCCCAAAACTGCCCCTCCTTAATAAGGGAAGGCTGAAAGTGAGCTAATGTTTGCACATGCAGGCCTCTGATTGAGAGTAGAGAAGCCCAGTGTGAATACTGTGGGACAAGTAATGTGGAGATAGTGGTACAACCACCACCAGTGTCATGAAAATAGCTGTTTAACTTCTAATATCTAGAACTAGAAAGTGTTAACATGCTGGCATTGGGTACATGTTACTATAGCAATTAGCTTTGCAACCTACTGGGTATTTTAGTCAGGGATTAGCAGGTGTACCAGATAAAATGGCCAGTGAGTGTAGGTTAAGGATATGTGTACCTATGGGATATGGGAACTCAACGGTACAGAAGGCCTGGTGTCACTCTACCTCCACCCTTACCGCACCATCTGCAGGAACTGTGTGAGAATATTCAAGCTGCATGGGATGGATTATCACAGGACACCATTAGGAACCTCTACAACTCCATACCGAGACGTCTGGCATGTTGGGTTACACTACTTCTGTATGTGTAGCTCAATAAATATTGATCATATCAGTTTAAATGTATCATCATTTATTGTTCCTGGTAACCTTTATCTTCCTTCCCAACAGCACTGCAATCCCACACCTCCTTCTGGGTGCAGCTATTGTTTTGACAATGAGTGTATATTGGTGAATCACATATGAAGCAGATGTCTGAAGTAGTGTGGCCAGGCTAACCATGACAGCTGACCGTTCTCAAGCTCGTTTTAACCTCATCCACTGAGCAGACCTTGTTACCACCTTGCACCGTAAATTGTTAGCGGCAGCGTTAGCTCTAGAATGGCTTTAGTTTTGAATAAAAGTAGAATATATTCATAATAACTCCTCCCTCTGATATCTCTATGCTACTGAGTGCATTTGGTCAAAGTATGTGTAAAGCCCACATGGTCTGTTATTTACATAGCTGGCTGGCAATCCTACAGCAATCCTCCAAGGAAAGGTCATTCTCAGCGGTCGCCATTCATGGGAACAGTGTCTGAGGACATTAATCAAGTGGTCTTGTTTTGGTTTCGACTACGCTAACCAAATGTCTTCATCTAAAATTCCAAGTCATATTCCCATCAATATTCCAAGTAGACTCAAGTATGAGCGAAAACCTGAGTGTCGCCAGATAAGATGATGTTTTGACAACATACTTGCTGTAGGCTGCACAACATATCCTACAATGGCAGGTGTATATACTATGGCAAAGGCAGTCGTGATATATTATACAATAGGCAGTCATGGGCTGAAGGTTGGAAAAACCTGCCTTGTGACCGGAAAGTCGCTGGTTTGATCCCCTGAGCCAGCAGGACATGACTGAAGTGCCTACGAGCAATAAGACACCAAACCCCAACTGCTCCCCAGGTACTGTGGACGGGGCTGCCCACCACTCTGGGCAAGTGTGCTAGTGGTCAAAGGTTCTAAACTTCCAAACACACACAATCCAGTTGGTAGAATAGTGTTCTACCCATAACAACAGTGACTGCAAAGGTGCTAGAGCTATGTTTTCAGGTGCAAGACCTGGGCAACTTGCTCCCTCACATTTAGCAGGTTGGAAAGTCTCCACATGGGGGCACCATTAGCACTAAAATAGCTTATCACATTAATGACACTCTGCCCCGGTTGGGAACATGTTTGGCCAATATCCCAGACAATTATTTATTTAGTTATTCACGGTGAGATAATTCATCATACGTAATCCATTCCCTCTGATCTTCTATTGCGTAAATATCAGAATACATTTTTGTGAAGCCAGTATTGTGAAAAAGAGTGCCATCAAACTGACATCTGAGATCTGTTTGATCTGTAATTCAAAATATCAATATGTCAACTTGGGCCTGTTATTGCCTAGTCCGTCTGGATGTCCAGCTTGTTAACCACCAATTCAGCTGGATTATGTTGAGCTGGGCAGGAATATAAAAGAACATACTAATAAAGGATATAATAAGAATGGTTGGAATCATTGATTAAGCATCGTAGGCGTAGTACACAATGACATGATGTAGGTGAAAGTTACCGCTGTCATGTAGAAACGTCCTCCGAGTGTCGGTTATATACCTTTTCCCTACTTAAGGTTTCAGGTTCTATTTTGAATCTGGCAGCTTGTATGTGATGCAGATATGAATCACATGGTGACAACAAGGAAGTGCGCCAGCACTTGTGAAGCGACTGTCAAACAAGATCTACGTGTACAGCAGCTTTCTGCGTGCACCTTTATGTGAGCTGTCACAGCCACGTCTGAGATGTCACCTTGCCAGGCCAGCTGAGCTGTACCGCTGCCAAGATTGTAGGTTGCTAGCTATATTAAGGCTTGGCTACAGCTCAGCTAAGGCTAGGAGACGTGCAGTATGATCACAGGCCGGTGAATAGGCTACACCTCCTAGACCAGATCAGGTGGACGTTACTGGTCCACGTTACTGGTGTTTTAGTATCATTTTCATAGCAGGATGTTTTTAATTGGACCGTTAGATGTCAGTTAACATGGGAAGTTGAATTTCCAGTCAGATTTCCTTAAACCATAATCATGACGGTAGTACAGTACATCAATATGTATCCAGCTGATCTTCACTCACTGGGAACTCAGAGCGTTGGACTGATCTGTGGTTTATGTTTGCTCTGTATTGAACATGGCACAAAATCAATAGCACTGTTTGCAGTATACACTTCAATGCTGCCCATGTCGGATTCCTATCACCGCCACTGTGAACTTTTCTGACTCGGCAGGTTTCTCTAGAACAGAGCATTTCGCACCAAACCACTGAATTAAAGTAATAAATTCAATTAATAAATGATTTATTTTGTGCATAATCGTTTGAAAAATCTGTGGAAAACCCTTTAACCACACCTCAAAGTGGGCCAGGATGAAACTCTAGCACTTCTGCAGTCGACTGTTTGGCGTAGTGGGACTTCTAAAAGCTGCAGGAGCTGCAGGACCTAATATGGTTCTCCCCTCAAATTCACGATCCCTTTGGCAAATCGGGTCCTGACTGCACTGATAACAAACACTGCTTTACTGAATAACACGGCAGCGTACTGTATGCGACTGCACTCTGAAATTCTTAGCTTGGAAACATCCGAATGCTGCCGACAGCCGACTATAATAGAGAGAGAGTAACTCAAAGTTATACGCCACCAGTCAAAAGTTTAGACACACCCAACTAAATGGATGTAGTTAGTTATCTTAAAGTCTCTACAGGCTTAACAGCTCCAACTGATGAGAGTCTGAAACAGTACATATCCTGATATACCACATATACTCTTGATGTACCACAGTATGATATTTCTCCATATCTCCACCTCTAATATATATTTAGTGGTGTAAAAACTTTGATCTCTTTTTCTGCACAGTGTAAAAGCTCTAGTTCTCCTTTCAGTTTAGTGAATATTCATGATGGACAGACCAATAGAATTGCTCCAAACCTGCTTAGAAATAAAGTTTGTTCTACCAGCCTCCACTGCAGGTTAAGAAAGTTGATTCATCCTCCTGTAAAGCTCCATTCTGGAGGTGTTTAAGGTGGACTGTATAATTCCATGAGTTCTATTTTATAGTTTGATGTCTTCACTTTTACTCTGAAGTAAAGCGTTAAGATAAACATAAGGAGAACCTGCTATGAGGAGCCGTCTCTAAACTTTTGACTGGTACCGTAAATATCATATGGACGTTACATTACATTATTGCATTGTTATATATGGTAAACTTCATAGTTTTGCAAAGGGGCCGTCCGAACATTCATATTGTGAACGTCAGTCATATTTCCTAGTATTTGTATATACACTGTAGGAATTCAGAATGTAATACTTAATGATTTGTTGATATCGACCAATATGCAAGAGAGTACCAGCGCACCTATATTTCCATATCTCTATCACGATTGGCTATCCACCAAATCCCAATGTGTTAGTTATACCTGGCAGTCATTCGTCAAATGAGATGCACCAACTTTTAGCCCAAGATAGTGTTAGCTGAAATGAGCTACATGCGTTCAGTCACGGTATATGGGCCGGCACTGTGCGGCATACCTGTAATCTGGGTTTGTTTTCCTAGTCAACTGTACCCTTATCCTAGCGGAAAGTCAAAGTTAGGCCCCTATTCTCTCAAGGCTGCCTTTCTAAAGCCGATCCAGGATCGTTGCCTTCATCCCACATCCTGAACGCCAACACTACAACAAACCCAGCAAACTGATCTCAGTTCGGCACTCAAACAGGTCACCGCCATGTCACAGAGCCAACTTGGCCTTTATCTTTGGCTCACACTTCCCCCATTAACTCCCTTTAGCAATGCCCACGGACGCGAAGCAGGTCAAGGGCACTGGTTCTGATTAGGTGTTATCAAGCGTGGAGGAAGCTGAGTTCTGCAAAAACCACAGCACCGCCTCGGCCTGAGGAGAGCGCGTGCTCGAGGAGGCTTTGAAGGTTGCCTTTTGTTCGTGTGCGCGATGAGAGCACTGTCTAAAAATGTTGAAGCAAGAAGAATCACTGTGCTTCTTATCTACGCATGCAAGCCAATACCAACTCGGCCCCCTGCTGGGAGAAGTCACCGTAGGGTACTTGTATTAGCTGACATGCGTGCCGCGGTTAGAACCTGCGTGTGCTGCAGTTAGCAGCTCGTGTTTGCCTCTGTCACACTCTCTGGGTATTTCTGTGCCAGTGCGGCTAATCAGACTGGCACAGCGAATGCCAGGTTTTGTCAAAACCGCTCAGTCTCATGCTCGCCCCGTCCGCTAGCACAGCTAGCGCTAGGGATATCTGTCAAGCCGCCCGAAAAATGGTCTTTTAGACTCATATAATAATGGATGCAGAAGCTTCTAAACTTAAGTCATTACGCCATACCCTGCTCCCTTGGCGCGTATCTCCGAAACCATGTTAACTGCTCCCTGAAGAACATGTGGTTCAAAGCTCGGAGTGGAACAGGGACAAAATTGAGCCCCATTTGCTCCACTCACTCCACAGACTTCAAAGCGCTCCTTCATCTCAAATAAGTTAATTGAATTGCGCTCTTGGTAAGTACAGTTCGTCATGTTTCAAATATCTTCAGACAATTAAAGAGGAAAGCGGAGGGATGGCTTTGGGCCTGGACAGGAGGACGGAACTTTGGTCAGATGTTCCATTTTGCTAATTCTTTCTTCGCAAGTAGGCTAATTCCGAAAAGAAATCCCAGCGGTTTCTTTGAACGCGGCCTATACGCCTCAGCGAAATGACTTCGGTGTCCTATCAATTACTGTCCTAGTAAGAGATGACTTTTACATGCAAATTTGTTTTTCAGGGTCTGGCTAATACCCACGATCGACTGTACGTTGGATTGGCCGAACACGTTCAGCCCGTCCACTGCGGCTTTCTACAAGGATCTTTATCTCAAAGGCCATTTGTTTCCACTTACGAGTTCAAAGAAGCCATTTGATGTTAGTCAAAGCTGGTTAGCATGAAGATAATGCCGTCATTTTGTATTTTTCTAGATTAAAGCACAGCGCTCTCGGTTTATCAGCGAGACTGCGCCCCTTTTCCACTGACTTTCTTTCTTTTCCAGAGAGGTCATTCCGAAGCAGTTCGTTGTTTGAGCGAGCTGAGTGTAATTCCGGGTTGAGCAAATGAAAAGAAAAGCAAAGAAACACTTCTTGCGGTGAAAATGAAGCCGAATCGTGATGAGGCCCATCATGTTTGCTCTCAAAGACGCCGTTAGCCTTTTTTAGCCTACCTCATAATTATGACTTAGCATCTCATAATTAAGACTTACTACCTCATAATTATGACTTACTATCTCATAATTATGACTTACTATCTTGTAATTCTGACTTGCTATCTAATAATTATGACTTACTATCTCATAATTATGACTGACTATCTCATAATTATGACTTACTTTCTAATAATTATGACTTACTATCTTATAATATTGACTATCTCGTAATTATGACTTACTATCTAATAATTATGACTTACTTTCTCATAATTATGACTGTCTATCTTGTAATTATGACTTACTATCTTGTAATTCTGACTTGCTATCTCGTAATTATGACTTACTATCTTGTAATTCTGACTTGCTATCTCGTAATTATGACTTACTATCTTGTAATTCTGACTTGCTATCTCATAATTATGACTGACTATCTCGTAATTACGACTTACTATCTGATAATTCTGACTTGCTATCTCATAATTATGACTTACTTTCTAATAATTCTGACTTACTATCTAATAATTCTGACTTACTATCTAATAATTCTGACTTACTTTCTCATAATTATGACTTACTATCTAATAATTCTGACTTACTTTCTCATAATTATGACTGTCTATCTCGTAATTATGACTTACTATCTTGTAATTCTGACTTGCTATCTCGTAATTATGACTGGCCTTTTTTTCTTTAAGTGGCGTAAACGGGCTTCCATAAAATACAGTATATGATCAGTGTGGGAACTTGTATGGGCCTCCGTGTACATGCAGTGCAGTTTTTGTTTAGTCTGTTAGCGTAATCTCCACAGCAGGCTATAGACTAATCTGATTTCTGTAACCAGCTTAGCAATCATGCCACGCTACCCTCAGCGTGCCAACTTCTTCTTTGTTCTGTTTTCACAGCCGGACCCTCATGAGTGCACGGATGGACCAGTTTGAGGAAATACAGGCCCCTGTGGAAGTATCTAATATTAGTTTATGTGCATTCCAGAAAGTAAGACGAGTGAAGAGATAAAAGTAAGGATATCATCTTCATGCAAGTCCTGACATCTTGCATCTTCAGGCAGATCAGAGTGCACTGTTGTCCTTTTAGAAACTCCTCACGTATTTGAGCCTAACACTTTCTCTCTGACTTTCTTTCACTCTCTCTCTCTCTCGCTCTCTCTCGGGTGGGCCTGTTTTGAGGCCTGGTGTGCCATCATCAGCCTAGCAGGCAGGGGGCACCTTTACTTTTGACCTACTACTGCTTCCCTCTTTCATTTTCTCTCCTTTCAGCTCCTACCTTTGTTGTTTTCGGAACATTTTTGAGGGCGGGATGTATGTTTGAGAGACTTGAGTTTGGAGTTTGAGGCCTTGTGAGTTTCGTAACAGCATGAAGGTGTACATTCTAATAGAAAAGTTGTTGTCTGTTGACGCAGTGTGCCAAACGCCAGTAGTGGGGATCCTGAACTGAATGCTAGATAACATGTAGCCATTTTTAAAGACCCACATGGCATCTACGCGAATAAGTTGGGACAAGCAAGGACGGCACGGTAGAGGGTTCTTCTTTAGAACGCAGCTGGGAAGCCATGTTGTGATCATGGCAGGGGTGCCTTTTTGAGCAACACCGTCTTTTCTGTATATTTGCTGTCTTTGAGGCTCCAGACATGTTTTATTAAGTGATGAACGCTGAGAGATCAGCGGTAAGAAAATTGCCATGGGCTGTTCAAAGTACAGAATTACTGGGTAGTTCTGGATCTAAAATACGATGGGCTTAGCTATCTTCAAAGCCAGGTGTGTAGACACTCCTCCTAATTATTCCAAGACACCTGTAAGTACTACACTCATCATCAACAGAGTAGCTGCACCCAGAAGGAGGTGTGGGATTGCAGTGCTGTTGGGAAGGAAGATAAAGGTTACCAGGAACAATAAATGATAAATTTAGACTGATATGATCAATATTTATTGAGCTACACATACAGAAGT
>CM067484.1:33007459-33022686 GCA_034552555.1 Semaprochilodus insignis
ACATATGCTGGTTTTACTGGTGACTGGCATATAAACGTCTATTGCTGCTGACCAACATACCAGCATCAAGACACAACATATGCTGGTTTTGCTGGTGACCAGTGACTTTCAGTGCTGCTGACCAGAATACCAGCATCCAAAGTACAACATAAGCTGGTTTCGCTGGTGACTGGCATATAAACTTACATTGCTGCTGCCTAGTATACTAGTATCCAAAGGACAACATATACTGGTTTTGCTGGCGACTGGCATATAAACTTTCAGTGCTAGTTGACCAGCATACCAGCATCCAGCACACAACACATGCTGGTTTTGCTGGTGACCAGCATATAAACTTCTATTGCTGCTGACCAGTATACCACACACATATGCTGGTTTTTATGGTGACCAGCAGATAATCTTGAATTGCTGCTGACCAACATACCCAGCATCAAGACACAACATATGCTGGTTTTGCTGCTGACCAGTGTGTTAACTTTCATTGCTGGTGACCAGCATCCCAAACACAACATATGCTGGTTTTACTGGTGACCGGCATATAAATTTACATTGCTGCTGCCTAGCATACTAGCATCCAGAGGACAACGTATACTGGTTTTGCTGGCGACTGGCATATAAACTTTCAGAGCTGCTTGACCAGCATACCAGCATCCAGCACACAACATATGCTGGTTTTGTTGTTTATGCTGGTCTGTGCTCATTTTTCTAGCAGGGAGCTCCCTTTCAACACACGAGGAACATGAAAGTTGTAAAAAAAAAAAAAGAAGAAGAAGCAGAAGAAAAAAAGAAAAGAAAAAAAAACTGAATCGCTTCACGAAAAGTCATCTCTTTGAGGGAGAGGCTGGCTAGACCAAAGGACCAAAACGTGATCTTCATGCTGAAGCTAAAGAACAAAAAGGCCTGTAGGAATTAACAGAGACTGCCTTGACAAAATGATCCACTGTGAACAAGAGGTTAACCCAAAGGAAAAGATGGAACACGCCTGCCAGACCATGGGGTGATGGTCATTTGCTAATGCTACGCTAGAGGGGCGACCTCACGTCTAAGCTATATACACAACAGGCCTCTTCATATCAAACAACACTCCCAGGACTTCACGTGTGAAATTCCACACGCCCGTATCCTAACAGCCAAGGCGGCTTCTTCTTATCAGTGTAAAAGGGTCCCGGTGTGTAAAACCCGTAAACCGTGGCCCTGCTTTCCTTTCATTCACTTTCAGGCATGAGATTTAGCTAGCGCTGCTAACACCCACAGCAAGTGCGCCACGCTATTAGATTCATATGCTGGAAAGCCACTTTGATTTGTACCACACTTTGGGTAAACGGGTTGCGTGCGGCAGATCGATTACCACCTCAGGAACCTTGCAGAGAGTATGTGTGCTGATATCGGGCCTAACGTGTCGTGTAACCGTGCCTTCGTTGGCCAAACACAAACATCCTATTGGCCCTGTTGCACAGTTTTAAAAAGGGTTTCAGCGCAAAGAGAGGCAGCAGTTCTAAAACTACGCAGCGCCATTCATCCCCGCTATTATCCCACACCGTACCAGCAGCAAACATGAGACACCTCGTCCCGCTATCGGTTTCCTCTGGTTGAGCGTTCTGAGAGCTGGCACCGGTGCCAGGTTTAACACCCTGCGAGCAAAGGATCCAGCCCCGGCATGCCAGTCCCCCACCGCCAGCATGAGGTGCAGATGAATCAACTCAAAAACGAGACTGAAACGGCTTTGTCTCAGAGCTCGTCCTCGAGGCATTTTCCTCCACGATTGGAGTGAGAATTTATGATGGAGGGGTGGAGGGGTGGAAGGAGAGGACTGACACAGGTTAAGAATGTCTTCTATGCGATGGCACGCCCGCATCTCGCCAAGAGCCCACACGCTGGAATCTTAAATGCCTGGAAAAAAAGGCCGAAATTTTACTAATTCATTCCTTCCAAGAGTACAAGGCCCTTGATTCACCAGCGAAAGAGCGTCAAATGTTAAGCAGAATGCTAATAGAGTGCAGAGACAGACAGAGAGTTAATGGAAGCGCTCGTTTTCATCTCCAGCGGTCTTTGCATCGGAATCCAGAGGGTGGGTTGACTGAATGAACAGTTCCTTTATAATGAAGCTTTATGAGCAGTTTACGTAGTCCATGTTCATGTATGCATATAGTAATACTTACGCAGCCAAGTGTCCATGGACGTAGGAACCAACATACAACATGGCTGCATGCCAAAGTTTGGGTGTCCCTGGTCAAACGCACAATTCTAATGCACAATAGCTGCTTATTTGATGGATGAAATATAATGCAGAAAACATTTTTATGCTTTATTAAACTTACCAGACAAAAACATACCTCCACAAGCACCAATAACCGCTGTGAGTGGATTTGGCATGGACTGGACTGGACAAGTTTCTGGATGTAGGCCACATCAATGTTCAGACACTCTTGCATCAAAGCATTGTGCAGTTGGGTTCCAGATTTGGTGGATGCCTTCCCTGGCACAATTCCGAGGAGAATTCCCTGTAGCCTGTGATTTTAGCCACTGCTGGTAGACCCGTATGACCGTACGCTTCCATACACCTGCAGATTCAGCTACTTCCTTCACACTATGGTCTTTGGCACGCCCAAATGCAGTCACTCCTTTTAGCCAGTCATTAACATCTGCTTTGGAGCCATTGGTGGAAACGAAAAGTGGCGGCTTGGTGGCTACTGGGACACATGGCAGCCCCAAATACCAGACGCAGTAACAGCACTACTTGCCACGTAACAACTATCAATGTAACCTTCTACACCTGGCCTAACAATACACTGTCGGCCCAGCATGCAGCTGTTTGCTAATTGGTTATTAGCATTTAACTTAAATAAACAAAAGGTATGACTTTTTAATGTACATGGTGGTTCCATTTATGTATTAATGTAATCATCAAATTTGCCTAAAACAAAAGCAAGAGTTTGCTATTAAACTGGTGCTGTAATTAAAGCCCAGCATACATTTCATGCACATATCAAACTGTTCATTTTCAACTTTTGAGTAAATGTTTTAGTTATGACTACATAAATCTTACCGCCGGACCCCGAAGGCATTAAGGTGTCTCTCCAATCACTCTCATACGCTTCTTACCATTCATCTTTAATATGGTACCGTCTTTAATCTGGTACCATCTTAGGCATTTTCCATGCCTAGCACAGTAAACATCATAATTTATGGAAACTCACCATTCAAATAAAAACATCTACTAATTATGGGTTTTTTTTCATTATTACCTTGAATTGCCATGCCAATGGCCATGTCATAATTGTGAGATACTATCTCATTAACATGACATTTATTTACATATACAAAATAATATATACATACACAAAACAACTAAAGTAAAGTTCAAAGTAATGGCTCAGCATTTAAAAATAATGAGGTTGTGTCCAAAACCAATTACTATCTTGAGAAATTTTAATATTGTATTTTTAATATTTTTTTTTCATTTTAATTTAATCATTTTAAGATAGTATCTTAAAATAAAGTAATGAGATAGTATCACAAAACATAACATGGCAGTGCACTTGCACTTACTAATGAAAAATTACTCCGTACCTCAAAATAATGACTTAGCCTTTCAAAAGAATGACTTAGTATGTCAAAATAATGAGACTGTGTCTAAAAATAATTATCTCAAAGTAATGAGATAGTATTTTAAAATAATGACATAGCATCCCAAAATAATTTCTCAGCATCTCAAAGTAAAGATACAGTATCACAAAAATGGCCAAAAAAATGAACAATAAAATAAAATGACTCAGTATCTCAAATGAATGACAAGGTACCTCAAAATAATTACTTTGTACCTCAGATCAATTACTTAGTATTACAAATCAATGGCTTTACACCTCAAAATAAAAACGTTACTGCAAAATGGCATAGCAATTCACTTAATAACGAACAATACGATGAAATGACTCTGTATCTCAAATTACTGACCTAATTTTGCAAAATAATGAGATAGTATCTCAATATAATGACTCGGCATCTCATGTATGTAGTAGTATCACAAATTAATAGTGATTAATTTGACGATGAAAAAATAATAATTAGTTGCTGTATTCGGGGTTTTTAGCTTCCATAAATCCATCATTTAGTCTAAGGTTATATATATTTTTTTTCTTTTTATATTTCTTTTAAATAAAAAAGTGTCTTCCTGTATCTCTCCATATGAATCTTCACTGAGTCTCTCTCTCCCTCACCGATTCTCACTCTATCCTAACATTCATATGAATGTCTAAGAAGCTGCGGGCTTGTGTGGGGTGGGAGTAAAACCAGGACCCTCCAAGCCATCTTGGTTCCCCCAACAATAAACTGAGAGGGGGAATCTGAGGGAATAAAATGCTCCCCTTTCTCCTCGCTCTCTCCCACAATGGGCCAACCGTGAAAATCGCCAGTTGTGGTTGAAGAAGAGAAGAGGGACACTGCGGAGTCCTTTTTCGGGGCTTCTGAGGGCCTCTAACTTGGCGCCAAAAGTTCACAGACGCACTTGCTAGCTTAGCGAGATCTTCAGAGAGGAAAGCAACAGAAACGGCTGATGAGCACTGAGCTATGATCTCTGCTTTACCCAAAAAAAGGCTGTTTGTTTTTTTCTAAAAAGGTCCTAGAGCCTGTTCCTCAGCGATTTGGGGTCTAATCACCGTGTCAGTTTCAGCTTTCTTATGCAAAGGAGCTGTCTTTTGAAGGCGGATCTGTTTTGGCAGGTTAGCTCGGGACGCTAGCAGGCACGGTCTGTCTGTTGTTTCCCCACCCGTATTGCGACAAGCCCCGCCTCGGCGTGTACGGATTGTTGGGACGCGAAGAGGCTGCTAACCAATCCCCGCGCGGGAGGCGGCGGCTTTTATCCAATCCCCATGCAGGGGGGCGGGCGTTAATGGAGCTAGCCAATCGACGCGCAGGACGGGGAAGCTAGCAGCCAATCCCAGCGCAGGAAGGTGGGATTCGTCGGAATATGGGTGGAGGGGGAAAAATAACGCCGCACAGCGATGAAGAACTCAGTCCCAAAGTCTCCGGGAATCAGACAGAGTGAGAAAGTACTTGGAGTTACGGTCCACGGAGGGATGACGGTCTGTAACCGCGTTTTCCGGAGAGAAGCGATCCGCTTTTAGTGCTTGCGAAGTGACCGCGAAGCGAAAAGTCACGTTTGCTTTACTTTTACTGTTGAAGGATGAACGAGCTGCCTCACGGGAACGAAGCGCGTTCACGCTTAAGGAAGCCGCGGATATCTGGATTTTGACTGGGAATTTGGCGGACGGGCTTTCCCTCGTGAGATGGTTTCCTGGACATGGCCGGATTTCTATTCTTAATATCAGAGATGCTTTGACATTTTCTGCACTCGGGAATAACTTAGCTCCTAACTCCAGGAATTTCTCCCACTCCAGCTGACTACAAGTGAGTTGAGCTGTTTTCAACTTGTGAGTAGAACCTGCAGTTCACCAAACCCGTCCTGCAGCTGAACAGTTCAGAAGCAAATATGCTCTATTTAAATATCTGTATTTGAAAGTCAAAGACTGTTGCCTTGTTGTTTATCCCAGTTTTACTGTGCTACATGAGTTAACCCGGAGGGCTGGGAAGGATGACCGCCTCCGCTTTTCCACGGAGTGGCCCGAGCTTTCTGCTGCTTTGTGTGGCCGGGCTGAGTTCTGCCATCAGCTCCATGGACCCGGACCGGCCGGGGGAAGGCAGATGCCAGGAAATCGCCATCCCTCTCTGCAAGGACATCGGCTACAACCTGACGGTCATGCCCAACCTGATGGGCCATGAGGATCAGGGAGAGGCTGCCATAAAGCTCCATGAGTTTGCGCCGCTCATTGAGTTCGGCTGCCACAGCCACCTCAGGTTTTTCCTGTGCTCGCTCTACGCCCCCATGTGCACGGAGCAGGTGTCCACACCCATCCCGGCCTGCCGGGTGATGTGCGAGCAGGCCAGGCAGAAGTGCTCGCCCATCATGGAGCAGTTCAACTTCCACTGGCCCGACTCGCTGGACTGCTCCAGGCTGCCTAATAAGAACGACCCCAACTTCCTCTGCATGGAGGCCCCCAACAATGGGAGCGACGACACGGCCAAAGGGTCTCACACGCAGCCTCCGGACTCTCGGCCACCTCGTCCTGGGAACAGCCAGGAGCTCCCCGTTAAGGAGAGGATGGGTAAGGACACTTGTGGAAACCCGGGGAAGTTCCACTATGTACAGAAGAGCGAGTCTTGCGCCCCAAAGTGTTACCCCAAAGTGGACGTGTACTGGAGCCAGGCGGACAAGCGCTTCTCACTGGTCTGGATGGCCATCTGGTCCATCCTTTGCTTTATCTCCAGTGCCTTCACCGTCCTGACCTTCCTCATCGACCCGCAGCGCTTCAAGTATCCCGAACGGCCCATCATCTTCCTCTCCATGTCCTACTGCGTCTACTCCGTGGGCTACCTCATTCGGCTCTTCGTCGGAGCTGAGAACGTGGCCTGCGACCGGGACAACGGCGTCCAGTATATCATCCAGGAAGGCCTGGAGAGCACAGGCTGCACCATAGTCTTCCTCATCCTCTACTACTTTGGTATGGCCAGCTCCCTCTGGTGGGTGATCCTCACCCTCACCTGGTTCCTCGCCGCCGGGAAGAAGTGGGGCCATGAGGCCATCGAAGCCAACAGCAGCTATTTCCACCTGGCCGCTTGGGCCATCCCAGCCATCAAGACCATCCTCATCCTGGTAATGAGGAAGGTGGCCGGGGACGAGCTAACCGGCGTATGCTATGTCGGAAGCATGGACGTCAAGGCCTTGACGGGTTTCGTCCTGATCCCGCTCTCCTGCTACCTCATCATCGGCACGTCCTTCCTGCTCTCCGGCTTCGTGGCTCTGTTCCACATCCGCAAGGTGATGAAGACCGAGGGCGAGAACACGGACAAGCTGGAGAAGCTGATGGTGCGCATCGGGGTGTTCTCGGTCCTCTACACCGTGCCGGCAACTTGCGTCATCGCCTGCTATTTTTACGAGCGCCTCAACATGGACTACTGGAAGGTTCTAGCCGGAGAGCAGCGCTGCCTGGACGGAGGCGCTGGAGAAGAGTGCGTCATGAAGAACTCCATCCCAGCCGTGGAGATCTTCATGGTGAAGATCTTCATGCTGCTGGTGGTGGGAATTACCAGTGGCATGTGGATCTGGACCTCCAAGACCCTGCAGTCCTGGCAGAACGTCTTCAGCCGCAAGCTGAGGAAGAGGACGAGGAGGAAGGCCGCCTGCGTCTTCACGGGCAGCGGGCCCTACCTGAAGCCTCATCCCGCTCTGAAAGGACACAAAACGAAATACGAGCCCGCCGGCGCTCCCGCCACATGCGTATAAGGAAGCGTGTGGAGCATCGCCTGAACTCCAAAGAGTTCCGTTTACTGTTCAGAGCCGTCCTTGTTAGTGTTGAGTTTGCCGGAGCAGTGCCACTGGGCGCCGAGTTCCGATGTGTTTTATGCAAACCCCAGTTGTCCTGAAAGACAACAGCAAACGACAGCAAACAGAGAAAAGGCTGCAGTGTCCTGAGATGCGAGATTCCCTGTTTTGGGTTCCCCATAATGATGTGTGCAAGTACCGCAGCTCAGCCGCTTGTTTCGTCTGTCGCTTCTTCTGGTACTACTTA
Organism: Semaprochilodus insignis; assembly: GCA_034552555.1. NCBI lineage: Eukaryota > Metazoa > Chordata > Actinopteri > Characiformes > Prochilodontidae > Semaprochilodus > Semaprochilodus insignis. Next base: position 33,015,085 of record CM067484.1, read on the forward strand.
TCCACTTACGGAACTTTGCGGAGTTTTAAAAGGGGCTGTGTGGTTTTGTTTTCTTGTTGTTGTTGTTTGTTTTTTTTGTCCCTTACAAAAACAGACAAGGAAAAACGGGAGCAAGTCCCTCTTTGCGTCACTGGGAATGCCTGTATCATGTGCAATAGTTGTTTCCCTCAGTGACGGAGAGAGAAAAAGACTCTTGGTACTGTAGGGCCTGATTAAAAGACACTAAAAGGACTCTCCGCAGACAATGGGCGTGAATGAGCCCGAAGGGGGGGCCGGCACTCCTCGGCTGCGTGTCACTCTGGCTTTTCTATGGAAATGAAGGGCCGTGTCATACACTGCCGCATTGACATTGGAGAGCAGCTGTTGGCTGAGGCTTCAGCCAGAGAATGAACTGGCCATTGTGAAGGCCCTCCATGGCGTAAAAGCAAATCTACAAGCACTAAATATTGCCCAAAAAGACAGAGGCCTTTTGATGGGGCGTTTTGTACAGCGGCTTCTTAGCCCCCCTCCCGGTTCGTTTTGTTATGCTGAGCTCTTTTTTTTTTCCCCACTTTTGTAGCACAAAGATACCTTTGTGTATATTTCTAAAATAAAAAAAGTTCATATTTTGTAAGAGTAAATAAAAGCCTAGTTCAAAAACGTTTGGAGAACACAGTCGTGCACCACCGTGCCGTTTTATTCTTTGGCGTCCAGTTCGGGTCAGTTTTCGGGAAGGCTTTATTTTGATGATCTGTTGGATATTTGGGAAATTCAGCCTGAATGCTTTGAATTGCATGATGCAGTACTTCTAACTTGACACCTGACCTTAAACCTACAGTACTGACATTTAGCATGTAGTGTGTTAGCAGTTCAGCCTTTTATTGGATGGTTCTTTATGGGTCACAGGTGTTAGAGCATTTCTGCATTATGGATTATGAGTCATTCCGAGTGGTTTGCAATGTGAAATTTCCCATTCTAGAGAAATTCAGTCAGAATTCTCCACAGTGGTGGTGGTAGGAACCAGATGTCGGAAGCAACTGATGCCTATAGAAGCTCCCTCACAGAAGGCTATTGCATGAAGCGGTTATGAATACCTAACCATGCCTGAGACTAACATATATAATACATTAAGCATGTACAGTACCAGTCAAAACTTTAGACACACCCAACTAAATGGATGCATCTTAAAGACTCTACTGTCTTACAGTTAACAGCTCCAACTGAGGAGAACCTGAGGAGTACATATCCTGATATACCACATATACTCTTGATGTACCACAGTATGATATTTCTCCATATCTCCACCTCTAATATAGATTTAGTGGTGTAAAAACTTTGATCTCTTTTCCTGCACAGTGTAAAAGCTCTAGTTCCCCTTTCAGTTTAGTGAATATTCATGATGGACCGACCGACAGAATTGCTCCAAACCTGCTTAGAAAACATCTTGCTATGTATATTAATATATTATATTAGTGTAATTACAAGTTAAATCTGAAAAGCTGGTTCATCCTCCTGTAAAGTTCAGTTCTGGAGGTGTTTAAGGTGGACTGTATAATTCCATGAGTGCTGTTTTATAGTTTCATGTCTTCACTTTTATTCTACAGTAAAGCATTAAGATAAACATCAGGAGAACCTTCCATGAGTAGCCGTCTCTAAACTTTTGACTGGTAGTGTATCTAAAAAAAAAAACTCGTTTGTAATTCCTAATTTCGAAAATTAATTCATTGGTGCATGCAGGGCCTTGTGCGGCAAAGCAGAGTTGGGCGATACGTCAGGGATATGATATTGCAATGCTCTAGGACNTAAAATAATATCAGAAACTAAATTAAACACTGTAACAAGTGTTTCGTGGGTCCAACCCCCCAAAAAATACTCTAATTTGTTACAAGCAAATGAATTGGGTTTATACAAGAACAAACAAATGATTCTTTCGTTCAAAGTAATTACTTGAGTTCAGAAAGCAAATTCAATTGCTTGGAACAAATTAGAGTAATTTTTAGGTTGCCCTTTTAACAGTGAATGGTTTTTATTCATACTGATTTGGACTAAATCAAGTTAAATGGGACTAATTTTGCAGTTTTAATGACGAAGCATGCAGTTGGTCAGCGTTCTACAAGAAACTGACAATATACTTGGTATGTTCATGTATGTCAGAACAGTGCACTGTTACACTTTAAAAAAAGTGCCACCTAAAAAACGTACTTCAATTTGTTCCAAGCAGTTTAATACGTTTTAAAATTACTTTGATTGAAAGAATGGTTTATTCAACCTTTAAAAAGGACTTGGAACAAACAATTCTTCCAGTCAAAGTAATTTTAAAACATATTAAACTGCTTTTAACAAATTGAAGTACGTTTTTTAGGTGGCACTTTTTTTAAAGTGTATATTGTACTCTGTAAAATAGTGTTTCGTTGGTCCAACCTAAAAAAAATACTTCAGTTTGTTACAAGCAAATGAATTAGATTTATTCAACCTAAGAAAAGAGGTTCTTTCAATGAAAGTAATTTTTGAGTTGGGTAAAACTCGATTCAATTACTTGTAACCAGATAAATTAGATATTTTTTCAGACTAATTCGACTATTTTTCTAGGTTGCACTTTTTACAGTGTATGTTGTATTGTGACCATTTATCACAACAACAGTATTGTCATATTGCCCAGCCCTACTGAAGAGCAGTAAATAATGAAAGCATGTTTTTTCATGGATTTAACACTGTTTTTATATTATATATTTTTTCCATTATTAACATCACATATAAAAAAACAAAACAAAACTTTTGAACAAAACAGTTCTTTCAATCACAGTAATTTTTTGAGTTGAGTGAAACTAAAAAACAAATTTGAGAATTTTTACAGTGTAGGTTCAGTGGTGGGCTCATACAATATATAAAATGGCTACTTGTGTGCTGTAGAAGTTGCGACCCCTGGTTCCTATCTCACGTTATCTCGATCTCGTGTGAAACAACTCGAAACAAATGACTTGGATTACATTTCAGCTGTTTAATTATGCAGAAAATTGGTGGAATTCCCAACAATTAAAGTTGTTGTGGCAGCATGAAGAACATAATGTAAAGGTTCTATCCCATCCTTGCATACAAGCCGAGCACCATTTAGGAACGTCGTATGTTTAGGCATGGTCAAAAATAAGGAGGTGCCCGGAATTTCCTAACTGAACTTCAGCTGCTTGATAACACCTGTTTACATTTACAGCATTCATAGCAAACGCTCTTATCCAGAGCGACTTACAACCATGCCTAGTGTTCCGTCGGAGAAGGTTTCCTAGCTAGTACAAGTAGGTTAGAGTCTAAAACTCAGAGCTCAGACGCTGCCCAAACAAGGCCCAGTGCTGATACCTAGAAACCGACCGCTTTAGCTTCCTGCCTCTCTTCAGTGGAGCGTGCAACTTTGCTGAAGTCAGAGAGGAGGCAGGCATCCAAGCAGCCTGCAGGCATGTGATGAGAGGGCACGATGGGCTCCCACAGCGCAAAGCCCAAGGCCCAGCATGCCCTCGGCCGCTGACCTGCAATGAGAGAGTCTCCAGGGCTTAAAACAGGGATCATAATCACAGGACCCAGAGTTCTAGATCGGCCTCACCTCTCTCAGTACCCTCGTTCAGTGCATGCCGTTTGGGTTGGGGGTTGGGAGGGGGTGTGGATAACACGTGCAATCGAAAGAAAAGAAGTTTGATGGCATCAAAGAGATTAGGAACAAAGCTATATTTTTAGCCCTTTTTCCCCTTTTGTTTCAAACCCAAGCCCTGTTTTTTTGGAACCGCCTAGCTTTCATATTTTACTCCTATTAAAATTCATCTATTCGCTTCCATGTTCCATTTATAAACAATACGGAAGCCAGAGCTTTAAAGTTTGTTTTGGTCTCCAGGTTTTTTCTTGTTTTTTTTTCTCTCCCTTTTCCTGCGGTTCATAATTGCAACATCAAATCGGGTCAGTTTTGAAGTGCAGCCTTTGATTTCAAATGATGTGGTTTCACCATCGCAGGATGGAGCTTTGAAAGCGTGTAAGAGGCGCGCGCTCCGAAGAGAAGAAGGTGAAAGCGATTCTGGTGTGATTCGGATGAGCCCCAGGATGAGTCGGTTTTTAGGCTTTTATGTCGTCCGCCTTTGAAGAGTCCTTGTACAGTAGGACTGTCGCGTGGAACCGCAGCGTAACTTGGGACGCGGGCCGAGCGTTAGGCCGCCCGTTTGTGGCTCTGACACCCAAGACTGCGTTCCGAGTTCCGCTTTCAAGTGAAAGCTTTTTGAGGTTTGCCAAAGTTTACACAAGTGGCGTTCACGCATTCTCATGCAAGACTTCAGTTAGGATTATGTAAGTTTATGTAAGTAGAATAACTTCAAACGTTTCGGCCCTCCTAAGAAGCTTCTGGGCCGTCGCGGCCGAGCGTGATATTCCGGGCACATCCGCTTTTCTTTAGCCCTTCTTGCTTCTCCGCTACGCCCCGTCCAGCCTGGCCATAAAAGGCTGTTTCTGATGGCGTTACGCATCTTCTCATAATCCCTGACTTGACCTGGGAAGTTCAAGTACGAGAACGCCCCAGTTTTAGGGAGGCAAATCCAGGATACGTGCGGGAGGGCCTGCTAGGCCTTGTAGGGTACTGAATTGAAGGTCGGGTGGCCTCTATTTCCTGAGCCTCAGCATCGAGTGGGCCTGACTTCTGGCCTCCATGGCTCATAAAAAGGCCCAAACTAGCGACACCATACTACCAAATGTGTGGGGCGTATGCGTTATAGACCTCTGGTGCCCATATTAGGAACTCTGAGCCAGGTTTTAGTGGGAAAGTGAGGGCTGTTCTTGCAAAATAGCACTCTGAGGTGTGCAAAAAGGCAAACGTGTTTGGCTGCAAGTGCAATTACTTCCTGAATATCACTGGATCCTATGAATTACAAGGCTGTCACGGAGTCCAAATATGAATATTACTGCATGCTATTGACATTATAACACTGCCAGACCCCAACAAGTGTTAGTCCAGTTGCTTTGGTAGTATTGCTGGTGTTATATATAATGTATATATTACTCTAGTGCATTGTTGCTTCAGAGTGCAGGAATGTTATTATGTATTGCGACTGGTAAACAAGCTCAGAATTTATAGTATCCAGTTCCTCTAGAGATAAAAATGTACCCAGGACAAAACACATCTGGTTTGGAACACTTCAGCTTCCCACAGGGTGTGACGGCGGTGATGTTCGAAAATGCCACTCACATTTTTTAGAGAGGAAAGCTGCTCCAATAACACAGGCATGACTACACCACCGAATGGGTTTGAGGCAAAGGGTGCCCTTTTAGATCACAGGCCCTCGTATTTCCATTTTTGTAAATGTTAATTTTTCATTTTTTGGGGTCCAAATGGCTCAGAATGACTCGGATAAACGTCTGGTTCCATTGACTTACACTTAACATAAGGTAACATAAGGCTTTTTCCTGCTCCTGTGAAGTTATCATTTTGGAGATACGAGGTTTTGTTCCAACAGTAGCAGCGACATGCTAATAATAGTCCATAATTGGTTCTTGGCTTCCAGTAAAAACCTTATACAGTAGGTGGTGTTGAACTTTTTCACCATTTCTGGCACCTTCATTTTATATATTTATATATTATTTGCATATTTCAGGTAATATGAAACATCAGGTTTGATGTGTGGTGCTCCGTTGCCATTTCCAATGGTGCGTAATGTAAAACAACACAGCTATTTAAATAAGTTACCGGGTATTTTATATATATATATATATGAACATTTCTGGTTGAGATATATTTTTGTATATACGGTTGCCGCAGTTCCTGTGGGAGAGCGGGGTGGAGCAGATGAGGGGTCGTGAGGGGCACGCATATAGATACTGAAGCAATTGTACACCCATGGCTCAGATCCAGTTTCTTGATGGCATATCTCACCAGCTCTCGTCAACACCACACGGACAACACCAATATCTGTTTATCTCCCTATCATTCCTAATGCGGCCCATCCCTGGGAACTGCTTTGATAGTCCTTCACAACCTGAAACTCATGCTTTATTGGTTGGTCCGCTATAGGTTGCCTACAGATATAGCCAAAAAGTATTCGCTCGTCTGCCTTCACAGACATATGAACTTGAGTGACCTCCCGTTCTTAATCCACAGGGTTTAATATGATGTCGGCTATAACAGCTTCAACTCTTCTGGGAAGGCTTTCCACAAGGTTCAGGAATGTGTTTATGGGAATTTCTGACCATTCTTCCAGAAGTGCATTTGTGAGGTCAGACACTGATGTTGGACGAGAAGGCCTGGCTCGCAGTCTCCGCTCTAATTCATCCCAAAGGTGTTCTATCAGGTTGAGGTCAGGACTCTGTGCAGGCCAGTCCAGTTCTTCCACACCAAACACGCTCATCCATGTCTTTATGGACCTTGGTCTGTGCACTGGTGTGCAGTCATGTTAGAACGGGAAGGGGCTGTTCCCAAACTGTTACCACAAAGTTGGGAGCGTGAAATTGTCCAGAATCTCTTGGTATGTAGTGATTGACTCTACAGTTGGCAACGTCTGCTATGCGCCTCAGCATCCGCCGACCCCGCTCTGTCATTTACGTGGCCCAACGAGTTGTTGTCTTTCCCAGTCGCTTCCACTTTGTTATAATCCCACTGACAGTCGACTGTGGAATATTTAGTAGTGAGGAAATTTCACGACTGGACTTGTAGCACAGGTGGCGTCCTATCACGGTACCACGCTGGAATTCACTGAGCTCCTGAGAGCGACCCATTCCTTCACTAATGTGTGTAGGAGCAGTCTGGATGCCTAAGTGCTTGGTTTTATACACCTGTGGCCATGGAAGTGATTGGAACACCTGAATTCAGTGATTTGAATGGGGGAGTGAATATGTTTGGCAATATAGTGTACCTCAATTATTAACTCTTACTGGTGATACTCTAGTTGGTTATCAGCAGCGTTAAGGTTTAGGATTAGGATTTAGCATTAGGCTTAGGGGTAGGTCTAGGGTTTGACTTGAGCTTAGGTTTAGGGTTAGATTTAACAGACTCTTTCACACTCAACTTCAGGTTTAGTTGCATTTAATAGATATTTAGTTGTTAGCTACGTAGACACTACAAAGCATGTACAGGGGACCCTCCCATTAAAGTGTTACCCTCTGAAGTCCTACATTCTAAAACTGATTCCATTCCAATAATATTCATCCAACACACATTTAGCTTAAGGTAAAATGTTCACAGCTTCTCTAGAACTAAACGGTTAAGATCTAACCAGGTATTCAGAGTGGTTTGGTGTGAAATGGTCAATCCAACTTTACATAGAAACTTAATGAGGCAGAATTATTCTCAGTGGTGGTGAATGGAACCAGACGTCCGAAACACAAAGTTGCATGGAAATGGCTACGAAAAAGTTCCTGAAGTGTGAGACATTGTTGTTTGATCATTGTGTGAAGATTTAGGCCTGATAAATCATCGCTGTCCAATGAAAAACATGTATCCCCATTTTTGGCGATTTTTACTTTTATGCATCATTTGAACACAGCAGCTGCTGTTTACGCTGTGTAAAAATTCCATGATGAATGGACCAACAGACATGGCCCAAAACTGCTTGGAAAGACGTCTGGTTCCATTGACTTACATTCAAATCGAATTAGGTTTTTGCC
>CM067484.1:33023844-33043102 GCA_034552555.1 Semaprochilodus insignis
TGTTCATCTCTTACATCCACCCACTCTACCACCGCCAAACAGTTTGAATGACAAGGGTCCACAACAAGCACTTCCTGTGTGTTAGACCCGCCCCCCTTTCTGTCAGAATTCCCAGTTTGTAAAAGTGTTTCGGTACTGGTAGAAGTGTTTCACGTCTTGTAAATTTGTTTTAGTTTTTGTAATTTTGTTTTCTTGAATGTGAAATCTGTTTTGCACTTCTCGGCCGCCGTATCATGGCCTGTAGAAGCATGTAACTGGGATGATGAAGGTTAACCAGGAATCAGAGGACACAAAACACAGGACTCGAGGATTCAAGCGCGAGCAGAACATTCCCTAGTATGCCGAGGCCGGAAGAAGCCACGCGATAGAACTAAGAAACCTCTATAAATAATTCTCACAGGATTTTATCCCAGTAGTATCTGTACTTTACAGAGCAGCAGCAAAACGGCACAAACAGCTTAAAGGAATACACAGCAGCTTTTCACAGAAGTGTGCACCAGTTTCCGCACCCCTGAACCGTCAAACTGTGTGGCTGTTTCCAAAGTAACAAATGTGTATACAGTATACATACCAAGTTAAAGAGGAACATTAGCAAACTTTCTGCAAGCTTAAATGATTAACATGTTCATGCGGTGTGATTAGAAAAGCTCAGTTCCAGAGAACCTGAACTGAACCAAGTCAGAACTGTTGACAGTGCTGGTGAATGGAACCAGACGTCCACCTCAGAAAGTCCTCTGACAGGAAGTTATTACATTAAATGGCCACGCAAATGCCGCCTGATGTCTGGGGTCTTTTGTTTTATGACGGTTTGGGTCTAAAATCCATTTTAACCAATTTATCTTAATCCATTTAAGGTGGAGGGGTACGTGGAGGGTATTCGAAGGCAAAATAGTCCCCCCCAAAAATTCATTTTTCACTATTTGACCATCAACATCACATGGTATAAACTCAGGAGACACATGTAGGTGTTGTCCCTGGTGTTTTGGATAGTAAATAAAGGAGCTATATTTGTGTTGCCATGGCAACCCCCATCACCACTACTGGGAACAATTCTGACTCACTAAGCATTTCTAATCACGCTACCCTGATGACTATTTACATCTCAAACCACCCAGACATTCTGAACAATCTCTCTAGAGGATGTGACAAGGGTGGTAAGCCTTTCGCATATGACCGTAAGCTACAGGTGTGCTAAGCTCACATCAGAACCGCCGTCTGTAGTATTCGACCATATGGGTCAGAGTGAGAATAGACTGGAGTATTCCTTTAAACAGAGCCCATAGCTGGACAGAAGCAGTGTTGAGGAGTGTGCTCTCGGGTGTAAGGCACTTGACTAGTTAGCAGAGACCCCAACGATGATGAGGAGAACAATAACAGCACACACTGCTACAAAAATGGCAAGAAACACCTTTTTCTGAGGAGAGAGAGAGAGAGAGAAAAAAAACACATATCAGAAGTCAAGAAGTTGAACGTGGTGCATTTATCCACCCAGCACCAGCCGTGAGTTTGTGGTCATTCATACTGCCGATAGTACCTGCTCTGTGCCTGGTCAGGGAGTGTTACCGGAGGCAGCATGCTTATGCGGGATTGGCTGCAGTGGTGGTGGAGGAGGCGGGGGTTTTAGTGGACTTTGCAGACAGGCCCACAGACAGGCCCACGATTAGTGCAAGCACAGCGATTATCACCAATGCAATCAGAGCCAAAATGATATATTTCTGTCCAGAACAGAAAAGACAAAATGTTAGCATTCACCCCTGGTGTTAAAACACCTGAGCCAGGTAACCAGCATATCATCACCGCCGCAACTCAAGCTCTGCCACTTGTAATGTGATTTGACCTGAAACAGACACATAGACAGACACATTCACACCTCGGGGGGGCAATTTAGCATCTCCAATTCACCTGACTGCATGCCTTTGGACTGTGGGAAGAAACCGGAGCACCCGGAGGAGGAAACCCACGCAGACGTGTGGAGAACATGCAAACTCCACACACAGAAAGACCCCGGGCGGCCTGGCCGGGAATCGAACCTAGGCCCTTCTTGCTGTGAGGCAACGGCGCTACCCACTGCACCCTAAAACTGCACCTGCCTTTCGTAGCGTGAGAGCAGTTTCATGATAAATGGCTCTCTAGAACATGAGCTGTGTTTCCATCTACTGTCAGCACAAAACGTGAGTTTCCATCAGTCTTTCAGGCTTAACTGCTTTACAGAACTGCGTACTGACGTCAAATCTGGGTTTATTGATTAAAAGAAATTTGTATTCATCATATTTCCATTTCTAATTTATGTCACAACTCGTTTACCATTGGCCTCTGAGACTTCCCCATAATCTACAGTAAAATACATTTAGTTTATTTTTATCTTTTTTTTTAAATATATTTTTTCTCTATCAGAACTGATACGTGACAGATCACGTAAATCTGTGTGTAAATGTGTGTATTATTTTTCAAATAAATAAAAATGAAAAAGAAAAGAAAAACAATTCCTATTCGGGTTTCTGGAATTCTCTGGAACTAAAGTTGATAGGGAAAGACACAGACACCTGGATTAATACACATCCAATATTTCTTCTTTAAAAACTACTATGCTCCAAAATGACCCATTTTAAATGAAAGCACTTAGGAGCACTGAGCATCTAACAGTAGACTATCCCACAGCTAACACCACATCACACAGACAGTTCTGTTTCAGATCTGATAAAGGGGTTGATTCACACACACCCCACCCTCGGATATCCAATGCAGCATTTTCTGCGCTAGGGCTAATAACTCTCTCCAGGTACTAAAACACCTCCATGGAGATTAGCTGGCTCAGGTGGTTTTGGAGCTTGAAGAGGGAAAAAAAAAAAAGTTACCTGGCTGGGGATCGAAACCCACTCGCCTTTGGCTAGGTGCACAAGATGGCGCTGTGTACCTTGCGGATAACAACGTCTGCCAGCGTATTAGCTGATACTACACACTCATTTTCTGTATTTTTCTGCACTTTCTGCATTTTTAGGCATCATTTCTGCATCATTCAGATCCTCATCAGCACCAATGAGTAGAACAGACCAGAGCTACAGAATGTAAGTGGCTGTTTATGTACTTCAAAGTTCTTTAAGGGGCATTTAGCTGTTGGATTCTCACCATCCAGTAGGGTCAATATTAAATATAGGCAATATTATAGCGTCCCCATCCACAGCTACAAGTGACGCAGCATCGGCAGTGACAGCAAAACAGAGCAAGTGTGAATGACCCTTGATTCTTCCTTTCACTCATCAGTGCTGACGAGTTCCTGAATGATAGTTTTGGCAGATCCTCCTAAATTCTTAGGTAGGAATTCAATGTGTAGTAAACCTGATATGCTGGCGGATGATGTTGTTCACACACTACATATTATGAGCACAAGCCAAAATGGTGCTGTCTTGTGCGACAAGCCAGTTATAGGCCATATACACCTCATGACAAAGCAACGGTTCCCAACTCTGGTCCTGGGGCAGGAATGGGCAAAAATGGGAAAACTCTCTTTCTGGGACGGACGGAATGCATGGTATTCAGCACTGTCCGGGCCATTTTTACTGAAGCATGCAGAAGAAGCTTGTTGTGACTTGATTTATCATGACAACAACAGTATCATCGTATTGCTAAAGTGGATTGCCCCTGTACAAAATCTCAAATATGGCACATATTTAATTTAATAAGACTGGCTAAAAAAATCAGACATATTCTAAGAAACATGCTTTTCAGTGTGTTTGATTTCTTATCAGTTTTGCTGTGCACAAGCTCTCCAGTGTCTGAGCACAGGACTGCGCTGAAGCTCAGAGTTTATAGCATACAGGGGGAGCTATCTTCATGTTGTACTGCATCCCATCATGCACTGCAGCCTCACCAGCTCTCAGCCTGCTTCAGCCAGAGAAAATGGCGGCGGGTAACACTGGGGAGCAAAACGCAACCAACTCTGAGTATAAATGTGGGTGTAGTGATTGTAGTGGGGTATGTTTTCATCAGAATGAACCTCAGAAAGTTAAAATATACAGGTCTGAAGATTAATAAAAGATGAACTCGCTTTAGAGGGTCAGTTTTAGAGTGAAATAGCCGAGGGTAGCTAACAGCTAGGCTAAACGTATTTCAGGTGAACTGAGCAGCGTTAGCAGCAGCTAGCTCTAAACAGTGGATACAGTAATAACAGCTCTGAGGTAAATGTGAGGTAACTGGTCATGTGACTGTATTAGTATACTACACTGTAGGTCAGAACTTGTTACTGTACTGTGTACCACACACAGGGGGCGTATACAGTATACAGTACATACTACTGTAGTGTGCAGTATAGTAGTGTACCATTTGGAATACAGCCAGACTCTAAACCTTCATGCATGAGTTTAATATCCCTAATAACATAAAAATAAGACTTCTTAACCAGCACAGGAACTCTGTAATTAACACCCTGTTGTGAACTAATGGAGGCATGTTAAGGCAGGAAAACCACTAGAACGTGCAAAACAGCTACTCCAGGTCATTAACATTTACGTTTTAGCAGGATCAGGGATGGGAACCACTGTGGTAGGCTGCGCTTCTAAAACAGGAAAAAGGGAAAACAAGCTGAGAGCTGCGTGCAGGTTAAAGAGTTACTGCAATGCCAAAATGAAAGCGAGCCTGCGGGCGTGTTTAAGCCTGTTTAAACCTGTGTGATGTGAGATAAGCAGTAAGCACTGTGAGGTGAAGTGTGAGTTTGTGTGTTTTCGTACCCTGCGGGCTCTCTTCTGGTACCTCACAGCTTTCTTGCACTCTTCGTTGGCTTTGCCTACGTACTCCACTGCATTACTCACGTTTTTCTCTATGTTGTCTATCATCTCACCCTGGGAAGGCATGAACACAGGCACCTCAGTTACAGAACAGGCCATATACTCTTTTTAAAAGCTCATAACGTGCGTAAAGAACATCATAATTTGCTGCTAAACATCCATCAGATTGGTGGCATTTTATATTGGTCACTATATTCCTCATTCTACAGACACAGGGGTTCGTTTCCTGGACCGGGCAGGTCCATACAGCGCTGTACCTGCGTCTCCACCAGCATGGCCATGTCCATAAACATCTCGTGGAGCTCTTTGATGCTGGACTCTAGCCGTATGATGTCTTTATGTCGGGACTCGATCTCATTCAGAGCCTGCCGGGTGATCTGAGAGTCGGAGATGATCTGAGGACAGACAAAAACTCTTTAGCTACATCCGTGATTACATTCAGCAGAAAATACCAGCTTGTTTCTGTGCGTCTTGCAGTCTGTCGGTATTCTGTTCCCATTCAGTTCAAATTTCTTTTCATTCTGACATTCATTCTTTTCATTGTTGGTCAATTTAAACTGGCCCTTATTTGTTCTTTTCTTATTCATTTTAACCTCTATAGCACTTTGCATGATAAGTTTTATGTAAATGTTTGTTTGTTTGTTTGTTTGTAGCAGTGATTTCACTGAAAGCAGATATAAAAGGTTTGATTTTCGTGTTTTGTGCAGCAGTTCGAGGAACAGTGGTTGGAGTAAACAGTGAGAATTTCCTAGATTATGGAGCATTGAGTTCAGTCAGGTTCAATCCAGCATAACTGTTAAATAAAACTTTTGTGTTTTATTCCTTTTGTCATCTAAAATATATTTTTTATTTACTTGTTTGTTTTTGTCTTATGTGTTGGGGAACACAGGAAAATGGGTAAATGGGTGGGAAATCGAATGGGGTATTCTACTATTGTACTGAGCAATTTTATATATATATATAAACATATTCCCTATTGTTGTACTGTAAAACTGAATAAACATTCTATCACTGTACTGTTAAATCTGTATGGATTATTTACTACGGCACTGTAAAATTATATGGTATATTTTATTATTGAACAGATATTTTTTTACTATTGCACTATAAAAATGAACAGAAATTCCATCATTGTGTTGTAACTTCAGGCTCCTGCAGATGGCGTTGAACGAGGATGATGGGGCTATAAATCCCTGCTGGGTGTGAGTGACAGGATCCATAAATGGAGAAGAGGTGCTACAGTGCAGTGAATGTCTCGTTCCATGTGTGGTAAATGGCTCCAGAGCAGATGTTAATGACTGGCTAAAAGGAGTGACTGCATTTGGGCGTGCCAAAGACCATAGTGTGAAGGAAGTAGCTGAATCTGCAGGTGTATGGAAGCGTACGGTCATACGGGTCTACCAGCAGTGGCTAAAATCCCAGTCTACAGGGAATTCTCCTCGGAATTGTGCCAGGGAAGGCATCCACCAAATCTGGTACGACTGCGCAATTCTTTGATGGAAGAGTGTCTGAACATTGATGTGGCCTACATCCAGAAACTTGTCCAGTACATGCCAAATCCAATCACACTGTTATTGGTGCTCGTCGAGGTATTACAGGCTAGTAGGTACGTCTCAGTCACACGTGAGTGTAATTATAAACATGAGCTTATTACTGCAAATACTTGCACGGGTATTTTATTACGGTACTGTAACATCAAATGGACTACTCTATTAACATACAATGTACAATTAAATGGGAGTTACATTATTACACTGGACAAATGGGAGACAATGTGGGATTTTATCACTGTAGTGTACAAGGAAAAAGGTATTTGTACTGTAAACCAAAACTGTATGGTAAAGTTCACTCTGTATATTATACTGTAATAATATTGTTATTATATACTGTAATTATACTGGAAACCTGAGTAACTATGTAAAAACAATAAAACACTTCATTTGCCATCTTTAGAGTTTAGCCAAGTTAGAAACTCCTTATTGCAGCTGTGTGGAGACTCACAGCAAATCAGACTCACATCAGAGGTAAAAATGGATGGGTTCCCGCTCTCCAGCATGTCCTCCAGTTCCTCATTTGTGGTCAGCTTTCCAGCTGCAGGAACACACACACACACACACACACACACACACACACAAAGAGATCTTATTTATCATACATGCAAAAAGCCGGGATGTTTATAAACCTCTGGATTTCCTAAGGGGAAGGAAACACTGCGACCTGTGAGGCCAGATGTGAAACGGTGTCACTGTGTGTAAGAGCTCTTATACATTTCAGTGTGAGCAGAAGAGCGAGAGCAGTCTCACTATACTGCAGGGCCTGTGTTGATTCAGCTGGGTGAGTGAGTCAAAGAGAGTCCTCACGCAGACACAAACACAAGCACAAGCACAGTGACATGGAGGGATTTCTGACCCTTGTTCAAGTTGTGTACAGTCAAATCTGATCCTAAATAAGCGCATGTACATTTTGATTTTGGTTTTGTTATTCATCCGTTTCATCGTTTGTGTATCTGTGCAAATGTACACATTTGTATACATGCAATTCACTCCACAGTCCATAAAGTCAATATGGGGGACACTAAGCTACAATATTCACAGTTATTGACCCATCACAAAAAAAGGATATGCATTTACATACATCCTACTATCCACCCGACAGTAGATTAGCTCCTCCCACTCACACTGAAGCTATAAGGAGGCTTTCTGAACTCTCTGAACTGCGTTGAGGCACAATAAAGGGTAGCTGATTAGAGCAGACGACATTTATCAATTTAGTCTAGAGAAGGTCTGGGGACGACAATTCTAGAGCACATGTGAGTAGGAGCGTAGACTAAGGTGGGAACAAACTGAGCATGAGATTTCCAAACTAGTCTAACGCCTCATGAAGGTGCGCTCATCGACAGTGACCACAGCCTGTTATTATCATAAAGTTATTGTGGAAAATTCCCCCCGAAAAAACTCCAGTTATGCATGTAAATGTGATCCAGCGTCAGCAGTTTAACAAGTGGTCCCCAGACACATCTGACCTCGAGAGACTAATCAGTCTTAAAGACAAAGTAACAAAAACAGCCGGTTTAACTCTAATGCTGTGTTTTCATGTTGGTAGGCGGTCCTCTGTAAACCGAATATTCCATTGTCTTCAATAGAGGAGCAATGGAAAATTCGGCCAACGACATTGACAGCATACCACAGTGGTCTGCAGAACATACTCCCAACTTTTCCCATCAACCGCAGCTGTGGAATAAACAGTACTCTGCTAAAGCTCTTACATACAAGCATACACGGTCATCAGTGATGCTGTCACAGTGGCTTCGTGTTGGTTGTGTACCACTATAAGGCGTAAAACAAGTCTATTTCCAGGATCCACATGTACGTTAGCCATTAGTGCTAAGGATTGGAGATTGGAAAATGGCCGTGTCGAAGTGAATCTTGGCTGTTTTGGGTATGGAAAACCACACAAATGGCATAAATGCACCTCAGAAGGTACAAATAGAATAATATGGCCTCTTTTGATTTTCCACTAGCTCTGCTTATATTACTCCAAGTTTCATTTGCCTTATCCGCATTCTTCCTTCTCCACATATTTAACATCCAAACAAAGCATTAATGAAAACCATAAGACCTAAATATGATAAAACGTGCCTTAAAAACGGCTCATCAGGCTGATATATAAACTATGTGGGCGTGGTCAGCGAGCAGACTGATTGACAGCTCTCTGTCCAACACTCCTAGCCCGCTCCGCCCGTCATACAGGACTAGCATCATTATCCATCTTTTATGTGACAATAACAGGACAGAAAATAGTGACGGATGAACAGACGTCTAGACAGACGGACGAATAAAGGAACGAGACAGATGGAGAAACACATGGAGGGGTGAGGCAATGCGTGAATGAAGGAGCGGATGTAGGAATTTGTGTACAGGCTACAGACAGGTGGTTTAGCTTGCTAGCCTTTGGCTATGCTGGTTAGCTTTAAGTTTCTCTCTCCGAGACTCTTGGAAACTGTTTTGTGTGGGCGGAGCCAGAGACGCCAGCCTTGTGATTGGTCAGGGGAAATGCTTACGGAAGTGTTACCCAAGATTACGACCGCCCGGTTTACATGGAGATGAGAGAAATATGGTGGAAGATACTGGTCCTTTATTGGTGTAGGAGTGGTTTCTGATTCAGCGCCCAGGAAACATGCGACGAGTAACTCCAACAACACCGCATTTTCTGAACTGCTCATATCAGCACCACACTCACTACCATGTCAGAGATACTGCTCAACTAGGAACAATAATATCTGGTCAGTGGTGGCCTTTTGGTGAGCCCTTTTCATAGATGGACATGGTAGAGAGGGGTGAAATGTGCAGGAACAGATAAGCTAGGCTGCCAATAAACGTATGCATTAGTCTGCAGTAATGGGTCTATAATGAATCACATGACTTTACATTAATAAACCCATTTGCTGACACACAGTCACATCAATCTAAGCAGAAACACTGACCTAGTCACATGACACTGCCCTTGGCTTATTGTGCTAAGGTATACCTGGCTCTCCGCTCGCGTGTTACCCAGGAAACAGCTACAACAGAGTCTCTGGTGACGGAGTGGGTCGTCTCATGTGTCAGTGGCAAACGAAGACCTAATTAGCTACTGCCCACGGGACACACACACACACACACACACACACACACACAAACACACTCTCACTCACAAAAAGCCCCCATTTACAGGGCAACACCCAACACCAGCCAGCTTCAGCAAGTACTTTTATCTTCTTCTGCTTTGTTTCAGATGAACTAGCACAATAATTCAAATTCAGGAAATCAGCTCAAACCAACCACCTGCTGTACTTTCCCGGTGTGGCCTTGTTTACTCTCAAAAATGCTCTGATATTAGTGTTGACGAGTAACCTCACAGATAGTTTATGATTAATAACGGTATGTTTACCACCCAATCATAATGATAATGCAGACTGGGGTTTACAAGCTCCTCCATCTTGTCTCTTTCGTAGCCGTTTCATCCTGATTATCCAGCTAATAATCATGGTAGTGATACAAAGTTAGCTACTTGCACATACGTGTGTTAATTCCACTCGGATTTTCAGTAGTGGGAATAAAGGCGTACAGTAAAACAGGATCTGTGGAGAGCTTTTTAGCTTCTCTCTTGTTACATCTTCTCATATTTAATAACTTACAAGATGTCCTGGTTGTACTTTCTGCCAGAGGGCGGCGAGGAGCTTGCGTCTTAGGTTTTAGTCTATCAGAGGAGCATAGAGAGGCTACTGCACCCACCCAAAGCCTACTGGACAAGTCTACTGGGCACTGGGCGAGAAGCACCACATTGCATAGCGCATATACAATACACAGCTCCAGTGCTAATAAACATCAAGCTCAAGAACACTTTCCACTGGAATGTAACTTTCAGCATTATGTAGAGAATTCCTAGTGTCTGGTATCAGCTAATCACCTCACTGAGGAAGTCTCTGGCGGTGAGAGTCCTACGTGGAACCGTTTGGTTTTGCGTGGCTTGGGCGGTCGGTATCAAAATCAAATATTATGCCTTTGTGGCAGCGGTGAGGTGGAGTCGCCGCCATGCCTGCTGGAAGCGGGCACGTGCTCCCCACTGATCAGGCACAGGTGTGTGCGATCAGAAGGCGGGGCCTGTGCCCTTATAAACTGGCCCTCTCTCTAGAATGGGGGGCAGGATACATGGATGACAGGCCATTCCGGAGAGGGGAAGGAACGTGTGGTCCATAGGTCACAAGCGAGCGAGCACTAAGTAGGCTGAGTAAGCCTCACATTTGAGTTTGGTTTGAGTTCTGTATATATAAAGCACACTGGTGACTCGTGCTGGGTGTTTGTGTGTGTCTTTGGGTCTCGTCGAGGCTTTCCCGGTCAGTGTGCTCGGCCCGTCCCCCGGCCGGGCCACACCTTACAAAGCCAAACTCCAAATTTGACTGGAACGCCTATCCCCACTCTCGGTTTGTTATTAAGCTGGTATCTGAAGGCCAGTGGGATATGTATGTATGTGTCTGCATGCTTGCAGGTAATGTAGTCATATGTGCTGAATACTTCGGTAGCATTTCAAGTGCGTACATGTGCTGGAAGATACGATCTAGAAGGGGAGAGAGAGTGTACGCATGCACGCATGAGAGTGAGAGCACCAGAGACATTGACGCTGTCCATGTCAGTGTTTCTCAACCCTGGTCCTGGAGGAACCCGGCCCTCCACATTTTAGAGCTTTCCCTCCTTGCTCCCAGCACACCCGATTCAACTCATCAGCTTATGAACAAGCCCTTTCAGAGCAGCAGGGGGTGTTAAAGCAGGGAATCCACTACAATGTGTAGGGCAGGGTGCCTCCAGGACGTGAGTTGCAAGTGTACGCATGCCATAGAATTCATGATGTATAAGGGGAGTAATGAACCACCTCACAAAACCACATTTCAAGTATCACATTATTTCTACAGCAAGGAAAGTACCAGCCAACCGGTCATAACCGGTCACGCGGTCATAAAAGCTGCGAGTGACAATAATAACTATGCAATAAGGTGTAAATTTAAGTCTTATAAACTAAACAGAAAGTCTTTTTTCATTGCTTTATTCAGTACTTCAGTGATTTTGGATCATCAAATGCATTCAATGACATACTCGAATGATCTATTTGTTTTTAGTCATGTTTTCAACCTCCAGATTTGATCGCTCCTTTTCAAATATGACGAATTCTAGATGCCGAATTTGATGTTATACAGCTTTATCTGTCATTTTAGTATCATCTACAGCATCTAAATAAACGTTTACCTGTAACACCACTGAAGCCGATGTTGAACGTTAGCTCACCGAGACAAATATGGTGTATCATGAACAAGAGTTTAAGTACCACAATATTACCGTTGTGCCACGAATCACGAGATATCCGCACCGTATGCTCTTCCAGAGGGCAGTAAAGAGCCTGTGACTTGTGTTTGGTCCNCACAGGAAGCGTAACTAATCAGCAGTTCATCTCACACTGTGCTCATATTTACTGAATGGAATATAACATCTAACTTTCAGCATAATGTGGAGAATTGATTATGTTTGGGATCAGCTAGTGAAAGTGTGACCTCGCAAGTCCTCTGAGGAGCTGTTTCCTAGTTTTGTGGGAATGGTGTCCGTTTCAAAATTGAATATTACGCCTCACATATCACCCCTCACTTTAAGCGTGATCAAATGTATCTCACTGATCTCCAGTTGTCTCTGGATCCTGCTCTTGCTCCGTTCTCGGAAGGACACCTGGGTCTCGTTGTATTGGGTCATCACATCCACAAACTTCCGAGATAAAACAGTGTGCTGCACACAGAGAGAGAGGGAGAGAGAGAGAGAGAGAGAGAGAGCGAGAGGGAGAGCAAAAAACACAACTCGATCACTCCTGACTGTCAAATCAAGGCTGTATTATGCTGATATAAAATCTGGGCTATTAAATTAGCTGGAGCTCCTCGAAAGTTGAACAAAGACACCTGGGAAGAAAAGGAGAGACTAGAGCTTCACCTGTGTTCTCTGGATGCGAAAGTCCACCGAGGCCCGACTGGCTTGATCGTCCGGAGGAAGACTCTGCTGCATGGCTGAGGGAGGAGAGACCATATAGACGGCCATATTATCTGTTCAGAATCTGCCCAATTCTTTGGACAGCAATCCACAGTGTAGACAATGACACAATGCGCACTGCAAAAGTAGCTTCTTTTTTTTTTTTTTAATAAAAGGTAGTGGAAAGCTTTTCAAAGGCCAGGTCAATCACCTGAGCTCCACGTGAGCATGCATTTCACTTACTGAAGGCAAAACGCCTCAAGAACAAGCAGGAACTGAAGACGAGCTGCAAATCCTTTACTGTTCACCCACTCCGGGTGTAAATACCCTCTGATTAAAGCCGAAAGTCTGAACTCATTGTCTCTGTAACTACTGCGGTAGCCTGCTTACAATGACAGTACCTTTTGTTGATGTCCAAGTGTTTACGGACCTGATCGATTAGCTTGACATGCTGGGAGATGATCCACTATGTAGCCCTACCTAATTAAATAGCTTGTTACATTTCTGACATACAGTACAGTTCAGAAAAGAGAAGCCACCTTCTCTCTACACTCTCTGTGGGCCTCGGTGGCACTACCGGGACTGTAGCTCAGGTCTCAGTGGTAGAGCTCATTTCTGTCCTGCAGACAGATTGCTGGGGGTGAAATACTCACGGGGCTTTGCTCAGCATCTCAACAGCAGCTCCAACATCTGAGCAATGCGAGAGGTCAGGTGTTGTGAAACTGGACCAATAACAATGATCAGCATCTTTAAAGAACTGTAATCACACTATACACTATAATCCTTACACAGTAACAGAGACTTACACTGATACCTGAACGCTGTCAGGAGTCTTGCCCCTGGATTCTCATGGCAATGATGATGATATTCACTAGGCTGTCCGTTTAAGTGAGTGATCTGTTTGTGAAAGAATATTTGAAAGGAGCTCAAAACCCACCACTGGGCACTTGCACTTGATGGTGTGTGGATGGGTAAAAACAGGGCGCCGAATGATCTACTGGCTTTAAGTCCAGCCTCAAAAAAGTAATAAATGTATTTTGCCGTTTATCAGTAGATATTACTGTATACTGGCCACCAACACATTACAGACCCCTAATATGACCCAAACAGCAGCGACTGCCAATGTGTGGGGCGTCTTCCAACGAAGGTTGCCATGTAGAGTCGCAATGTTGCTACAGTGGCCCGAAATGGACAATCCACAGACTGGCTGGCTGTACAGAGTGACTTGTTTGTGTTTTCCGTTGAAGAGGAGGCTTGAGGTTGGTGGCGCCGTCATCACTGCCATTAGAACCCTGGGCTACTGTACCACTTCCAGACACTTCCCTCTGATAGAGGGACCATCAAAACCAGCGCAACAAGACTTTTTCCCCAGAGCTGTGGCTCGTTAAGCACAGTGGACACCTTGCACTTAAAACTTTAATCTCGAGCTGAATCTCGCTGTACTGCAGAACCTCCACTGTAACGCTTAGCTGCACAGCTGTACAGATGTTCAATATACAGTCATGGGCTGGAGGCTAGGGAACCACCCTTGTGGCTGGAGGGTCGCCGGTTTGATTCCCTGAACCGACAGTAACGACTTGCCCTTGAGCAAGGCCCCCAACCCCCCAACTGCTCCCCAGGCGCAACGGATAGGGCTGCCCACCACTCCGGGCAAGTGTGCTCACTGCTCCCTAGCGTGTGGGTTCACTAGTGTGCGTGTATGTGGGTGTTTCACTTCACGGAGGGGTTAAATGCGAAACACAAATTCTTCTGTGTGTAACCACAAATGGCACAAAATGGCTCATAAACTCAGAGAATGATTGGCCTCACCTAAAATTGAAATAAATAAATAAATAAAATGATGTAAATTCTGTTTTATAATACGGAATATCTCCATTCAGGCTTGCATATACATGTAATATCATATACAGTACATATAAATCTCTTTAGCTCCTCTCCAGCTCTTTATTACTCTTATTCTTTATTTTCTTTATGGTCCTTTATTGCATTTTTTCCTCCCAACAGTCTGCGGAAGAATGCAGAAAGAAGAAGAATCTTTGTCAAATCGTCCTACTGTAGCGCATATTACCAGGTAGTTCCCCATGAAACTCCAGGCTGGATATTTTGATAGCTTAAATCTCGTTTTCTGAAACACTACCGGCATTAAAAAGGCTGAAGTCACCTTCTTACTCTCCAGCTTCATGTTCAAACGTTCTCGTTTCAATGGCAAAGCAGTTATTGTAACCCCGCAGGTGCCATAATGTAACGTTGGCACCATTTAAGGTGGAACGGGAAACTTCGACCAAGAATCTGGAGAATATCCTTATTGGATAATGTCACCAGCACTAACATAATAATCAGGATGGTCTGATATCCTAAATCAGCCTATCAGGGAGAGAGCAGAGATATCAAGCAGAGTCTGAACTGAATTAACATTTAACTTAAATAAACGTTTGAGTAACTACGCTGCAGTAATGATATGAACCAAATGCTACCAAAGTACTGACGAACGGAGAATCATATTTATTATCTAGCACGAAAGGCACGAGGAAGAGCAAGAGGGTGAAGACTTGCTGTCAAAGCAGCCACAGGATGAAGAAGCTAAAAGAAATTGAGACAGTCACTGAAAACCTGATGGCCACCGTAGATTCTAGGGTAGGGCGTGGTAGGTTGGGGGCTGGTTTAGTAGGTTAAAAGTGAACATGGATGGTTCTGAGTAACGGTCATATCCCAGCTTCCCTCCTCACTGGCTCTTGCTCACACAGATACTGAACTCACTTTTGAGCTTGGTCCGCACCACGTTGGCGTTCTTCTTGATTTCCACAGTCAGCTGCTCAAGCTCTTCTTTTGTCTCTAAACAAAAACAGGAAGAAATGATGTTCAGTGTTCCTGTTCTGTTAATGCTCACCAACTGTTTGCTTGGTATGCTGAGTATTAGCGTTAGCATCACAAAGGGGAAACTGAAGTACATGGCTTTTATTTACTAGCCATGATTTCTAAATGACAGCACTGCGAGAGCACGTCTGAGCAATTCGAGAGGTCAGGGGTTGTGAAACTGGACCATTAACAACTATCAGCATCTTTAAAGAGTTCACACTATAATCCTTACACAGTAACAGAGACTTACGGTGATACCTGAACACTGTCAGGAGTCTTGCCCAAGGATTCTTATGGGAATGATGATGATATTCACTAGGCTGCCCGTTTAAGTGAGTGATCTGTTCGTGAATGAATATTTGAAAGGAGCTCAAAACCCACCACTGGGTACTTGCACGTGTTTGTGTGCGGATGAGCAAAAACAGGGTGCCAAATTATCAACTGTAACTACTGGCTTTAAGTCCAGCCTCAAATAGAAAGTCCATGTACTTTGCTGTTTATCAGCAGATAATACTGTATATTGGCCACCAACACACTATAGACCCCTAATATGAGCACTGCGAGAGCACAGAACTCGTATCCGTGTATCAGTCAGGCATTTTATTTTTACTCACTGCCCCAAGTTTGTATCCACACGTTCTTCTCAAAACAAATTGAACTTACATGGACCCTAGAGTACTCACTGACTCGAATGTAAGATAGTCATGATTCTTCAGTAGGATGACCCTTCGTCTTTCATCTCTCATAAATAATGAAAGAAAAAGAAGAATGGTAGACCTGAACCGTTTAATTATTATATCACCTGCGCTGAAATAATTATTCCTCGTTTATCAGCAGGCATATTAAGTGACTGTACTTATCTTTAAATAAAAATAATCTTAGCTGTAAACGAATAAATAATAATATCTGTAATTTAGGTTCTAAAATAATGGAATTATAATAAAACAAACGTCTTCGGTCCGTTTTTCCTTCACCGCAAACAGCCAATATGTCTAAAACGAAAGTCAGCTCACTCGTTTGAAGCAGTGTTCCATGTCTGACTAAATGACGAGCAGAATTAGCTTTAATTTGTTCAGATTCTCTTCTTCAAAAGCTCCTCCAGACTTTCTCTGAGACATCGTTCCATCGGTGTTTCTCAGCTTCACAGCTTTAGCTCCCTTCAACGGTGAACCGCCAGCGCACGTTGTCACGTGGATTAAATTTTTTAGCAAGCATGCGTCATAGCCCAGTTAGAACTTAAATATATATTTATTATTCCCCTTTTAATAATTATTAAAATGTCTTTTTACATTTTTAAAGTTCTTGTGCATTTTGTAAGCTTTTGTCTGTTTTATGACAAAAATAAATAAATAAATAAATAAATACAAAACCTCGTCACTGTTCTCAGTCGACTTGAAGGTTCTTAGTCGACTCAAAGGGTCTCCGACTGACGGTTCGACTCGTCGACTTCTAGAGGGCAGCCCTACTATTGATTATAACATTAATAGAGTAATCTATTGATTATTTTGACTTAAAAAAGAGTCAAAAACAATAAAATAAATAAATAAATAAATAAATAAAACATTTTAAAAAAAGAACCATTTTTAGGTGTACACAGACTCCATAACACTGTACTGGACCCAAAACTATTATACAGCAGTGAAAATTCATAAACACTATAATAGAATAATAGAATTAAACGTATGTATCAGGTTCTGATTCGTACTAAGAGCACAGAGTGAAATACATCATCATCACACAATCTGCTAACTAATCATTAAACTGATTTATTCTTTTTAGCTGTGTTTGTATGGCAGCCCTTCTCCAAACAGGCAAAACCACAAAACATCAAATCTCAAATCTGCTCTACATAAAAGCAGAGAATGGCTTTATGATTCAGTCATTGTGTCTTGACCCATCAGGTAAAAGATAAGCTCTCGACCAGCAGTATTGGCAGTAAGCAAATATTTGCCTGGACACCTGCTAGCTCTTACAGGTCACTGTTTCCATGTCTACTAATTGCATGTTAGCCTTCATTAGCCATTGCCACAGCACCAAGGGAAAGTCAGGAGTCATGCTGTTGTGGAAATACGAGGGAAACGAAGTTCATCTTCACTTACGACGGCGCATCAAAGTCATCTAAGCCGTGGCTGAGAGGTATTACTGAAGCTTCCCAGCACTGCACAGAATCCCGCACTGGCGCAAGAAATACTGCACTGGTGTGAGGTTCACAAGCCGAGCTGGAGGCCTCAGTATGTGACAGTGGGTCTCTGTGTGAATGTGAACGAAGCTCTGTGTTTCTGCCTCTGAGGAAAGACTTCAGTAATGAGAAACAGCAAACAGATGAAGCACACATGAGGCAATCAGCACACTCTAAAGCTAGGCGTGCACCACACGACTTAATGTCCCAACAGATTTTGAAAACAGGCCACACCACACACTTGTCTTTTGTCATGAGGGTGTGCACGTTAGCCAAAAAGCCCCAAACCTCGTCATGATCACAGGATACAATCATAGACCAGGCACAACACTGTCATTATGGCAAAAGGAGAAAGTTCAAGAAGAGTGTCTCAGGTACGTTAGTACAGCTGACCAGTCAACCTGTAATTAGAGGGGACCTGTTAGACACACTGTTAGAGCTCTTGTGTCTTTAAGCCCCGCCTCGCAATGAGCCCAATGTGCTCTGATTGGCCAGCTCACCCACTAAGAGGGAGAATCTATGGATTGTCTGACACAACAGCCACGACGATTGTGGACATTCAGTGAGCAGTGATGTCCTCCACGAGCCATCCTGTCAGTGCCAGCACCATTGGTAGATGGCTGCACCACACAGGACTACATGCACGCAGACCGTTACGACGACTGTCCTTAACACCACGTCAACATCACCAAAGACTGCACTGGTGTCGTGCCAGACTGTCATGGAGTGACTCAGAATGGTAGCGGGTCATCTTCAGTGACAAGTCCCGCGAATACATGTGTGGAGGCACCGTGGTCAGCACCGAGATGAACGGTTTGACATCACGCATCACACATCCAGAAGGCCTGGTGTTACTCCATCTCCACCCCTACCGCACCATCTGCAGGAACTGTGTGAGAATATTCAAGCTGCATGGGATGGATTATCACAGGACACCATTAGGAACCTCTACAACTCTATGCCGAGACGTCTGGCATGTTGGGTTAGCAAACATGGTGGCCCGACACCATACTGAGAGACACTACTTCTGTATGTGTAGCTCAATAAATATTGATCATATCAGTCTAAACTGATCGTCATTTATTGATCCTGGTAACCTTTATCTTCCTTCCCAACACCACTGCAATCCCACACCTCCTCCTGAGTGCAGCTGTTCTTCTGATTTTAAGTGTATATGTTTTATTGTTTGTCTCCTTTCATGCATTCAAAGACAGGTTGTTAAGTCTGGTTTGATTGAATACGGCTTTCCCGAAAAAAGTAAAACTTCATAAGAACTATAAGACATATGGCACAACAAGCACTTCTTGCATATAGATACCATCTCTCATAAATAAAACTGGGAAAGTCTACAAACATCAGCAGACAGTTATCAGGAAGAATTCCATCCTGCTGGACTGCATTACTCTGGCACACTGGCTCCTGTTTCAGACGAAAGCTATCGGCATTAACGTTCTGTTCCAACAGCTGCAATGAGGATTTAATCCAATTCCTTTCATCCACTTCCTACAAAGATTGATCGAGCTGCTAAGAGCGCCTTTTTGTGCTGCAAGTAAGTGCGGTGATGTCAGTTAAGTGTGCACGCAAAACAGAGAGAGAGTAAGCAAGAAGGAAATGGAGACCCAATGTACTCTGTTGGTTAGGGCCATCACTATTACTCCATTAAACTCGATTAGCTATTTATATGATAAAGCCTTTTTTAGGTTCTCCGACTGCCCTTTCACCGTAGATCGTTCTGAAGGTCTTCACAAACAGAGCACAACTGATTCAGACGCATCATAAATGAATGCACATGTGGAACTGATGACCTCAGGCAAAAGACAAACGTCTCTCCCAAAACTGCCAAATCTTTTATATATATATATACACACACACACACACACACACACACACACACACACGTG
>CM067484.1:33043602-33063707 GCA_034552555.1 Semaprochilodus insignis
ATAGTGTGTATAATAATAATAATAATAATAATAATAATAATAATAATAATAGAAATAATTATACTACTACTACTACTACTACTAATAATAATAATAATAAGAATAATAATCATAACAGAAATAATGATACTACTATTACTACTACTACTACTACTACTAATAATAATAATAATAACAGAAATAATGATACTACTATTACTACTACTACTACTACTAATAATAATAATAATAAATAGATCTTTTCATAAATGTATTTAAATGATAGAAATCAATCAGCCTTTTGTTTGAGCTTCTAATAATGGCACTTGAGGTTAAGAAGAATTGATTTAAACAGCAGTTGATACATGCTGAGTTCTGAGGGCATTTGGGTCAAAGGGTCAATGCGTTCATTTGTATGTAATTGCTGCCACGGCTACATTTGCATGCATTCACCCATCAGTGAGTGAAAGGAGGGGTGACGCATGACATCATATTTTATAGGGGGCACCAGTTTATTCAGTCTAAACAGTTATACACTCACCTTTGTGTTAGAAACATCTTTGTGAGGACCATCTAGCACTAAACGATGCCGATACAATTCTATATAATATTAAATTATAATATATATAATATACAATATAAAATAACAATATTTTCCAGATACACTGTTTGTCCAGTATTTGTCACCCACATATTGTGCCCCCACAGCTTATATAGTCTCTTTAGTGTTTACAATATAATGGGACACTCAGCTGCACATGGACCTAAGGCTACCGTGGCCAGTCTCAGCTAGACTGATATAAAGCCCCCCAGCACTAGGCTGCGGACCAGTGGAACTGTTTTCCAGAGAGCACCTTTTCCTGAGTTTTCCTGAGTACCTTTAGCTTGGAGTGGAGTTTGTGATCAAGAACTAATCAACTTGACCTCACTAATTCTTTTGTGGCTGAATACAGCCAAATCCTCACAGCGATGTTCCAACATCTAGTGCAAAGCTTTTACAATAAAGTGGAGGCTGTTAGTGCAGAAAAGGTAGGTCCAACTCTGTATTAATACCCCTCAATTCAGAGGGAATGTTGGATGAACAGGTGTCTAGGATTTCCTGGTCAGGGACACCATGACCCATAGTGTATACGAAGTGGGTAGCTCCTTTCTGTGTGGAGATTGCTCTCCCCATGTCTGCTGGGGTTTTCCTCTCACAGTCCAAAGACATGCAGTCAGGTGACTTGGAGATGCTAAATTGCCCCCCTCGGTCTGAGTGTGGCCTGTCCAGGGTGTTTCATGATTTTCGGCTCCAGCACCCCCCAGACAGGCTCCCCCGCAACCCAGAGGGATTAAGCAGTTTAGAAGACGTGTGAAAGAGTGAGTGATAAAGTAATAAACTGATGTTTTCTTACTACTGCTATATAGAAATGTCATACAGGCTAGACAGTGCTTGTTTTGATTGGACGGTTTCGTTCTCTCTTTTTCTTCTTTCTTCTCTTTTCTTTCAAAACAGTCTGAAGCACCCAGCAAATGACATGCAGTGCAGTTAAGCGTCTAGGAATCTGGAAATCATGTCTGAAGCACGCAAAATTAAGGGAAGCAGCTGAAAACAAATCACTTGGCAGTACAGACTCCATTATCATGTATGCAATGTTCATTATGTAGTAAACAGATTGTTGAAAATATGAAAAGCTAATATCTGAAAAGCAGTATGACACTACAGCGGCATACACAATCTGAGCACTAGCTCCACCTGTCTTATACAGTCAGATAATAATAATAATCAATGTGAGCTCAAGGTGCACACTTTCAGCTTTAATTTGAGAGTATTAATTCAAACAGGTGAACTTTGTAGGAATTAGATTAGATTAGATTATCTTAGATTAGATTAGATTAGATTTTTTTAGATTAGATTAGATTGGAGCTTTTTAGATTAGAACGTTATTGTCATTGTGCAGAGTACAGGTACAGAGCCGATCAAATGCAGTTAGCATCTAACCAGAAGTGCAAAATACAGTATTACTTATATATAAAGTGCAGGAAAGTAACCAATGCAGCAATGCAATGGACAGTGGATTGGTAGAAAACACAGATCTGGTATAAATATAATATGCATATGTACAGAGTGAGGAAGAAGAATACAATGTAGGTCGTATGTACTGTAAGAGCAACAAATGTGCAGAGTAAAAGATACATGAGAGTGAGTTTATATACAGTATGTACAGTGAAGATAAGATAGTAATAAGTAAGATAAGTAATAAACTGTGCAATTTTGAATAGTGCACAAAGGCATAATAGTGCACAAAGGCATGAGAAAGGCATTACGACAGTTTTTCATCCTTACCCCCCCTCCTCCCCTTTTATGGGCTCAAATGGATTTGGATGAAGTCCAAATGAGATAAGTCCATATGAGTCCTAACAATCATAAACTGTATTGTCATTTTTAATAGTCACAGACACTTCTCCCCTGGTGATGCTCTGCCAGGCCTCAACTGTAGCTGTCTTCACTTCCTGCTTGTTTTGGGGGTATTTCACCTTCAGTTCTGCCTTCAGTACTGCCTGCATGCCTGATTGGTTTTAGATCAGGTGACTGACTTTTCCATAGCAGAACATTCCTCTTCTTATGCTTTTATGCTTGTATAGTATGCTTCAGTTGTCCATCTGCACTGTGAAGCTCCATCTGAGCAGAGAATTCTCAAATTTCATCCAGCTATATTTGTTGGCAATCATATTATCAATATATGCAAGGGAACCAGTTCCATCGGCAGCCATACATGCTCATGCTCAGCCTTAACACTACCTCCACCATGCTTGACAGATGAGGTGGTATGCATTAGATCATGAGCAGTTCCTTCCCTTCTTCATACTCTTACCATCATTCTGGCACAAGCTGATCTTTTCTCATCGGCCCATAAGGTGTTGTTTCAGAACCTCACTGTTTTTTTTAGACGCGTTTAGGCAAACTCATCTGGTCTTCCTGTTTTTGAGGTTTACCGATGGTTTACATCTTGTGGTAAACCCTCTGTATTGACTCTGGTCTTCTCTTGACAGATGACACAAATACACCGACCTAATGGAGGGTGATCTCGATCTGGCTGTTGTGAAAGTTGTTTTTCTTCACCACAAAAAAATAATAGGCTCCAACAAAAACAGCCCACAAAACTAAGCATGATATCAAAGCTAGCAGTATTTGATTTGACCACTATATATTGTGCCACTTTTAACTCCTGTATGAGTAAAAGCTGTACCTAATGGCGGCATAACATTGTTATTTCACTCTTATGCACATCTAAATGGAGATAAAACAGACCTTTCTGAGAAGGATAGATATACAATAACCCACTTGCAAAGCAAGAGGAAACCCAAAGGACAAAAAACAGGGGAAAACAGTTTCCTAAATTGGTGAAAAACAATATTAAACGATGTAGTGAGTAGCGCTGTTGCCTCACAGCAAGAAGGGCCTGGGTCTGATTCCCAGCCACGGCATCCGTATTCCTTTCTTTGTGGAGATGCATGTTGCATGTTCTCCCTGTGTCTGCGTGGGTTTCCTCGAGGTGCTTTGGTTTCCTCCCACCGTCCAAAGACATGCAGTCAGGTGAACTGGAGATGCTAAATTGCCCACTAGGTGTGAGTGTATGTGTGTGTGAATGTCTATGTCTGTGTGTCTGCCCTGTGATGGGCTGGCAGCCTGTCCAGGGTGTTTCCTGCCTTCCGCCCAATGAACGCTGGGATAGGCTCCCGTACCCCCAATACCCAGAAAGATAAGTTGCTCAAAAGATAAATGAATGAATGAAGGAATGAATGAATGACAAGATGTAGAGAAGATGGGACTCCTAATAACCGTGCAAGACTAGATAGACCACCACAACTCACACCATCAGTAAAAAATACATGTACTTGTGAGAGAGGAATCAAGCTCCAGCCTGGCTTCACTGTGACCTAATGCTCTGAGTCTGAAAGGATGTGTAGCTGTCATAAAGGTGTTACTGAGAAAAGGAAACAGATCACAAAGAAAAACAACAGGATCTGGGATCCGGACTGATGTGCCTAAATGTGTAACTGGGAATACTTGGAGAAGCAGGAAATGCAGCTAACCTCTAACTGTGGAGGTGTAGAAAATATCCCTGCAGATTTCTGGTGTCTTGGAGAAAAAATAAACAAGTCTTTTGTGAAGAATGGAAGCTGTAATGAAGGTAAAGAGTGGACATGTGGAATACTGAATACATGACAAAATATATGCCGTTGTTGATAATTCTGTGTAGATATTAATATACTGCAGGTTTAATATACTACAGAAATGATGAATAACACTAAACCTTAAAGTCATTTCACTGGGAATTAAATACATGAAAAGGTGCTCTCTGAATTTTAATACACTAGGTGTGCAGTTACTAACAGAAGCCCATGTGTTGCTGCATATCACCCTCCTAAACGTCCATCAGTGGCCAGTTTTTTATCCACTGTTGTCCAGTCCAGATATTATTTAGGTGGTGGATCATACAGCAAGGCAGCATCATGGTGTTGCTCTGGTATGAGTGTATCAGGCACAGCAGTGCTGCTGAATGGTTGAGATTGGTCCACCTTCCAAAATCATCCAATCAAGACCAATCACTGACCACTGACGGTGAGCTGGAGGATCATGCATAGCAACAGTGCTGAAGTCTCTAACTATATCTCTGCAAGATGGACCTACAGTGGCCTTGTAGTGGTCATACTGCAGGATGGCAGTTTTTAACGATGTACTTCATTATGACAGAAAAAAATGCTGTCTGGAAAAACATCAGCCACACACACTCAAAAGAACAGTTACTACTTCTTAAAAAGTAGCTGCACCCAGAAAGAATCAACCGACAGGAATGAAACTTGCTGGGTAAGTCTGACATTGTGAAACATGCGAATGATTAAAGTTTCATGCTCGCCACCCATGTGACGTTATCAAGGAGCGGCCTTATTGGTGTACCTGACTGACCCAACAGCCACGATTACAGACATTCAGTGAGCAGTGATTCCCTCAGTTAGTCATCCTGTTAGTGCCAACACCATCAGCAGATGGCTGCACAATGCAGGACTACATGCACGCAGACCGTTACAACGCCTGCCCTTAACACCACGTCAACTGCTGCAATGGTGTCATGCCAGACTGGAGTGACTCAGAATGGCAGCGAGTCATCTTCAGTGACGAGTCTCACTTTTGTCTTGGTGCAGACGACCAACGAATCCGTGTGTAGAGGCACCGTGGTCAGCACCAAGATGAACAGTTTGCTCTCACATGTCACACGTCCAGAAGACCTGATGTCACTCCACCTCCACCTACCGCACAGGAACTGTGTGAGAATATTCAAGCTGCATGGGACGGATTATCACAGGACACTATTAGGAACCTCTACAACTCCATGCCATACTGAGAGACACTACTTCTGTATGTATAGCTCAATAAATATTGATCATATCAGTCTAAATGCATCATTTATTTTTCCTGGTAACCTTTATCTTCCTTCCCAATAGCATTGCAGTCCCACACTTCCTTCAGGGTGCAACTATTATTTTGAAGATGAGTGTCTTCAGGTATTATAATCATCTTGCTAACTAATGTAACAGCTTTTCCCATTATAATCTCAACCTGTAGGACATGCCACATGCACAGGCATTTTTGATAGTAAACATGGCATCAATGGATAGTGAGGATCTCTATGGTATTCTGAGGCTTGTGTCCTGTGGGAACAAAATACCAGAGATTTATTATCAGTGTAAGTAAATATCTGCTACGATGGTGATATGAGATCTCTAGATACTGGTTGTTTGCACTGTGTCTATGTGAGAGAGAGAGAGAGAGAGAGAGAGATAGAGAGAGAGAGAGAGAGAGAGAGAGCGCAACACTTTCTGTCACAGCAGTGATTTAAAATGCTGCAAAGATATTAAATGCAGCCGTATCATCCCTGTGCTGGTGAACTAACAAATCATATCCTGAAAATATGAAGCGCCTGCATGACCAATAGAATTTAGAGGTCTTGTTCTTTCATTTCAGCAGTACAGATGAGTCATGGCAATGGGATTCAGTCCCACAATTACCAGCCTCGTAGCCTCATTATCAACCTTTCTCTCATGTTCCTAAACCCACCTGCTGTAGACTGTAAGCTCGCGGCCGCAGGATTTTAAGAAGCCCCGGCCTGCCTATCTCGCTGCCTTAATTTTATGCATCCACCAGATTGAGTTGAGACATTTTATACGAGCCAAGCGCTGCACCAGAATATTTGGGCAGTTCACCCAGCTGCCATGGCAACAGGAATTTTACAGAGAAGCACAAGCCTATGGTGAAGCACTTTTCACTTTGCCTCCACCAACCAACGGCTGGGACGCGGTCCAATCCATTTATCTCTCCTATGCAGTGTTAGAGTAATACAATGAGGGGGAGTGCATGAGGCGTAGACCTCGGTGAGTGGGGATTCCCTCCACTACATTGTTCACCACTACAAATTGCACTGACAGAAGCCGGCCGTGCCTGTCGAAATGGCAGAGTGATGCTTCATTTGAAGTCACATTTAAGGCCTAAATTCGTGAACTTGGCCCGCGTGTCTGCTGCTAATAGCCACAGGCAGCTGATGTATTCTCTGAAGCAGGATATGAGATATTGACACTAATGATTCTCAGATGATGCCTTTTAAATCACAAACCTGCAGCCATGCAAAAGCACAATAAATATTCTGTGATAAATGAATAGTTGTATATAAGGGTGTGGTTTGTAGCAATAGGAAAAAAAATGAAATAAAATAAAATAAATAAATAAATTCATTTATCTCCTGAGCCACTTATCCTTCTGGGTAGGTAGGAAGGCGGAAAACACCCTGGACACACTGCCAGTCCATCACACACACACACACACACACAAAAAAAAAGAAATTACATACATACATACATACATACATACATAGGTACATAACCACTGTCTAAAGAAAAACATGTATCTCCATTGTTGTTTATTTTTACTTTTATGCGTCATTTGAACCCAGCAGCTGCTGTTTACACCGTGCACATTTCATGATGAATGAACCAACAGAAATGGTCCAAAACTGCTTGGAGAAAAGTCTAGTTCCATTACATTAAAATTAAATAATTAAATTAGGCTTTTGCCCTCTCCTGTAAAGATGACATTTTTGGAGATTCTTGTTTTTCTTTGGAGGGCAATGATATGATAGTGGGCATTTCTTTTGGTCCACTCATTATGAAATTTAAACACCATTTACAGGGGAACAGGCCTTTTCAAATTATGTCTTAAGCTCAACAGAAATGGAGATGGTAAAGTTTCTGCTTGGACAGCAGCGATACATATTTAAATTACTATTAACATCAGCACTACCATATTACTACAATAATAAAAAGAAGAAACAAGATAATAAAGACACCATTATATGTAAATATGCGTGTGTGTGTGTGTGTGTGTATGTTTACATATAATGGTCTCTTTTTTAGGTAGTTTCTGCTGGAATGTCGCTGTCCCTTTTCAGTGCTGTCTTTTTACACTGTTTTTCATTTCTGGCTGAAGTAAAACGATTCAGATCATGAGCTTAGATTTTAAGTAAACAAACTTTAGTCAAAAATTACTCATTTTCTTTCATTACTGAAACACCAAGAATTTGACCTCATAGGTGGAGTCTTGCTTTAGCCACGCCCCTGCATTTAGAGCAGGAAGTGAGACTGCATCCCTGTTCTTCATGGACACATGCTGAGCAGTTAGATTACGCTGTTTTGAGGTAAAGGTGTCCATAAGATAATAAATCAGTGCGTTAACATGAGAAACTGTCAATACTGAACACGTAATTTATACAATTAATAAACTTTATTGTTTAATGTATAATATTATAGTTGTATGTGTGTACATTGTATAAGTGCTCAAAGCTACATTTACTAGTCTAGTGTTGAAATAGTCACTGCTGAAATATTTGGTAGTGTTATGATTTTATGGAAATGACAAAAATGGAATGTTCAATTATTTACTTTAATAAAACAACATAATTTAGGTCATTCAAACCAAATGTTCGTGACAGATAACAATCCAAATGGAATTTTAACTGAATCAGCTCAGGAGAATGATCTATATAGTTTTAAGCCAGTGTCCTGAAAGACTTGTGCAGGTATTGTATAGGTACTGTATACAGTGTTTTACACTGTCCACTACACCCAGTAAACAGGACTAATTACGCCCTCTTTGCTGTCAAATATGAAGTTGTGCTCTATATGTACTGACAATATCTATGATATGCTCAGTACAGCTTAGGGCTGTACCCGACTCAGAATTTTGTCAGTCGAATCGGATTCGCCCGTCCTGGCCGACGATTCGACTATTCGTTCATGTTTTTTCTCCATATACATTATCTATTAATCAGTAAATCAATTGTATACGTTTCAGATCTGATGTCCTCCTCATTTAGAAAGTCAGCAGAGTCACAGGAACATATTTCTGAGCTAAAAGAGACGTGGCATATGATGAACGATCTGGAGCCTGATTTAATTACAGAATATAGCGTCGGGCAGCAAGCAACGTATTTATGCTAAAAATTAGCGCTTCTAGCCTGTCTTTTTAATTTCACTTTTAACAGCTTCTTCAGTAGGATGACCCTTCGTCTTTCATCTCTCATAAATAATAAACTCCTAAATAAAACCAAATTAGTCAATATTTAAATTATTTATAGATGAAAAGGAGAACGGTACACTGTAAAAAATTTGAACAGTGGTTACTTAAAAAAATTATGGCAACAAAGTGACACGTAATATAATTGAGTAGATTTTAATTATTTAAACTTCGATTACAATTTATTGAATAAATGATCTAAATTTAAGCAAAAAAAATATGTAAATGCTAATAAAAGCAACAGTTTAAAATTTGTTGGCTTTAGTAATAGCATGCCAGTTTTTGAGTTAATATAACTCAAAAATATTTATTAAAAACAAACTAATTAATTAAGGAAAATATATTAATATTTACTAAATATTTAAACAAAATTAATTTATATTTACTCAATATCTGGGGAAAATTGATTAACATTTACTAATAATCTGTGTGAAACTGATATAAGCTTACTAAATGCCTGGGTAAAAATTATTTGGACTTACTAAATAAAATATAATGTATACACTCATTTTAACATGCTTTTGTGTATTTAGACACATATACACTGCAAATCCTATATCCTAAATCCTAGAATACAATTCTAGATCTACCAAATATCATGTCTTGTTGGTGCCTTGGCTTACTTTAATTATATTAACAGATTACGATGCATAAAAACTGTAGGTATACAACAGAGATATAACACAGACTGGCAATCTATTTGTCCATCATGTTGATAAAGGTTCACTTGGAATGTTAAAAAAAGCCCAATACAAATTTATCACAACTGCTCTCTCTCCACATCACTTGTGGTTAAAACAGGCCCAGAAGATTTTTTATTATTGTTTTTTTATGTTTGCAAGTTCTTATCCTGTTGGGGCAAAAATACAACAATATTTTGATAGTGCAAAGCATTTTTATTTCTTACAAATATGAAAACTCTATTACAATCACTGAGTAAAATCTGCAGAGCCACACCAATAAAAGGAAACTAAATATCACACCATTTACCTTTTTTCTTTTATGCCTTGCTAAAACTGGATTCACTCAAATCACAAAATCATTTGTCCCAATTCAGTTTCCTCAATGACATTACAAATTTGTATCCCTAGTTTACACAACGCCATCACAATGTATACAAACAGCTGTCTGTACCAATATTAAATAAAAAAAAAGGCTCTTCCCTCAAATGTGTATGATTATTTGGACTCCAAGAAACATTAACTAAGGAAGTTGGTAAATTGAACAATGAAGCTTGCATTTAACAAAAACGTGTGCATTTAACAAAGCTTTATAGGTAATAATGTATTTTTTTTTTTAATGTAAGTTTTGAGAGACACTCAATTTCCTTTCACTCTACAAGTGTCCCTTTTCTTAAGCCATTAGATTATTCTTGAGGCTATTCACTTTTGGAGAGAGCCTTGTTTACACAATGCTATCACAACGCATATGAACAGTTGTCTGTACCAATATAAAATCAAAAACATGAAGCCTCTTCCCTCAAATTAGTATGGTTATTTGGACTACAAGAAATATGTGATTAACTAAGCAATTAATTAAACGGAACAATGAAACATGTAACAATGTAAAAGTTTTGAGTCACTCAATTTTTCATTCTACACAAGTCCCTTTTCTTAAGCCAGTAGCTTATTCTTGAGGCTATTCACTTTTGGAGAGAGCCTTAAACAATCCAGTTCAAGGAGGAGTTTTTGAAAGAATTCGAATGTGTACCTGAGCTCCTTGGGATAAGCAAGATCCACTGCATATGCAAATCCAACAAGCATGGAGCAAGCCCTTGCAAAGTTACCCAGATCAGTCAGAACTTTCACACCGTCTACCACAATACCAAAGTCTGCAGTACCCTCTGATGTTTCCGTCTTGATTTTGTAGATTTTCATCTTTTGTACTGCAAGGTCCTGTGACACACTGTCTCCATCAGGATCCTGAAACAGCAAGAATATTGTGTACGGCCAAAAGAGAAGGTCCTAACTGAACATTTTTTCAATTCGAAAGCCTCTGGACAAGAAAATAAATTGTTTTATCCACAAAACATCCCCAGGCCTAAAGTTGCTTATTTCTGAGTTTGGAGATAGTCTTAATATGGCACGTATGTCAATTACAAATTTAGAACTGTTTGGTTCAAGAGTAGTTTACAAAGTAATTCTGACCTAAAAGGCTCAGTCATAGCTGCCTCTGTTAGTAATGCATTTCTTGGGTTAGCTGAAGGATAATCTGCCAATTGGTCAATTCATTTAAAACACAGGACAGTGATTACACACAAAGTAAACTCATTAGCTTGGAAAAATGACTAGAAATAACAGCCAATTCATTAAAGCCCCCTCCTTGTATCTAACCATTTGTCCATTTTATCATGACCATATAGGATACTCTGTAGTTGTACAGTTCCAGACTGTAGTCCATCTGTTTCTCTGTATACTGTATTACCCTGTTCTTCAATGATCAGGACCCCCCCCCCCCACAGGACCCCCACAGGACCCCCACAGAGCAGGTATTATGTGGGTGGTGGATCATTCTCAGCACTGCAGTGACACTGACGTGGTGCTGTGGTGGATCAGACACAGCAGGGCTGCTGAACACCTCAGTGTCACTGCTAGACTGAGAATCGTCACCCAACCAAAACTATACAGCCGGCAGCGTCCTGTGGGCACTGATGAAGGACCAGAAGAACACAAACTGTGTAGCAGTAGATGAGCTATTGTCTCTGACTTTACACCTACAAGGTGGAGAAGCAACACCAGCAGGAGTGTACAGTCTTTAACAACTCCAGCAGCACTGCTGTGTCTGATCCACACGTACCAGCACAGCACACACTACACACATCCACCGTGTCAGTGTGACTGCAGTGATCCACCCCCCACATAACACCTGCTCTGTGGTGGTCCTGTAGGGGTCCTGACCATTGAAGAACAGGGTAATACAGTATATAGAGAAACAGACGGACTACAGTCTGGACCTGTACAACTACAGAATGCTCCTATATGGTACGTGGAGCTGATAAAATTGACACTGTAGAAACAAGAATTTATGGCTGATTGGTGTTGACCTTCCCAAGACACACAAGGTGAGCTAAGAAAAGAGAGAGAGACATGACTATTTTCCCTTTTTACATGTACATCAACTTACCTCATACTCTTTTAACAGCTGATCTGTCGATTCCCTGAGGTATACCATCAAGCACCGAATGACAACTTCTCTGGTCATGTTAATGCAAGGATGGCTGGGAGCCTGAAATGATAACAATCCTTATTCTTCATTATCACATGCCATTGTTATGTTACAGTAAAAAAGAAACAACACACAACAATAAAATAAAATAAAAAAATATAGCATATGGCTTATATCAAATGTTAAACAAACATCTATCAAAGATCCTTGATGTGGTTTATGATCAATAATATTAGTTTTGCAAATGCAAAAAAAACAACAACTTTCTTTCCATAAAATCCCTGTGATAGGATATTAACAAACTAAGAAGTAATTGAAGGATACCTTGAGTAGGATAGCTTGTAACCTCAACCCTAGGGCTCCACCCTTGGAATGGAAGAGTGCCAGAAGCTTTGGAGTATATTCATCCAGCTTGGACATGAACTTTGATTCAAGGTGCACTGTTGTGATTCTGTGAAACTCATCCTGGAGCTGAAAGACAAACAATAGCATTAGAGCCTCAAATAGTACAATTATAAATATAGTTCTTAGAATGTTTTAATAGCAAGAAAAAAAATACTGGTCACTGTACAGCATCATCAATATTTGCTCATTGTCTACAGTCTGGGTTGCATTATTTGACTGTACAGCATCTTAATATACAGATTTTCTCTAGTAATCACAGAACTTCAATGTCTGTATTGCCTGAAATAATTTTTCCTATAAAATACATAACCAAGTTAAATAAGGATAAATAGTAAATGATTAAAAGTTGATAAGAATAATGCAATTTAGAAAACAGACGATAAAACATTTTAAATTTAAAAGCTAAATATGAAAACACACCAATGCAGTCGTTAGACATGGACTAGGAATATATTTTAACAACAACAGTCTAAGCAACACTGCAACTCACATGAGATGCCTTAAACAGAGCAGGCCATCTGGCTTTAATGTCCTCTATGCTGGGTGTCTGGTTGATGATTTCGTGTCTTCTGTGCGCAAATGTTTTGGCCATTTTTTCTTTTATCAGTTTGTCACTGTCCCTTTTCTTTACTTCAGTGAGCAACTCAATCCTTTCATGTTCTTGACTTTCTTCATCCTCTCCTGCTGGGTAAGGGGGCAGGTAGTTTACCTCTGCTTTTCGGGGTTTTTTTACATTCTTTGCAGACTTCTGATCAGCAGGCCTCTTGTGCTTTACTGCATTGCATATAACCTCGGGAACACCAAAGCCTCGAAGTTTGGTGCGATAATTGGCCATCTTGTATTTGATGCTTTGTTGCCAGCCATAGTAACCAGAGAAGGAGCCAGGTTCCTTGAGACAAGGATATTTCTCAATGAGTGCCTCAGCAACATCACTGATCTGTGCACTTGATGGATAGGCTGTAAATGAATATACAGTTTCAGCCAACTTCTCCAGTATGTCTGCCTTGACCTTTGAGGTGGTTAGAAGTGTTCCGTTCTTCTTGTAATCTTCAATGGCTCTTTCAAGGTACATCTCAGTTTCATATGCAAACTGTGGAATGGGGAACTGCTTTGGCCATGGTTGACATCGTTCTGTGGAACTTCGCCTAGAAAGAATAATGGTGTCCTGGGAAGAAGAGGATTCACCAGATGGCTCTGTGTTTGACGGAGTCAACTCACCACAAGATGCAGAGTCACGGTCAGTTGATGTTTGCCCAGAGGTACTGCCCAAACTTTCATCAAATGGATACAAGTTGAGAAGAATTGGGGCAGTGTGAACAACCTTTATGGTGTCTTTGTGTTTAATTTGATCACTTTTATTCAGGGTAAAGTAGTCTTCAAATTCTGAGTCCAGATACTGAAGACTGAAGTCATCAGAAATTCCAAAGGTCTCCTTTACAACAGCTTGCAGCTCCTCCAGAGTGTGTGGGATTCCCGATGGAAGAACCAGTTTTTCAATT
This sequence comes from Semaprochilodus insignis, assembly GCA_034552555.1. Classification (NCBI taxonomy): domain Eukaryota; kingdom Metazoa; phylum Chordata; class Actinopteri; order Characiformes; family Prochilodontidae; genus Semaprochilodus; species Semaprochilodus insignis. Next base: position 33,057,259 of record CM067484.1, read on the forward strand.
CGATCATCAATTATTACTCTGAGTTTTGCCTCCATCTCTGTAAATATACACAAGCTCAGGCATCACAAGCAGAAACCAACAGATACGACCAGACATACAATGCATAATCTGAGGAAGAGACTGCAATTATTCCATCAGAATAACGATATTTTTGTGTTTTATTACAATGAACTAATAATTTTTAAAAAGGTCATTTTCAAATTAAATCTCAATAAATTATATTTCTTTATTTCTCTGAATGCCAAATGTAATTTTTATAAAACAACTTTAATATTTAAATATTTGTCTGTATCATATTACATTTCATAATGCATGTTTCCCGCTTTAATATTTACATTTTACATTGCGAATACTTACATTTAAAGAATGCTCTTCTCAATTAAAATTTATGTCAGCAGAATCCCAGTTAGGAATTAAATGAAGTCCAACCACCAAGGAGGTGACAGGAGCTGAAACTAGGTTTTCTATGTTGTGAGTTGTATCAAATGGTGCTCATGCTACTACTGCGTATTTGACCAAGATTTAGGTGGCACTATGCTTACCATTAAATTCAAGACCAATCTTATATTCATGAAGAAATCAAACTGTGAGAATATATAATACAACAGGAACATGCAACTTAATCAAAAAATAATCTAATTTGACTGTTAAAAATGTAATTATTAATTCATACAATGAAATATAATTATTTGCCTTTTTGATCTCCTTCAATTATTTGTAATAATTTTACTTAGATTTTAATTAATTACATTTTAATAGTTTAAAAGATGTATACATTTGCATAATTTAACAATGAAAATGACCATGAATGTCAAAACTGCTACAAAGTCATGCAAAAACGTACATGGCACAATTATATTACCAGAGTAACATGCAATACAAGTGTCATGAAATGTAAATAATATAATTTTTTCAATTACCTAAAATGCACAACAAATGTGACGTTTCAGTGTAACCAAGCGTTTTCTTCCCACGCTGTATGCAACCAAGGGGTACACATCACCAAGTTTCTGCTGCTCCAAAAGAGTCATTTTGCCAGTGTCCTCTAGTTGAAAAGATCTTAGATGCTCTTCATACCAGGCAGCAAGTAATTTTACAATGAAATGTAGAACGTTGTCCAAAATGGCTATCTGAACAATCTCAGCAAAGTCAGGCAGTCCGCCAGTAGAGCCATAAGACAAGATCATCCCAACAGTGTACCTTGTTCCATAGTAGGTAACAGTGCTGGCCAGCTGCACAGTTGACAGAAGTGGTGACATTTCTCTTAAGGCCTCCTGTATGTCTGAATGTAGCACATCAATAGGCATTACAGATATTTTTGTGACACACAAGGCCGGTTTTCCCACATCTGTATGCATGTGGTATGCCATCATCATCTGATGTCTTGTAGAAAGGGTCAACAACACATTTCTGAAATTGTTGGTGTGCTTCACAACTTGCTTGAAAAATCTGTGTTTAGCTTCGAAGCGCATTGTCCATACACCAACCAGAGGTCCATATTTTTCTATCAGTGCAGGATAGTGTTCCAAAAAATGGTGTTTGGGTGTCAGTGTCTCTTCAGGAAAAACTTCTAAGAACCGGTGACGGTGTTCAGATATTTTAAAGTCAAGATATGCAATACTTTCAGCTGTGTGAATGGGGGCAACCACCAATTCAACTATGTCTTTTAAAGTCAGAAGAATCTGCCAGGCAGGATCATCCTCAGGTACCCGTGAGCCAACAATGAGCGGCAACAACCGTATTAGGGTCCAATTTTCATGTGCATTTCCCCCTATAGTTTTGCGTCCAATATAGTTTTGTGGGACTGCTTGAGGGCTGTTGGCTTTGTCAGAGCCCTTGTAAGAAAAATTTGTGATCAAGTGATTGAGTAGAGTAAAACTGAAGTACTTCTTCTTGGTGAAAATATGAAAACACAATGCTAGCTCCCTTGGCACTATGCCTTCAAAAATATCATGTAGTACATCTGGTGGGTATCCAGAGACAAAGTGGAAGTGACTCAATCTGTCAGTCAATGGACATGACCGCTTTACACCAAAGTAATGCACCAAATTTGGATTTTCTCTTACAGTTTGCACATGCAAAATATGGTCCTCCTTTGTCCGAGGTGGGAACACTCCAGTCCGCACTTCGTGTGCCTGGTACTCTGAAGAATGTCCAAGACAAAATCTACAGAAGTAAGGTCCAGTGAAACTTTCAACTAGTCCACTAATCGAATGTGCACCCAAATTATCAGCTACAACACAGTGTACAGTCCCTTTAATGTTTTTCCCCACTCTGGAAACGAAAACCCCTTCCTGTTCTAGAGTGGCAAGATCTTTCAAGAGCGGTTCCAAAATCACTTTGTATTCAAACTGTTTCACATTAACAGTTTTGCAAAGTAAAGCTAGGTGAATTGATGTTAATGCAGACTGTAAGTGGGATGGCACATTTGCCAAAACCCAATAAACCGCTGTTATTTTGTGCTTTTTCCTCGAAGTTCCCAATGGGTTACACACCTCAAAATCGTCAACATAAAGGATTATAGAAAGTCTTATTTCTTCTCCAGCATAGAAATCATTCTGCCTGATAACTGTACCATCAAAAATTGACCTAATATGTCCAGTACAGTTTGAATGTCTGGATAAGGTTGCCTCTGCAATATCTTTGTCCTTTAGCAGTTCCTGCAAAGTGTTCAGAATAGGCACATATTGAAAGCTCTTGTTCTTTTGAGAATCAAGGATGTATTCAACCGGGTCAACACACTGGAAAGTGTCCTTAAAATACTTTCTTCTCTTAAAAGCTGAACCAAGTGGACCATCTGCTGCAAATGCTGTGCTAATGGGATGGAAGTTGCACAACTGTTCTGCCAAATCAGTTATGATGGTCTTGTCAACAATGCATTTGTTAGACTTCAGTGTCGAATCAAGTATGTTTCTAACAACTGCAACAGATGCGGAAGATGAAATGAACTGAAGATCTTCAACCAAGGCATCAATGCACTTCACTGAGGCATTGTAAATGCTTTCTAGCTTCAGTAGAAGTAAACCAATTCTTCGAAGAACTATATATGATTCACTTTTTGGATCACAATCTAAACTAGGATCCTGACCATCATCAGTCTCAGGTGCATAAGCATGGTCAACAGTCTGGCTACGGTGACTCTCAAATATGTCCTGCTTAAAACCACTCAAAGAATATGATTTATGCTTTCTGCTTTTGTGTTTCAGAAATGTATTGTATATATTTGTGTGAAAGTCACATCCTTCAAATACACAAAAGACTGTTTGATTGTTCTTCAGATGATTTCCAATATGCAGAAAGTAATCCTTCTCTGTAGGACAACGAGCGCTGCAAACTAAGCACTTTAAAGTAGTGATGATTCCAGGCCTTGGACTTTCTTCAGCTGCATGGTATCTGGATAAATGTGTACGAAGGGCACCATGTGTTTTAAAAGTGCAAGGGCAACCATCATATAGACACGGCTGTGTTTGTCCACGACCGAATGTTGCATGTCGTAGTCTGTAATGCTTTAGCAGATCCCCCTTTGTAGCAGACAACGATTTGCAAATCTTACACTGCCATCCCATAGGCCAAATCCTAAGATAATAAGGAAAAAAGTATTTTTCTATTAATCTACTAATAATTACATAACTATTGTGTAACTATTAATCACTAATAATTAATCATGTGCCATGACAAGAATACATTGAGCACCTTTAATTTTAGTATTTGTTGTGGCTTATTATGTCACATTAAAGTGTGTTTGTAGAGTTTGCATGATGAATAATTTTCTCAATTAACTTTTTAAATGTTACATTATTACAACAAGAAAACATGATTACTGTCACCCTAAAGACGCTAAAGTAAAAGGAAAATAAAGTGTGGAAAGTGCAGTAAAACAAACTGTGTATAATTCATTACACAACATCTACTTAATGTGGCATCACAGCACATTTCATAATACACGACACATACCTGTTTGATTAAATTCAGCCAAAGACTCTTCATGCATCTGGAAAGAAATAAATATCAGCTAATATCAACTCAGCCGGACAGTTTAATTATAATTTAAACACACATAACAGGAAACCTATCCGCAATAACTAAACCAACACTAAAATATTACACTTACTACTTACACATCGTAGATTCATTCATATTAGTTCAAATTCATTTTTCCATACATTGCCAATCAAGTAGAAATATCTCACAATTTTGAAAAGCTAGTCAGACACACTTCAGTCAGGAAAGTACAAAACCACAACCCTAGAAACTAGGCTAAATGAGACATAATAACCATAAGCAGCTGAACCAGGCACAGAAATGTTCACAAAAACATGTTATGACCATTACCACATTGCAGTACTATAAAACAAGGCAGGAATGTGATTCTATTTTACAGTGCCGCTTAAACACTCCAATAAAATAGGTAAACGACTGTTGTTTACTGTCGCGCCAAAGAGCGACAGATAAGATATGAATTAAGCATTAAATAGAACTAAAACACTGTATTGTGTTGAGCGCTGTTTAGCGCTTCTGCAGCTCAAATCAAACAGGCTTTGTCTGTGCACACCATGTCAGTGATTTTTTCAATATGTATCTTAAAAACAGAAACAGGAACTTTAATATGTAGTTTAAACTTGATAGGCTTCGTTTCCTGGCACTATCTAGCTAGTAATGCTACAGAAAGCCAGTTAATGCTACAGAAAAATGTAATACCTCCTACATCAGCTTAGTAAAAACAGGTAACGATAGCTGTACACTATATGGCTCTCCTAGCCCGTTAGCGCTACAAGACCTATACGAAATCTATCGAACAGACTCGTATATACAATGCTTACTTTCCTTATATAATGTTTTAAAGATAATGAGTATGCTGTAAATGTGTCACAGACACTGCTCAAATTTAGCCAGCTGGTGTTAGCAGCTAATGAAAACTAGATAGTTTGTTTGGGACCTAGCAGTGGCTTGCATATCTAAGAGAGGCTAGCAGGCTGCTACAGTGAGGGAAGCCGCGTGTAACGACAAAATACAGTACCACAAAATGGAGGGAGGTGGATTTACTGAGGCAGCCTTCTCAGCCACCCCTCCCTTCACAGTACCAAAGCTTCGAATATTCGCTGTTGTTACAGCCGACGCTCCGGAGTGCAGAAAATGCTTTAAGGGACAGCCCTACATTATACTGTTAAAAAAGGCATAAAACTACACGGTGACTAAATGAAATGCTGGCGAAATAGGGTTATCACAGCACTAGGCTATTAACGGGAGAGCCTAAAACACAATGACAGCACCCATCTAAACAGAGAGATCGAAAGAAAGACTTACCTCTGAGAGCAAGAAAAGTCTTGTGCTACATCTGTGCTAAGTTTCTTAAGGTAGGGCAGGGATGGAAGTTAGTAAAAGGTAGCTAAATTAGCTGGTATCTTAAAGAAGCATTACATACGGTGTACCATTATGCTGAAGGACAACTTTAAACACAGACATGAACAGGCTTTTTTAAACTTGAGCTGACCGCCATTTCTACCCAGTAAACATTTGAACCGTTTGAACCATTGAAACAACGTTGAAATCACGTATCTGACTATATTTAAACCTATTTTAGACATCCACGGAGGACCATTTATAGCTTAAGCTATACAAAAAACTACAAAGCAATCACTATGAAGCTAAATACTTTGACTTACAGCACACCAAAGTTAAATTATTGGTAAGTTGCAGTAACACAACATAATAGGCAGCTGCTACAACAACTCGTTAATTCCCTAACAATAATTAAAAAGGTCTTACCTTTGAAAAGTTGGAGGACAGCAGCTCCTAAAAAGAGCGGTGTCTGGAGTCCATGCGGTGAAAACTGCGTTGGGCGGAAGTGTAAGCTAATTAAAAACAAAGACCTCCTAATGAGTAAAATCTATCAATTTCCTCTATCCTTGCCGTTACCGATAAAATATGAGTAAATTCTTCTCAATGAGTCACAGCTAATTTTATTAAAGTAAAAATGTGTAAAATACAATTAATAAACACATAAAATTTGCTGAATTCAGCTCAATTTGATTTTAAACTACAGATATTGTTTTTTATTATGTATCGGTAACTTTTAATTATTTAGTAAATATTAATTAACCCCAGTCCCACTTTTTACAGTGTACTGTATATCCCTTATAACAAAACTCGCAAACATACGGCACACCCATGAACGCTTTCAAATTTTTTACCAAGTAATAATGACCGTCATGGAGGTACAGAAACACTGTCTTGGCATGTGGTTTGTCATTTGTTTGATACATTTCTAAACTTCCTGAAACACTCCTGTGGAACACAACTATTTTAATACCAAACTTTTCGAAACGACCAACATCATTAAACCCTACTCTGTGATCACGTGTGTAACCAGCGTGTGTCTGTATCTGCTCGGCTATAACTTCTAACGCATTATGAGGTACATGCGGGTTCAGAAAATGGGCGATGCAGAT